>CAUOFW020001025.1:201922-474683 GCA_963454935.2 Ilex paraguariensis | reverse complement strand
TATATATATATATGAAATTAATATATACATAAAATATGTATACATCAAAAAATATATAAATAAATAAAAAACATTTCAACATAAATAATTAACCTTTTATCCACTTCTGATTTTAGAGGAATTGAAAAAAAAACTCATTCATCCACTTTTTCATCTTTCCTATTTTATTTTCTTATCAAACATGATATTTTATCTATTCTTCAAACTTTTCATCCATTTTTACCAAAATGAAGCATAAGAGTATCTTAAAGAGACTCTATTTGCCACTCAACTATCTATTTTAGATAATCATATCTAATAGGCACTTTATTTAGACTCTAAAATCAAGAGTCCAATTAAACTCTCCACATTTAGAATATCAAACCCACTATTTACTCTATTTTTGTTTTTTAGCAGAAAATAATATATTTATTTTTTCATCTAAGACATTCAAGATAAAACATGTCACAACACTATTTACATCGAAACCAACTTCTTCTCTTCGTCTTGGCAACACAAAATGGAATTTCACCAAAGAATTTTTTGTTCATAATCAAATTACACAACCACAATATCAAGATATGAACATTAAATTAAATGCTTCAAATTATTTCTCTTGTTAACTAATACCCCATTAATTCCATTCTAGTAATAGCAAGCACTCACAGTTGGGTATTTGATCAAGGGAAATGAGAGGAAAAATAAAATATTTTAGTTTAGTAAAAGCATGGCAGATAAAAAAAAGAAGAAAGTCAAATTTATTGAAATGGTATAAAAAAATTCATCAACTTATTTAAACTTTTTGTCAAATATGCTCTATTTTTGAGAGCACCATTGGAGATGCTGTAAATTTCCTATAATAAGCATGTTGAGAATAAAAGCTTCAGCAGACTACAAAGAATGGAGCAAGGTGATACTCACTCAACATGCCTACATCAAGCGTAGAACTATGTCTCCAGTGTGTCATAAATTAAGAAAACATTACTCCCAACAAAAACTCATAATTAAATTCTCTTCACATCTCAGGGATAACAGTAACGACGACAATATGGTAAAGGCAACTACAAATATCTTTGCCACTAGAGAACAGGAACACTAAAGTTGACTTACTAAGTCATATCTTACACCTTAATGGCATACTTCCTCATAGGGAAGTACATCTCTCTCTTCTTCTCACGTTCTGTCTTCAAAGATGCCTATACGAAAGCACCAAACAAACGTCAAAATGAACAAAAAGGAGAACAAACTATTTGCATACAGGAAGTGCACTGTGAAAAACAGAAACGAGTATTGCAAGCAATCCAATGTTCACATTTGACCATCAAAACCCACATTGCAGAGACAGAACAACACAAATTAAGCCATATCAGCTGTTACAGTAGTAAGTTACTGCAGGGTGAAGTTAAAGGCAAACATATGAAACCCATCCCCTAGCAAAACAAGGGAGTTTCCATAAATCCAGACAATGGGATAATTGAAGAAGATCAGTTCATAACATCACAAAATGCCTGGGCCCACTTTATCCCCTTTACTCCCATGTTTGGATACACAAATTTGGCCTGGTATTATCAACTAAAAATAATCTAGGCCCGTATGAATAGTACATTTAAACCCACCTATAACTTCTTAAATAAACCCACCTATTTAGTGGGTTTCAATAATCCGGTTGGGATGTGTTTGGGCCAAAGACATTTTTACCCTTTTTAACAAGAGGATTCTTTAATATTTTAATATTTATACCATCATTCAATACTCTATCCAAACAAAGTATTGGATGGAATAAATGTGGAGCTCACTACTTCTTAATACTTGAACCAAACATGAGATGATGAGGCATAAATTTTAAATTTGCAACACAAGAGCTTCCACAAATTAAGGGAATTGTCATTCAAGGTAGCGGAGTAATACTCCATCATTCTAGAGGACAATCATCTCAAGTCCCGCCAAAACATTAATACCAAGGAAAAATGGCATAATCCATGAACTGAAACATCACCATGCATAACTTATCTGGTTAGGAAGTTCAAAGAACTATCACAGGAAATATGATAACACAGCAGTGCCCGGGAAAAAAAAAATCAGTACAATACTAAAAGTTACTATTTAAAAAAAATAAGGCAACTACCACAGAGGCATCTTGGGTTTGCGTATGGGTGTCTCAAGGCAACATTGCTCTTTACGGATAATTGAGGCAGCTATCTATTGGGGTCGCATGGCAGATTAAAGTCCCACCAGACTGATGCAGACTAACCACTGAGGATGAGAAGTTAATATCAATATATTAAGGCATCCCCCATAATGGCAACATGGAACAGAGACCAAGTGTTGTGCTTTCAAAATCTTTTAGGTCTAAGCACAGACAAATGTATAGAAAAATTTACAATTTTGCTCATCATTACTACAAACATACCCTCTGAAGAAGATGGTGAATATAAAGCAGCGGTGAGAACACGACAACGACATCATACAACAGGGGATGCTAAAAGATCTTATTTTCAAATGCTTTAACCGGAAAAGGAATTCAATGATAGTAGAAGTCAAAACAATTGTGCTTTTTGCCTGCTTGCCAAATCAATTTGAAAAATTCAACAACAAATGATAAACTCTACTAAGGTCAAAACCAGGTTACAAACACGATGTGTTTCAATTTGAATGCTAAACGCATTTGAAAAACTAAACAATAAGATTTTCTGCTTATCACATTGTAATGTAGCATAGAACTAAAACAATATCAGCACCTAAACATGATAACATACCCGGCATAATATAAAAAAAACAGCAAAGATAAGTCAATTACTACCTTTCAAAAATGTAATACATGCATCGAAAAAAAAGAAATTCAATCTTAAGGAAGAATAAACCATGTGGAGTGAACATGCATACAAATTATAATCTGAGTTAATAGGGGAAGAGGGGTTGTTTAGGTACCTGGTGCTTAGTGAGACGTCTTCGGATGGCTCTGGTCTTCTTGGGGCGGAGATCAAGGGGTAGGTACTTTTTGTTCTTGTAAACATCCCTTAGAGCTGCTTTCTGCTTCTGTGATATCACTGTCAACACCTGCGCTATGGACAACCTCACCACCTTTCTGCATATAAATTACCATCAAAATCAACACATCACCAACAATCATTCTCTCTCACACACAACCACAAATATACGAGCATAGATATATAGAGAGGGGTAGAGAATGAATACGAAATACAAAAAGCATACATCTTGGAAAGCTTGTTGGGGGCACCGCTAGTGACCTTGGCGACACGGAGGAGAGCTAGCTCTGCTTTCAGATCCTTCAACTGAGCCAACAGATCGGGCTTCGACTTTTGCCTCAGTTCGTGTACCTTGATCCTTGCTGATACAATACACCCAACAAAAAGATTGAATTAGTCAGTCACAACAACCTATCTGTAACGCGTAACGAAGACCGAATATGAATCCCTTCTTTCCCTGATTCGACTTACCCATGGCTCTATCTCTCTCTGCCTCTAAGCGCTTGTGAGGAAAGTGAACCCTAGTTCCACACGGCGGTCTTAATATCTACCCGAGCTTCAAACCCTGATAAAACCTACTTTGGGATATGTTTTGGGCCTAATTGGGCTGTGTTTAGCCCAAAGACGTTGTTGGGTTTCTATATCAGGACGTAGACTTGTGGCGGAAGTTAGTTCATTCACTTAATGGGCTTGGAAGAATGGACAAAGGAGAGTTAAATGCGTAATGGGCTTCAAAAAGAGGATACGATTTTTAGTAGGAAATTCTTATGTAGCAAATTTATGTGATATTTGATAAAACTAAAAGCTTTTTTTTTTTTCGTTGAAATAAACAAATTAGATAGAAAACGACTTCAAAGTTATCTTTCCAAATTTTCTAAATTATTACAATTTTAACTTTTTTAATCAAGAAACTAAAATTCTCACTAATCACATTCTATCATAAGTCTTTTGGTAATCACATCGACTCTCTACTAACTAACCATTATTTTGTTCAAATTTTATTTGAACAAAATGTTTACTCTTCAATAATTTCCTATAACCCTTTTATCTAACTTCCTAATTGACAAAGTGAAAGAGAAAATAGATGAAAATAAAATAATAAAATAAGAAACGACGAATTATATATCTCCGCACAAAGCCGAGATGCTACTATGCTTCTTCAATTGGTATCCAACCCAAAAGTTACAAGAAATCACTTAAACCATGATCCGACGTGATTTGATTGTGCAACTTGATTGCTCAATTATTCGTATATATTAATAAAGTGATGTAGATAAAGTTCCAAAACGAACAAATGAACTAAACCAGTGTACATAGCTTTTAATCAAGACGGGTTACAATAGGATAACCGGATGTACAGTGAGAATGGTAGGTGCTCTTAAGCTGGGGAGTAGATGGAGGAGTGACAAACTAATCAGAGGGAATTAATTGCTCCCTCTTAACATTAGAGATATGATAAGATCAAGAAGAATCCATAAATATCAAAATAGAGATACGACAGGGTCCAAAGATATCCATCGATATCTAAGTTTATTTAGATAAGTCGAGATAATAATAGACATGTATGATTTATTTTTATTTTGTGTAATTCTCGTCCCATAAATAGGATTGAGCCTCATATAATTAATTATCGTCAATAAATGTAGCTTGTTGGACGTCAGGTTCATGCATGTAGACACAATATGTCGAACCACGTTAATTCGCGTCTTAATTTTCTTAATTTGTTTTCTCTGATATCTCTTTTATCTTAATTATAAATTGCGCTTTTTTTTTTTACTTGAGCTAATTTTACAATTTTTATGGGCCTATCGATTCTACACAAAACACGGCACACCAGTATTTTTTTTTTTTAACTACTGGATGTTTAATCTTGTACAGACTATTCTCTTAAATTCAGTGGTTGGTTACCGTGATTTCAATTGATTTAGAACATCTCCTAAAAAGAACAAGGGTGACTTGCTTTTATGGAGGTAAATAATGCAAAAAAGCATTTCTTGCGAGAGATACAAGGACACAAGGTAGACCCAATCTCAGGAAAAAAAAAAAAAGAGGAAAGGCAAAAGAGAACACCTATATAAAAGTTGATAATTTAACATAAACTAAAGAGTCCCTTCTTAATCCTTCCACTAATATGAACGGCCCACAGCTTTAAACGCGTGATTATAAAACAAATTGGTCGAGTAAAGACCCACACAACAGTATACTTTGTACGCAAGAATGGATAAACTATAAAGGAGGTAATACTTTGGAAAGAATCATTCTTATAACACATAAGAGAGATGGTGGGTGGGTATGTTGGGTGAGGTTTGTGGTGGTGGGGAGGGAAGGCACTCTGTTGTTTGGAAGGTGGTAAGAAAGTGTTTGATGGTTTAATGGTAAGTTGTATTTGTTTAAGGTCGTCATTGACTCCCATGTGATTATTAAATAGGATTCGATTTATTAGAGCAACGTATTTTATTGTTTGGTTTTGTTGATGCTGTGTTTACATGTTATCTTTTTGGGTTAAAAGTTATGGCTAAAACTGGACATTCTATAGTGAGGAAACTCTCATGATCACGCCTAAGAGGGATTACTACCTATCGGCCGCCGCTCTCTCTTTTCTCCTGAGCCAAAAAAAAAATTTAAGGTAGACGAAAAAGTGACGTAGAAATGTTCTATCTCATTACACTAGATGACATAATGTACATGCCTTGCACTATTACATTTTCATTTGAATCCATCTGTGGACAAGATTCTTCAGTGGTCCAAAAATAACGTTAAGGGCAAACATTTGGGTAACCAAATTTTTTAAACTTGACCCTTTTGGGGGAATTGATGAGTTTTTTGATATCACTTCAAATGTGTTCTGTGTTTTTTTATTTTATTTTGTTATTTATTTGTAATGTGGTATATAAAACATGATATTGATGAGAATAAAGAACAACTTCGGAGGATCTGATATAAGCTGCACCTATTTCTTAAGAATCTCGCAATCAGACCAAACCTAATGGCAGTTCACCCAAACTTAAATAAGTACAAAACTTGCACATCGTGATGGTGATATTTGGGCCCAGATCAGAAGAACTCTTACACCAACAAAGATACTCTGATTGAAGGACTCTAGCTAGTTAGCCACATGCTTCACATAGTCAACTTCTAAAAGTAGCAGTAATGTTAATCAATAAGCAATCTCATGGTGTAGTTATGATTTTAGCTTGGGTTAATTGTATTGGAGGTCCTCAAAATATGGTGTTTGTTTCATTTTAGTCTCTAATGTTTCAATTGCATCATTTTGGTCAATGAAGTATTGAATATGTTTCTATATGATCTTTCAAGCAGATAACGTCCAGATTGCTAATAATTTTTTAATATAAACTTATCACGTAATACCTAAATATAGACAAAAAATAATTTTAATAGCTTTAAAACAAAATTTGGATAGCTTTTGACAAAAAAAATGTGTAATATGGGTACCTTTTGACCAAAATTTGGATAGTTCATTATCAAAACTGTGTAATTTAGGTGGCTATTTGAGTATACAATTGGTCAAGAATTATCCAAATTATTTTTTTATTCATTTTTAAATATCACATGACAAGTTTATAATAAAAAATCATTAGCAATCTAGATGTTATTTGCTTAAGGGACCATATGAAAACATATTCAATACTTTAGGGACCAAAATGATACAATTAAAATAATTGAGACCAAAATAAAATAAATTTTATACTTTGAGGGCCTCTAATACAATTAATCCTTTCAGCTTTTATTATCACTTAATATTTTATACTTAACGGTTTTGGACCTACCAGAAAGGATCACGTTTCAGCCATATTCCAAGTATAATCATTACACCCATTTGGACCAACTATATGATTAATGGATTATTATCTTTGAAGATCACTTGTACAAGCCAAGTTGTGCAGAAAGCTCAGGATCTGTATCAGCTGTTGTAATTTAAACACACACACACACACACACATATATATATATATATATAAATATAATTATTCTCTTATGGTTGATAATTTTTAGGATTGTTTCTAGTGGGAAAGAATATGAAGAAGGAATGTGAGGGAGGAAACTGAGACAATGAGAGTCATATTAATGCATTGGATTTAATGTTTCTCAATTATAGTGTCGAAAAAAAGGGGTTGATTTGCACCCAATCCATTATAAAACTCTACGAATTTTAATGGGAAAATTTGGTGAGACTTATTCCATGGAGGAGTATTCGCCTAGCTCGGAGTCCATGGACAAGGCTCTTCGAGGGTTAAGGGGTAGCAGCATCAAGGGAAAATTTTCAAGTAACAGATTTCTGAAAACATGGCTCAGTTTTTTTCTTCTTTATTTTTGGGGGGGAGGGGAGGGGGATCATAAAACATGGCTCAGTTAAGCAATTAGGGTTTCTAGATATTTGTTAAAATTCAACAAGAAGGATTTTCAGGAGATATATTTATTTTATTCGAGAAATGGTAGATTTTGGTATGGTGATTAGGTTTCTCCATTTTGACAAAGGCAAGAAAGGCTTAAGCCATTAAAACATGCATGCAGGGTAAGATTATGTATATCTTATTTTTCGCATACCCAATAGTCTTGTGTACTAAGCTAACATTTATATAAATATTTTATCCATGGTAGAGAGGGGAGAAGTTCTCTCACTTCAATCGTACACCTGGACTTTCAATCGTATACTTGGGATTTCGAGACTGAACATAATCATCTTGTATATTCTGTGTTTTCATTTGTAATCTTACTACTTATTTGTAATTTCTATCATAAAGTAGGATGTTGCGAACAACGAACAACCTAAGGTGATCTTAATTATATAAGCTACACTTCTTCCATCAGAATCTGATAAATAGACTATACCAAACAGCAGTTTCTAGGCTCCCCCACAGGTAACTAAGTACAAAACTTTCCAATAATTATGGCCATATCAGGACCCAGATCATAATAAAATGTCATCAACAAGAGCAGTTAGAATATTCTAGTTAGTTACATGCTTCACATAGTCAATTTGGTACAGTGGTTGCAATGCTAATCAATAAGCAATCTCAGAGTGTAATTATGATTTCAGCTTTAACCATCCACTAAAAATTTTATACTAAGGTTATGGACCTACCTGAAAGGATCACATTGCAGCCATTTTCCAAGTATAATCATTACACCCATTTAACTAAACTGTATATCAATGGACTATCATCTTTGAAGACCACATCCGCAAAACTAGTTGTGCAAAAAGCTCTAGATTCAAAAGCAGTTTGTGTAATAAAAAAAGCATTTATGATAGCATTATTTTCATTTGCTTTATATTTTTTTGATTGTATGTGGTGAGATAGATTGTAAACATGTAATCAGCAATATAGCAACAGCTTTGATTCTGTTTTCTTCATAAAATCAAAAGCTTCTAGCTATCCATAAAGTCTAATCATGGTTAGGATTAGGTTAGGTTTAAAGCAAATATAAAATAAGTCAAAGAAAAGCCATGAATCTAGGAAAAACTTGCCTTGACCTTTTTTCCCCTCCTTTGGTGAAAATGGGCATAAATTTGAAAACATGAAACTACTTCAAAGTGCCTATTTTGCATAATTAAACATGAGCCAAGAGGTTTTTTACACGGGTTGGGAAGGTTAAATGTTACAGTCATGTGATACAGAGAAGAATAATACTTTTGCTACCTAAGGTTCGCGTAATACATCTATCATATGTAATTTTAATAATGAATTGTGTCATGCGAACAAATTAACATATTATTATGTCAACAAATTAAGATAAATTTTTAAGTCTAACAGTATTAGTTTACATGAAATAGTAGCATGAGGCGATACATATTCTTGGTTTTAAGTACCAAAAAAAACTTAATTTTGAGAGATTCATAGTATTTACCATCGACTCATAAAACACTAAGTACATAATGATGCTGACTTGTGGCATAATATCGAACCATACTGTTGAACCCTGTTGAAGATGATATATACGCAGCATAAAAAGATCAGAGAACTACTGCATCAATGGAGGGTCTCCCCATAATTTTACTTCAAATCAAATATGTAGTTGAAGATTAAGCACACCAACCCTTTTATCTAATTCAGTCGTTGAGTCTTTCTTTTGATAATTCAGAGGTCTCAAATGCAATCTTTTCTCACATTCCCTAAGCGCTAGTCACTCTGGTTTCTTGAGGGATATATTTTAATCCAATTCAAGTCACGGTGATCAACCGCTGAACTTAAGTAAATAGTCGGCACAAGACTAAACACTCTATAACACAAAAAAAAAAAAAGATTAACCACACCAAAATCAGCCAACCCGACAATGATCGTTCAACTGCTTGATTCGATTAGTTTTTAACAAAATATGTCCGTCAAATACCTCGTGGGGCAAGGATCAAAGGCATAGTTAATAACCGACATCTCTATTTTTTTTATTTTTGGCCCACTTAATTTACACCATCAGGTTTTGGCTGTTTTAAGTTTATATATTCATATTTTGTAGTTGTAGATTCAACCCTTACCGACTCCATGGCCTTTGCTTTGTCCGATCCGATAATATTCCTGGAATTTGGGTCCCCAATTTGTCTCTTCAACGACTCTTCCCGGAATCTATTGACATAAAATATCAAGTTTTTAGTCCATAAAACTACAAAGTGGATAATAAATTACGATTAATGCTAGACTGATCAAATTATGTGATAAAAAACAAAGCTCAAATAACGTGACAACGGTCATAATAGGTAAATCTTGAATATCAAATGAATAAAAACGAGACTAAAAGTATCATTATTTCATATTATTTAGTATGCTTTGTATCCCTATTTTTTGTCGGTCAAATATTACTTTAAAATTAATGTGTTATTTATAAAATTAATTAGAGTCGTTTTGTCATGAATTATTGCCGAAGATACTCAGGAGTCAGGACAACTCATCTCATGGTAGTAAAATGTGGAAGGATAGGATCAACCTTTGAAAATTGTTTTTAAATTATATACTATTTGCTAAATAAGTTTAATTTATGATTCTTACAGTCTACTATTCAACCTTTTTTTTTTCACTTTAATTAATAGAACCACCCTCAAATTTTTTTTCCAAAATTTCGTCTCCCTTGATCCAATTTCTAATCCTGCCCTGAATGAGATCCAAATCAAATTGCAAATGTGTGCAAGCTTAGGATCAATGCACTACATTATTAGTTTCCAAAGTCTATTTATTATTTTTGGGTTAATTGAATTGGAAGTCCCCAAAATATGAGGTTTGTCTCATTTTGGTTCACAATATTTTAATTGTATCATTTTAGGCCGTAAAGTATTGAATATATTTTTATGTAGTCCCTCAAGCAGATAAAGTTCAGATTGCTAACAATTTTTTATTATAAATTTGTCATGTAATACCTAAATATGGGTAAAAAAATAAATTGGATAATTTTTGACCATAACTTTACCCAAATTTTGGTCAAAGAGCTATCCAAATTATACAATTTTGATCATAAACTATCCAAATTTTATACAAAAAATACTCCTATTACACATTTTTTGTCAAGGACTAACTAAATTTTAGTTAAGAACTATCAAAATTATTTTTTTTCCCATATTTATGTATCGCGAGACAAATTTATGATAAAAAATCATTAGTAATTTGAATGTTGTCTACTTCAGGGACCACATAGAAATATATTCAATATTTCAAATATCAAAATGATGAAATCAAAATATTATGGACCAAAATAAGATAAACTGTATATTTTGGGGACCTCTAGTGCAATTAACCCATTATTTTTTTGTGTAAACGGTGAGGAGTATTTGGACAAATTCACGCACATCTCGACTAATCTCTTTTTGAGTCTTGTCAAAGGCAAACCATCCACGTCGAAATTAGATTATTCATGAGAGATAAATCTCTTATGACCTAATCTCAATGAATTATCAATATTCAAATTTAAGATGTTTAGATTTACNCAGTATACTTTGTACGCAAGAATGGATAAACTATAAAGGAGGTAATACTTTGGAAAGAATCATTCTTAACACATAAGAGAGATGGTGGGTGGGTATGTTGGGTGAGGTTTGTGGTGGTGGGGAGGGAAGGCACTATGTTGTTTGGAAGGTGGTAAGAAAGTGTTTGATGGTTTAATGGTAAGTTGTATTTGTTTAAGGTCGTCATTGACTCCCATGTGATTATTAAATAGGATTCGATTTATTAGAGCAACGTATTTTATTGTTTGGTTTTGTTGATGCTGTGTTTACATGTTATCTTTTTGGGTTAAAAGTTATGGCTAAAACTGGACATTCTATAGTGAGGAAACTCTCATGATCACGCCTAAGAGGGATTACTACCTATCGGCCGCCGCTCTCTCTTTTCTCCTGAGCCAAAAAAAAAATTTAAGGTAGACGAAAAAGTGACGTAGAAATGTTCTATCTCATTACACTAGATGACATAATGTACATGCCTTGCACTATTACATTTTCATTTGAATCCATCTGTGGACAAGATTCTTCAGTGGTCCAAAAATAACGTTAAGGGCAAACATTTGGGTAACCAAATTTTTTAAACTTGACCCTTTTGGGGGAATTGATGAGTTTTTTGATATCACTTCAAATGTGTTCTGTGTTTTTTTATTTTATTTTGTTATTTATTTGTAATGTGGTATATAAAACATGATATTGATGAGAATAAAGAACAACTTCGGAAGATCTGATATAAGCTGCGCCTATTTCTTAAGAATCTCGCAATCAGACTNTTCCACTAATATGAACGGCCCACAGCTTTAAACGCGTGATTATAAAACAAATTGGTCGAGTAAAGACCCACACAACAGTATACTTTGTACGCAAGAATGGATAAACTATAAAGGAGGTAATACTTTGGAAAGAATCATTCTTATAACACATAAGAGAGATGGTGGGTGGGTATGTTGGGTGAGGTTTGTGGTGGTGGGGAGGGAAGGCACTATGTTGTTTGGAAGGTGGTAAGAAAGTGTTTGATGGTTTAATGGTAAGTTGTATTTGTTTAAGGTCGTCATTGACTCCCATGTGATTATTAAATAGGATTCGATTTATTAGAGCAACGTATTTTATTGTTTGGTTTTGTTGATGCTGTGTTTACATGTTATCTTTTTGGGTTAAAAGTTATGGCTAAAACTGGACATTCTATAGTGAGGAAACTCTCATGATCACGCCTAAGAGGGATTACTACCTATCGGCCGCCGCTCTCTCTTTTCTCCTGAGCCAAAAAAAAAATTTAAGGTAGACGAAAAAGTGACGTAGAAATGTTCTATCTCATTACACTAGATGACATAATGTACATGCCTTGCACTATTACATTTTCATTTGAATCCATCTGTGGACAAGATTCTTCAGTGGTCCAAAAATAACGTTAAGGGCAAACATTTGGGTAACCAAATTTTTTAAACTTGACCCTTTTGGGGGAATTGATGAGTTTTTTGATATCACTTCAAATGTGTTCTGTGTTTTTTTATTTTATTTTGTTATTTATTTGTAATGTGGTATATAAAACATGATATTGATGAGAATAAAGAACAACTTCGGAAGATCTGATATAAGCTGCACCTATTTCTTAAGAATCTCGCAATCAGACTAAACCTAATGGCAGTTCACCCAAACTTAAATAAGTACAAAACTTGCACATCGTGATGGTGATATTTGGGCCCAGATCAGAAGAACTCTTACACCAACAAAGATACTCTGATTGAAGGACTCTAGCTAGTTAGCCACATGCTTCACATAGTCAACTTCTAAAAGTAGCAGTAATGTTAATCAATAAGCAATCTCATGGTGTAGTTATGATTTTAGCTTGGGTTAATTGTATTGGAGGTCCTCAAAATATGGTGTTTGTTTCATTTTAGTCTCTAATGTTTCAATTGCATCATTTTGGTCAATGAAGTATTGAATATGTTTCTATATGATCTTTCAAGCAGATAACGTCCAGATTGCTAATAATTTTTTAATATAAACTTATCACGTAATACCTAAATATAGACAAAAAATAATTTTAATAGCTTTAAAACAAAATTTGGATAGCTTTTGACAAAAAAAATGTGTAATATGGGTACCTTTTGACCAAAATTTGGATAGTTCATTATCAAAACTGTGTAATTTAGGTGGCTATTTGAGTATACAATTGGTCAAGAATTATCCAAATTATTTTTTTATTCATTTTTAAATATCACATGACAAGTTTATAATAAAAAATCATTAGCAATCTAGATGTTATTTGCTTAAGGGACCATATGAAAACATATTCAATACTTTAGGGACCAAAATGATACAATTAAAATAATTGAGACCAAAATAAAATAAATTTTATACTTTGAGGGCCTCTAATACAATTAATCCTTTCAGCTTTTATTATCACTTAATATTTTATACTTAACGGTTTTGGACCTACCAGAAAGGATCACGTTTCAGCCATATTCCAAGTATAATCATTACACCCATTTGGACCAACTATATGATTAATGGATTATTATCTTTGAAGATCACTTGTACAAGCCAAGTTGTGCAGAAAGCTCAGGATCTGTATCAGCTGTTGTAATTTACACACACACACACACACACATATATATATATATATAAATATAATTATTCTCTTATGGTTGATAATTTTTAGGATTGTTTCTAGTGGGAAAGAATATGAAGAAGGAATGTGAGGGAGGAAACTGAGACAATGAGAGTCATATTAATGCATTGGATTTAATGTTTCTCAATTATAGTGTCGAAAAAAAGGGGTTGATTTGCACCCAATCCATTATAAAACTCTACGAATTTTAATGGGAAAATTTGGTGAGACTTATTCCATGGAGGAGTATTCGCCTCGCTCGGAGCCCATGGACAAGGCTCTTCGAGGGTTAAGGGGTAGCAGCATCAAGGGAAAATTTTCAAGTAACAGATTTCTGAAAACATGGCTCAGTTTTTTTCTTCTTTATTTTTGGGGGGGAGGGGAGGGGGATCATAAAACATGGCTCAGTTAAGCAATTAGGGTTTCTAGATATTTGTTAAAATTCAACAAGAAGGATTTTCAGGAGATATATTTATTTTATTCGAGAAATGGTAGATTTTGGTATGGTGATTAGGTTTCTCCATTTTGACAAAGGCAAGAAAGGCTTAAGCCATAAAAACATGCATGCGGGGTAAGATTATGTATATCTTATTTTTCGCATACCCAATAGTCTTGTGTACTAAGCTAACATTTATATAAATATTTTATCCATGGTAGAGAGGGGAGAAGTTCTCTCACTTCAATCGTACACCTGGACTTTCAATCGTATACTTGGGATTTCGAGACTGAACATAATCATCTTGTATATTCTGTGTTTTCATTTGTAATCTTACTACTTATTTGTAATTTCTATCATAAAGTAGGATGTTGCGAACAACGAACAACCTAAGGTGATCTTAATTATATAAGCTACACTTCTTCCATCAGAATCTGATAAATAGATTATACCAAACAGCAGTTTCTAGGCTCCCCCACAGGTAACTAAGTACAAAACTTTCCAATAATTATGGCCATATCAGGACCCAGATCATAATAAAATGTCATCAACAAGAGCAGTTAGAATATTCTAGTTAGTTACATGCTTCACATAGTCAATTTGGTACAGTGGTTGCAATGCTAATCAATAAGCAATCTCAGAGTGTAATTATGATTTCAGCTTTAACCATCCACTAAAAATTTTATACTAAGGTTATGGACCTACCTGAAAGGATCACATTGCAGCCATTTTCCAAGTATAATCATTACACCCATTTAACTAAACTGTATATCAATGGACTATCATCTTTGAAGACCACATCCGCAAAACAAGTTGTGCAAAAAGCTCTAGATTCAAAAGCAGTTTGTGTAATAAAAAAAGCATTTATGATAGCATTATTTTCATTTGCTTTATATTTTTTTGATTGTATGTGGTGAGATAGATTGTAAACATGTAATCAGCAATATAGCAACAGCTTTGATTCTGTTTTCTTCATAAAATCAAAAGCTTCTAGCTATCCATAAAGTCTAATCATGGTTAGGATTAGGTTAGGTTTAAAGCAAATATAAAATAAGTCAAAGAAAAGCCATGAATCTAGGAAAAACTTGCCTTGACCTTTTTTCCCCTCCTTTGGTGAAAATGGGCATAAATTTGAAAACATGAAACTACTTCAAAGTGCCTATTTTGCATAATTAAACATGAGCCAAGAGGTTTTTTACACGGGTTGGGAAGGTTAAATGTTACAGTCATGTGATACAGAGAAGAATAATACTTTTGCTACCTAAGGTTCGCGTAATACATCTATCATATGTAATTTTAATAATGAATTGTGTCATGCGAACAAATTAACATATTATTATGTCAACAAATTAAGATAAATTTTTAAGTCTAACAGTATTAGTTTACATGAAATAGTAGCATGANAGATGGTTAGCTTGGCCACACAAAATTCACCATATCTGGGGCCGACCTTCACCCTCTAAAGTTTGATCCAACCCCCTCTCACCCCTTCTTTGAAATTTAGAACACTGCCATCGGCTAAGCTGTGTTATGTCCCTTAGCATTTTCAAAAGTGAACTCTCGCCAAACTTTCTTCTTTCTTTGATTTTGAAAATCGCTTGCTTACAGAATTAAAATAATACAGCTCTTGCTTATTTTGAGAGCTTAATCAGATGGTTCATTTTTCATATCCGTACTTTTTGCAAGATCATAAAAGGCATTATTATAAATTGCAGAACCCACCTAATCCGATGATAGTTAAGGTACCAAGATGAATGAACTTTTTCGTTTTTTTTCGGATTGAGACATACCAACATGAAAGAACATTATCAGAAACATGGGTCAAACATCATCATGATCTCGTAGCATGAGCACCATACACATATATCCATTATGAGGTAGTGACGGGTAAATGTACATGTACACCATAATAATGGCTGAATACTTAGATTGATTCTCCAATTCAAAATACAGAGATACATTCCTTGGCAAAAAATCTGTAATATATGTCACGTTGGCCAGTCCCAACTCTACTCATGGTTACATTTCTTTTCTGTGTGCTGTTGCACCCTCCCCAGGATGAAACACAATGATGACAGCAATGTATACTTTTGGTTGTAAGTCCATCCAAAATTTTCCAGAGGTGGGGCTAGTTCCTCTCCCTCTCTTTTGCTTTTGGGACTTTCTGAGCCCTCTAACAAACTGATAGGACAAAAGATAATTTAGAATATTAATCGGTGTAGAGACAAGCAAACCCAAATCTCATATGCATCCATGCTTTGGGTTCAGTTTTCAACTTTTGCTTTTCCTAATCTTTATTAGCATATTTGGTAGCTTTAATTTCTTTGACTAAAATCTTTGGACGGCTGAGAAAGAAAATACCCTGAAAAGTTGAATTTGATTCATCCATCATGGGATTTTATAATGTTTCGGGCATAAAATTTTTGACTTGGAGCGGCGCACCACCAGTAAATATGGGAATGGAAGAAGTCTTTTCACCTTTGAGGAGGTGTTTGGATTCTGAATGGTATTACACCTCACACAATTTTAGCTGTTAAACAGTTTTATCCAAACAAAGTCTTAAATAGTTTGAAATTATAGGTAAGTCAAGACCTCACTTCACAAAACTCGAGATAGTTTTGATCTTGTTTCTTGTCAGATGCATGCATTTGGAATGAAAGAATTACGTGTATTCGTGAAGATTAGTCGGACATTCTAGCATTAGTCAATTCCAATATTGAGGGATGTGTGCAAGGGTTTTAATCAACCAAACAGGTTAAGCAAAAAGGTGGATATGATTGACATGATTCGAAAGGTTAGCAAGGCCTAAAATGTTAATCATGCCCTATATTCATCCAAGCAATTTTTGTTTGGTTTCTCCACTTTATGAGACAGGATTCCAGATTTATTGTTGATACAGCTTAAATTTTGCATTATATACGAATGATTAGCCCACTCTAGAAATTTCTTAAAAAGGAGAAAATTTGATTTATTGTATTGGCTGCACAGCAATATAATTATTTTTTGGTTTTGGGGTTAAGGCTTAGACCGACTTACGAACACTTAAATTAATTTTTAAATTGATTTAATTAAAGATAGATCATTTATGTCGGATGATTAGTCTTAAAATATGTAGAGTTATTGTCATTATTGTTTGGTTAATTACCTTTTATTGGGAGTTAAATGTGATTGAATGGTAAAGTTTTAAGTTTTATGTGGGTTTTGTAGTTTGTTTTTATTTATAGGTAAAGGAGATCAAAAGAACTGCATTGGGAGCAAATACCTAGAGTAGGATGAAGTTGGAGCATTTGGAGCGAGGAAAAGAGCCAGAGCATAATGTTAGGTGTGTCTGGATGCAAATAAGGAACTGAAGGGGCTAGCCCTCATTATTACACTTGTTATGGTAATTAATGAGCTCATGTGAGGATGATAAGACATGGCACGTGACGAAGACATCAGCTGCTCGGTTAAAAAGTCTTAGTCGAACTAACTAATGTGTTCGGTGAAGTAATATTGGAGCTCGGTTTGTTCCCAACCAAGATCATTAATATGTTCGGCGAGGCAACGAAATAGCTCGGTTTATACCAAACCGAGTTGATCAATCAGCTTGGCAAACATCGAAAGTGTTCGGCCCTTATTGTGTCCAAGCTGTTTGAAACGATTGATAGAAAGATAGAAATTCGTCTATAACTTAGGCATTCAGATAAACGAATCAAAGAAATTGAAGATATCAAGAGGAATTGTTGGAGAAATATCAGCAATTTCCTAAATTAAAATGCATGATCGAAAGAAGGTGTGTCACCTTGAACCAAAAATCACAGAAATCTTAATGGGGTAATGATCTATAAAAATCCAAAAGAATCAAGGTGAAAAGTACGTTGAACTCTCCTAGTCTTCTTGCAATTATCTCAGTTTTATTACTGACTTAAGCATCAGAATACTTTCGATCGAAATACCTCGATTTTGGACAGTTTATTCGTTTTACAAAAAGTAAAGACTGAGATATCAAGTTTATAAATATTTATTATCAGAAATATCAAATTCAAATGTTTAATGAGAGGTATCCTTAATTTTTACCAGGAACATAAAAGAAATTTATTGTTCGTTGAAGAAAAGAGGAAGAAACAAAGGAAACAACAAAGTTTGGTGCGTCCGGCTGTGGCTGGCTTAAATTGGGCGATAACTACTTGCGTCCGCATACGATCCCTTTTATATCTGTTGACTGCTATTTGATTTGTAATAGGTCTAGACTTCACCCTATGGCCTATAAATTCTTGGTTATACCCTAAATTGGGTTGTCTTCCAATTCCCCTTTCTTCTAGTTTTCTTGTAATTTTATCTATAGGTTGCTAAATGTATAATTAAAGTTAGGGGTGATACTTTTAATAAAGTGCGATATATATTTGGATCCAATGTTTTTTAATGCATGATTATTCTTATTAATTGGTTTCTGTGTTTTAGTAAAATTTTTGTTCTACAAAATCTATTGATTTGTTGTATCATGTATATCAAATACTTTAGATTTTCTGCGAGTCAAATAAGTGGCTTCGTATGCTTGAATTAATTAGTTAGGTTTTCCATAAAAATAATTGATTTTTTGTTTGTCTTAAAAAAATGTTTTAATTGTTGGAAAGCTTGATTCATAATCAACTTTAAGAATGATGAATGATTGTAATTTACAATTAAATACTTAACTTTATTCAAATAATTTATCAATTATACTTTTGGACTTGTTTTCAATATAATCACCGATAAATTCTTGATTAAGGTCAGTCCAACTGATCCTTTTGAGTTCAACAATCGGATCAAAATATATACTGTGAGGGTTGGATATCTAATTATAGCCCTATCCGAAGATACATGCATATATAGGTATAATTTTGTTAAAATATTTGAGGGTGAGCCGCCATGAACAAGTCTATGTACTGCTTGAGATAACAGTTGAATTTCGATTTAAGAATTTATATATTAAGCGGCAACAGGAGCTGGATTTTCATCCTTAGAATGCTCATCATCATCCTCACACGAAATATCATCTGGATATGCATCAGAAGTTTTTGGAGCATGTCCGTCCCAATATAGAACCTTTGACCTGCAAACTATAATAATGATTATAGTGGTATATCGATTAAAGAACTTAAGAATTATAGTGGCCTATCGAATAGAGGACTTCATCGTTTATGACTTCCCATCGGATACAATTTGAACAGACAACACAATAGACATCTGTTACCATTCTACTGTCAAATTCTATGTTGTGCACATCAGCTTGATGTACACATTGAAACTGCAATGTAACATGTATTAGCTAGATCCTAAGCAAAAAATTATGTGACAAAATTATTTTCCGAAGCGCGAATGTTAGTAGGATTTCGAATACTAAGCTACTCTTACTGAAATTTGTGTGTTTATCGTATGTTGTATACAAATAATGAAGCAAAACGCCCAGATAAAAAAAGCCTAACATTTAAGGTTAGAAAAAAAAAATTATTTTTTGACTTGGAGCGGCGCACCACCAGTAATTATGGGAATGGAAGAAGTCTTTTCATCTTTGAGGAGGTGTTTGGATTCTGAATGGTATTAGCCCTCACACGATTTTAGCAGTAAAACAGTTTTATCCAAACAGTCTTAAATAATTCGAAATTATAAATAAATTGGTCAAGAGCTAACTTCACAAAACTCGAGATAGTTTTAATCTTGTTTATTGTCAGATGCATGCATTTGCAACGAAAGAATTACATGTATCTAAAAAGATTAGTTGGACATTCTAACTTTAGTCAATTCCAATATTGAAGAATGTGTGCAAGGGTTTTAATCAACCAAACAGGTTAAGTAAAAAAGTGGATATGATTGACATGATGATTAGAAAGGTTAACAAGACCTAAAATGTTAATCATGCCCCATATTCATCCAAGCAAATTTTGTTTGGTTTACCCACTTTGTGAGACAGGATTCCAGATTTACTGTTGATACAGCTGAAATTTTGCATTATATCCGAATGATTAGCTCACTCTAGAAATTTCCCAAAAAAAAAAAAAGAGAAAATTTGATTTATCGTATTGGCAGCACAAAAATCTAAATTTTTTTTACTTTTTTTTAGTATTGGGTTTAAGAGTGTTCAAACTGATTTACATACATCCAAACCAAACATCTCTTTAGTCTGATTATAGACAAGTCATTTATGCCGGATGATTGGGTTTAAAATATGAATAATTAGTCATTATTGTTTGTTTAATTGCATTAGATCGGGAGTTAAATGTGCTTGAATTGTAAAGTTTCAAGTTTTATGTCGATTTTGTAGTGTTTATTTTATTTATAGGTAAATGAGATCAAAAGAACCACATTGAGAGTAAACATGCAAAGTGGGATGGAGGTTGGAGCATTTGGAGTGAAGAAAAGAGCCAGAGTAGAATGTTAAATGCGTCCGGAGGCAGATAAGGACCTTCCGGACAGAAGAAACTTATTGTTTATTGAAGAAAAGAGGAAGAAACAAAGAAAATAATAAAGCTTGGTGCGTCTGGACGTGATTTTCTTAAATTGGCGGATAACCTATTTGTGTTTGCCCGCACATCTCATGTATCCGCATGCGATCCCTTTTATGTCTACCGATGATTGCTCTTTGACTTGTAATAAGTTTACGCTTCCCCCTTATGCCTACTTTTCGTCTCTCTTATCAAATATAAAAGAGAAAATGAATGATTTATCTTTTGAAGGATATAAAAAGTGTATCATTTCTATTTTTTATCATTCTATTTTTTCATCCATCCTACCAAACGGACCATTAACAAAATAAGGCCATGATAGGAATAGTTTATCAATAAAACAATGACGTCTTTACTAAATACAATCCCATTTCTCTGATTGGCTTCTTGTCTACCATTTTATAAGCCATTGAAGTTTGAGATGATGAACCTATCAATACCATCATCCAATATACCATATTCAACTTCTAGGACATTCAAAAGTTTTTTAGGAGTTCATATAGGTGATTAGATAAGTTACTAACTTTTCACTTTGATCATATTGTTGGGGTTTAAGCCAATTTTAAACAGACTCATTATGTAGATTATACATAATCTATCGGTAATACAATTTCAAGTCATCAATTCTTCCTGAAATTTTAAGTCTTCGCTACCATAAATTTAAAAAATTCGTCATTTTATTTCTTCAATCTTCCATTTTTGTTAAAAACATTTTTGTGTTATTTAAACGAGACCCATGTCAAAATAGTTATATTTTAGAATTGGGAAACTTATGGGGAGGTACACTTTTTTGAAAATATTCCTAGAAAATTTTGCCGGCCAAGCTTTTAGGTTAGTAAGTATACTTTCTATAAAATATTCGGTGGCAAACTGCATATTTTCAAATTTTCATATTTTAGTAGTACATAAATGCCCTTACTTATTTTATGCACTATCTAATAGTTTCTTTTCTTCTTTTTTTGATTATGTTTTTATCAACTAAGTGGTTTCCTATTTTAATGGGCAATTAATCGTTTGAATTTTAAAAAGATTACAAAAATATATTTGACAGTTAACGTTTTTGATGTATATTGATCCAAATTATAATCATTCTTTTTTATATCTTATTTTTATGTCTTCATTTTTCATATTCATCGTTTTCAAACAACAACCGATACTCATTATCGGTCTTCTTCAAGAGGAATCATCAATTTTCTGATATTTGATGTCACACTATTTTTAAAATTATGTTACTTTTTAATATCACATTATTTTTTAATTATGACAGACTATTTTTAAAATTATGTCACCCTTTGATGTCACTTTTTTTTTTAAATTATATAATTCTTTGTTGTCAAATTATTTTTTTAAGTATGTCACACTATTTTTTAATTATATCACTCTTTATTGTGTGAATTCACTATTTGATGTCCTTTTTTGATGTCACGCTATTTCTTAATTATGTCACTCTTTTATTTATGAGCCCAAATTCATAGAGTTTTTGAATTTTTTCGGGATTTGAGAGTTAATAAGTAAGAAATTTTTGGGAAAATCAAAACATTTTAATATAAGAAAATAGTTGCTTTTAAATCTAATTAGTTGCCTTTTTTAATGGAAAGAATTTTGATTATACATTTTTATGAAAGGATTGAATTAATTTAAATTTTTTTCCCTTGACACTTGCATGAACATTCCGTAATTGAAGGAGTTTGAATGAAACTCCATTGAAATAGTAATCCAGTTAATGAATTGATTTTTTTTTTAATTCGATTTAGCTAATTCAGTAAATAGATAATTAAAGGCATTAGAGTCCTTTTAATCCGAAATGTACTTTTTAACAAAAAAAATTGATGATTGGACTTTTTGACAAATAAGTTATTAAAAGTGTACCGGGCCACAAATATCCCTTTAAAATTCTAGGGTGGTTTCTTTATTCTCAAATAGTGTAGTATACATATTTTTTTTAATTACCCATTTGTGGATAGATATGAAAGTTTTATTTATTTTATCAAATATCATGATTTAAATGATACAAAAAAAAATGAGTTTTAGGACAATAAGAAATTTTTTTAAAAGGTTTGAATAGATATTGGAGTTCTCTGTACCAAATCAATCTTTTACTCAAATTTGAATCTAAATTTGAGTCATGGTTGAAAATGCTCTTATAAATCTTATTTTTTTTCTATCTAATTTGATTATAAAAATAAAGGCGAATTGCACTTTGCATGTTGAAAGATTTCAAGTTTTTTATTTTATATCTTCAAATATTAAATTTATCACATTCAACTCTCAATGTACCAAAAATATTATAACGTGGTCTTTCTATTAGTTTTTCGTTAGTTTTCTGTTGTGTCAATGAATTAGTCTTTGACGAAAAAAATAACGAAAACTTACTGAACGGCTACATTTCAACACTTTAGATACATTGAGGGTGTAATATAAAAAATTTTATCTTTAAAGATATAAAATGAAAAACTTTCAGAATGCAAAGTGCAAAAAACCCTAAATATAACTAAGTAATATATATTAATAAGTATCATATTTGGAGAAGAATATGGTATCGTAGAAGTACCGCGATGAAAATAAATCTGAATTTTTAATTTGAATTTGAATAATTTACAACTGTTGATTGAAAAAAGAATAATGTTATTTAGACTTAAAAATTTGACCTAATAATGTTGCTTTAGTGAAATTATTAGACTACCATCAAGTTTTAATGTTTGATGGGGTTTACAGTCAATTTAAAAATCATAGTAAATTAGGTCCGAATAACATTACTCTTGAAAAAATATTGAAGTAACAAAAAATAATGAAAATTATTGGAAAAAACAAAAAATAATAAAATTATACGTGATTCGTTTTTATTTAATATTTAATACTATTTATAAATGTTAGCATCTATAAAAAACTTTTGATTTCTTATTTTAGCCCTATTTTTTATTATAAAGTCAATAATATATGTATATTACTTTCCTCTAATTTTTATTTTTTATACTTATTTGACTTTTAAGTTCTTTTAAACTCTTTTAATTAATATTATTTGACTTCTAAATTCTAATTTCATTCAATTTTTGTTTCCTGTGTCTATTTAACTTCTAAGTTTTTTTAAAATTTTTTTATTAATCATCTCTATTTTTTAAATTTTTTTGAACTCATTTATTAGTAGTTTACTTACATACAGTTTTATATCTATGTCTATATTTATATGAAGAAATAAAGTGTAATCTATATTATATTATTCTATAGTCAAATATATGCTATAGTTGATTTTTTGGTATATAACAATATCATATATTTACAATACAAACAATAATATCATACTTTAATCATTTTTTTATGCAAAAGAATGTAATAAATTTATAATATAATGTAATAAATAATCCCTCAAGTAATAAAATCAAGTTGTTATCAATGTAACAAACATTGATTAAGGGTATTTTTGTTAATTTAACATTAATCTTATTTTTAATATATCTATATTATATTATTTTATCTAATCCATGTATTTTTAATACAACAAACATACAAGTCATTCGAATATAGCATGTCCCTTCTGTTTTTGACTATTTTTAACTATATAAAATCCACCCTCTAGTACCTAAAATTTCGTATCAACGCGAAGGTTCGAGACTTGACGGCGCATTAGCGAAACTGGATTTCATACAGAAACGCTACACTAGGGCCGAAGCCCTATTACAAAAGGTGGAGGCATCATACTAAAAAATATTGTTTGTCCCCTAATAGGACTCAATATCCTCCAAACAGGACATTTCCACTTTAAATAAATTCAAGTCTCTCTCCGCAGATTAAATCGAGCAACTTCTGTCCGCCTGGCTCTCTCTGATCAACCCTTGACATTCAGTTTCAATCAATCATGTTTACGCGAATCTTCGGCAAAGCTAAGCAAGAAACAAATGCCATAACAACGATAGACAAGTTAAACGAGGTAAGTAATTGCATAATTTCTGATTATGACATTTTTTTTTATTTACTCTTTTGTTCATGTACGCTTTTTTATGAGTTATTCAGCATAGGCTTTGTATAATTGTTGATGGGATTTGTGACGTGTAGAGATCGGAATTCATTGATCTTGTTTAACAAAAAAAAAAAACAAAAAACTAAAGATTATCAATTGCTATGTCGTGTTCGGAATGGAAGGGGTAAAAATCGTTACGGGATTTTAGTCCTCCATTCGAAGGATTCTGGCTGACCTAGCGGCACCGAGTCCCAATAGGATCCTTTCGTATGACAATTCCACATCGGAAAAGAGTCGTCTCCCCCTGCCATATAAGTGAACACTTCCTATGGAGGGGTACTCACTAGTCACTTGATATATGCAAGGGGGAGACGACTCTCTTCCGATGTGGGATTGCCTTAGGAAAGGGTCCTATTGGCGAAGAGAGGTAAAGGCTACTGGGGCTCGGTGCCGCCAAGTCTGCCGAAATCCTTCGAGTGGAGAGCTGAAATCCCGTAGCGATTTCTACCCCTTACACAGAATATAGAATGGGGTCTCTGGAATTAAAATTATGTAAGAATCCGTTCAAATTTAAATGGGTTTGTATCCAATTTTTTAGTTGTAACTAGTTTTATTGAATTTCAATTTTGAGCAACAAGTTTGTGTTGTCAAGGGTAATACTACGAGTAAATATTCAAATTTAACGTCATTAGTGACACGTGATATCATCGATCAATAATAATATACCATTATCATCCACTTCACTTTCTTACCTTAAACTTGTTTCTTGGTGAATAGAAGATTAACAAAGTAATAATATCATTCCAATTTTTTCCCAATTCCCATTATTCTTTCACCAATAAACTAATTGTCCTCCTTTTAGGAAAGCCCTCACTATTAAACAGAATAGAAGAGCCCCCTTAATTTTTAGGTGTCTTTTCTTTTAATATTTTTGTCTTGTATCAATCAGATAGCAATTAGTCAACCCAAATAATATTTTCATTAATCATGTGCTATTGTTTTCATTTGGGTTGTGGAATTTCACTAAAATATTCAAGTGACGTCATACAGTTTTACTAATTTCTAAGTCTAGATGGGAAAGTTATTTACAACTGATACATTCTTCAAGCAAAAAAAAATCTTATAGACTCAAAATTTGATGAACCATTGCCTTCTGCTAATGTTACAATTTCGACAGCCGAAAATCAATGTAAAAAAACTTCGTGAGTTGAAACTCAACATACCGATGTTAGTTTTGAAGAGCGTGCTCAGAATTGTGTCCGCAAATACAAGAGTATCATGTTGATGAGCGCTACAATATGTTGAGTATGTATTGTTGTCTGATTAATTTTTATGCATTGAAAATTTGTGTTTTGAAAATATAAATATAGTCTACATGGTTGGTGTAAGGCTTTGTACATAAGGTCTTGGCCGCCCAAGAATAATAACTTGGTTCTGTCCCTGTTACCTGTCTTTTCATCCCTGTTGCACAATGAATAAGCAGCAGAAATAAACATTGAAGGTTTATTGTTGATAGCTGATAGCCACCTATTTGGTTGATCGGATGAACGAAATTTTATGATTTCTTTTTGTTAACATCTTTTGAGCAGAGTAATTGTCTAGTCTCATTTCTATTCTTTAAGTATCTAGGATTTGATAATGGGCCACTTCATGAGCAATGTTCATTTAGCTTTTTGATAGTGACTATTTATTGGGAATCCCCACAAAAGCAAAACGGAGCGTTACATCAGCCTGGTTTTGCTTAGTGTTTTCTGATCCTTTTTTAAATTTAGAAATTGTGGACATTCTTGAATTTTTTTTGTACTTTGTTGTTCTGTAGTAATACGTAGTACTTTCAAATACTTATTCCATGTTGGGGTGTCTTAGTTAACGGTGTTGATTAATTACTAATTTGTTGTTGTCCTAGCAGAAAGTTTTTCTTTTTCCCATTAAAGAGCTCTCTCTCACACACATATGCACAAACACATAGAGTAACCAAATGCCTCTTATAACTTAAATGCATTGTTTGCCTTTCGCTATATATTTGTTTTGGTCGGTACTCTATGCAGACACTAGAAATGTTAGAGAAAAAAGAGAGTTGTCCAAAAGAAAGCTGCTGCAGAGCTTGAAAGGGCCAAGGAATTTACCAAAGCAAAAAACAAAAGAGGTATGATTTATGGATGCATGCTGAAATAGAATAGGCTTTGGCACATTTTTTTTAGAGTTATGAACTATAAGATCTATTATCTCTGTTCTTCTCCACTAGGTTGTGTAATTGTTATTATATTCATATACCATGATTGATTTTTGTTGATTATTTTTATGTATTTGTGCTAGTGTAGGTTGGGGCCCTTGGGTGTTATGTGTTTGTTTTAAACTTTGTATTTTAATTGCATCTGATTTATAAAGACCATTGTGATGGTTAAGGGAATAATATATGCTTGAAATGGTAGGGGATACCAAGAGAGTGATAATTTGGGTTGTTGGTATGCTCCTTAAGTCAGTTGGCTATCTCCATAAAGCTTGGTTCATAAGGTCTATTCTCATCAAATTTAATGTTCGTATTGGCATCTGGATAATAACATTTTGGCTAATGTAGTATGTGAGAAAATGACGGTGGTGCTTTCCATCATGGTACTTTGTGCAGGTTGGTCTTATGCTGAACATGTTGCTTTTGCCTTTTTTCTACTAGGTCTCTTGTTGATCCTAATTACCATTGTTATGTCATGTAATCATATACATGGCTTCTCATCTGCACTTTTTATACGTGAAACACTTACAAACTAATCTGAAAAAGGCAGGAACAAGCAGCATTATGTCATTTTTCTGATTTATCTGTGGATCTTTTAAAGTCAATAGTGTGTGGTTAAACTTTTTCCTTCTCAATTTGGTTGTTTCACTGCTGAGTTTCTTTGTTGTTGCATATTTTCAGATGCAATGCAATGTTTAAAGAGGAAAAAACAACATGAACAGAATATTGAAACGCTTGGAAATTTTCAACTGCGCATTCATGACCAGGTACTCTTTTGATAGATTGTAAATCTAGTATCTTTTATGTAATGCGGCCATGATGTTCTCTTGAAGATTGATTGCTAAATATTAACATTCTTTGAGCTTGGATATCAGATGATAATGCTAGAAGGCGCAAAAGCTACAACAGAGACAGTTGATGCTTTGAGAACTGGTGCAGCTGCAATGAAGGCCATGCAGAAGGCTATGTACGTTTTGCTTCCTTGAATTTCTCTCTTTTGGCTATAACTTGGAGTCATCTTGAAATCTTATGGTGTTAAGCTGAAACAAGACATGATTAATAAATGGGGATGGTTTTCCTTGGGCAATTTGGAAAGACTAATTTCTGGAGTTGTAAAATACCAAGCATAATAGTTTACAAGCGATGTGAAAACACATTGCATGCTCCATTTAGATGAATATTGCCTGTTACAGATCTAGATGGATTTAGCATGTCGTTCATCATTTTATTGGGTTTCATGCTGCATAGAAGTTAAACAGTTTGTTGATGATTACATGTCAATCTCATTCCTGATTTGGTCTTTTGGCATTCACTGCCTTGATTATTTTTTTTAGTGTCTTTCTCACATTTTTTGGATTAGGATCAGAGATTCTCCTCTGTACTGCTCATCAATGGGGGCAATTTTGTATATTCATTGCTTGTTAGGAATTTTGTAACGTGCATATGGTAAATATCCTGCCCTCATAGATCTTCTAATGGCATCTTATGATGCAGGAATATTGATGATGTGGACAAAACAATGGATGAGATCAATGAGCAAACTGAGTGTATGAAACAGATTCAGGAAGCATTATCAGCACCTACTGGTGCAGCAGCTGATTTTGACGAAGTTTGTGTCTCATCAATTCTAATTATCTATGTGTAGATTTTGTTAATTCTCGAATGATACATTAAACAAAAGTATTGTTTCAGGATGAATTGGAGGCAGAACTGGAAGAGGCCGAGTTGGAGGAACAGCTCCTACAGCCGGCCACAACTGCCCCTGCTGCTCCAGTTCAGGTGCCTGCTGGCAGGCAACCCGCACGCCCAGCACCCCATAGGAACACGGCTGAGGAGGATGAACTTGTTGCATTGCAGGCAGAAATGGCCCTTTGAAGTGGACATTTGCAGGCCTGTATTGGCACAACTCTCTAGATGTTTGCTCTGTTCACAAATCATGAAACAAAACCCGTAAGAATATGAAGAATTCTTATATCAGCTTTTTTATCCATCTCAACCAAAAAAAATTGGATTTCTTTGTTTGTGATAAGAGAAAACCGGTTCTGCTCATATCCTTTTGTAAACGAATAGATTGAATGAGAAAGATAACGAATTTTAAACCATTAACCAAAAGGGATAGGATAAATAGTTAAGGGGTCAAATGGATTTTTCGGGGATAGAGAGACTTGAACTAGATAATAATATCAACGGACTTATTAGCTAAAAGACAATTTGCATTGCACATACAATAAATTGGGTAGGTTGTTAGTATAATTTTCTATCCACGATTCTGCTATGTATTGAAATAATTGTATTGAAAAATTTATATGATGAATTTTGATTTAAGAACTAACATTTAAGCCTATGCCGATGCCGCAGCAGCAGCAGCAGAACCAAAACCAGGATCTGGAAATTCATCCGGAGGACGCTGAATATCATCTGGATCCGGATCCGGATCCGGAATTCTTAGATCCTGTCCGTCCCAATATTGGACTTTTGACCGGCAAACCATAATAATGTTTATAAGCAATTAAAGGACGTAATAATTATAGTTGTATATCGAATAGAGGACTTACAGATCAATTCGAATCCATTTATATCCTACTACAACTTCCCATCCTATACAACTTGAGCAGGTGACACAGTAGATATCTGCAACCACTCGACCGCCCACTACCCTGGTGTGCACAACATCTTTGTACACATTGGATCTGTAATGTAACATATATTAGCCAGGTCTTAATTAAGCAAAAAGTTCAGCATAGATAAATAAAGGCCTCAAATTTAAGTTAAGAAAACAAAATGTAATTTATGAAAATTTGATTATACATACTTGATCATCCAATTGCCTCTAATAGTAATAAATTAAAATATAGTGTGATCAGATACCTTATCTTTTTAATATTTACATAAAAATAGTTTGAGTAAAAAATATAGGTAGTAAAAAGCAATTATTTAATCCTGTTGTATTAAAATTGATCCGAGTGTTGCCCAAGTTTAATTTTGTCGGGTTCGGATTAAATTCGAGTTAAGTTCATTTAAGTCTAAAATCAACCTCTTGTTCTAAACATGGTACATACTACATAGTATTCATCTTAAATAACTACCAACAACTTCAATCAAATGTTTACCATAAAAACCATAATATTTAAAACATAAAAATCAATGTTTAACATAAAGACATAATAGCCAAATTTTTAAC
Source organism: Ilex paraguariensis (assembly GCA_963454935.2). Lineage (NCBI taxonomy): Eukaryota > Viridiplantae > Streptophyta > Magnoliopsida > Aquifoliales > Aquifoliaceae > Ilex > Ilex paraguariensis. The sequence goes on along the minus strand of CAUOFW020001025.1, from coordinate 444,904 downwards.
ATAAGACTGATCTCAAGTGTTTTAACTTGTAAGTTATATTACTATATTGATTTATATATTTATTTTTAAATATACTCGGATTGAGCCCGATTTAGAATTCGGGTTGAATTTGATAACCTGATACCTCAACCCAGGTATTGCGTAAATTTAATTACCCAACCTAGCCAGTTAAAATTGGGAACCCTAACACCAAAGACGGAGCAAAAAAAAAAAAATTAGGGTGGACACCTTAATTTTTTTTTATTGATGACAAAAAAATAAAACATTTATATTTATTATATTATATTTTGTATTATGTAGACATGAATATTTACTAACAGTAAAAGTCCAAAAGTCAATAAAACACAGAAAAAGAACCAAAAAAAAGGAACATTAATTACAACTCTTATAAATATGTGAGGCTAATCACAATATTTTCAATTGATCATATTAGTTTTTATAATTCGAGAGCATTAAATGATAAACTCATTGCCAGTGACATTTGAAATGATTTTCATATGAGTAAATATATTGTAATCCTCCGAGAACAAGAAGTACAAGACTTAATACATATATCTCTACTATGGATGTCAAGTTTTTTCAAAACATAAATTTTATCCCATGAATCTCGACAGACATGGTCATGGTGAACAAAATTTGACTACCAAATAGAAACATCAATATGATATTCAAGCATATAATAAAAGTCTATAGAGTAACAACATGCAAATAATTTGATATCCAATAGCATATCTAAACTTCACAGCTCTTATGAAGGTATCAAAATAATAAAGCCATTAAAGAAGTAGAAAGCACATAAATACAGTCGTACACTTCGGAGAATGCCAGTCCGGTGTCTCCATTTGCTCCGGGCTGAAAAATATCACGCCACCATATTAAATATCAAATCTCTATTGACCCACACCCACAGAGAGAGAGAGAGAGAGAGAGAGAGGGGAAGAGGGTGTACCACCAACGCATATAAGAAATCCGACTTTAATGCTATGTGCGTAGCACATGAACGGCATTGATAAAACTCCTCCTCGGAGTTGAAGCGCTGGACAACACCGACATTCGCCATTGCTGATCGAAACCAAACTCAGTAGCACTGAACAAGATTCTTGATTGTGGAAGGTTCAATTGAAGTCAACTCCTAGACCATGTGAAAATCTCCTTAATTGAAGTCAACACCGACATTCGACATTCGCCTTAATTGAAGTCAACTCCTAGACCATGTGAAAATCTCCTAAATATTTTGTTTTCTTGTCCATAGTATTCGAGCTTTAGTTAGCATCTCAAATTCCCAATATCCCAAAAATAATAATAATAATAATAATAACTTTTTTTATCAGAAGTAAAAACAAATAAATAACTTCAACATCACAAATTACAACTAATTTCGAAAATACCAACATTTTAAGCACTCACAATTTTCATACAGAAATTTCAGCATTCATAGACAGACACAATCAAATATAAACACACTAGTAAGTGAGATACACAATTATCTCCAATATAGTCTCCACTCCATCGGTATTATGCTGGCTGGACACTGCCGGAATGGTCTTAACTATGGCATGGCCTTTAGCATTGACATACTTCCCAGTGCCACCCATGATGGCAAGGTGTGATTCCGAGACAGCGGTCCGGTGGACACCGAAGAAGCTGAGACTATCAACGTAACTGCCACTCGTAAACATGACGTTGAACGCCATGGTTTGGCTTGTTCCATCTTCTGAACTCGCTATATAAAACCCTTGTGCTTTACCAACCAAACCAGAACCGAGATCATGCCCTTCGGTTAATTCATCGTCAAACACGGTTATTGTCCCAAACATGAGCTTCTGGAGGGCATTCCCTCCGGGGAGCTGGGCACTATTCAGGGCTGGAAACCCGAACCCTCCACCGATGATGTTGTTTCCATTGTTTTGCATCACATTAGGTGTAGTTCCACCAAGTCCAGTGAGGAAGGGTAAGTTGTTGTTGTTGATAACTCCACTGTTGGCGTTGTTGACTGGGACGCCATTGTTAACTGGGAGGACAGCACCGTTGGGCTTGGCGAACGGGACTTGACCATTAAGAGCTGGGTTCACTACCATTCCAGTCACAGCTCTAGCTGAGGGGTTTGTACCACCAAGTATGTCATGCAAGAAGAAGGAAAAGGTATGATCATCAGGGACTGCAGCACCCAGTGCAGCAACTGGGGCAGTACCTGCTGGGGTTCCACCGGAAACGGGTTGGTCCACTGAATCAGATGCCACAGGTGCAACAACAGGGCCAAGCGGTTCTTCCTCGTCGAGGACTCGAGCTGAGGTGACATATGTGATTGTGATGGCTAGAAAAACTAGGGAGAGCTTCCTTTTGAGTGAGAGAGGAAAGGAATTTTTGGATGCCATGAGGTTGAGAGAATAATGTAAAGCTTTTGGATACTGAGGTTTGATTGAGAAGGCTGTTGGTTTGATGGGATAGATTGATTGGTTGTTTATATACACTGTAAAAGGAAGATTGAAGTTCAAAGAATTATAGGGGAGTTGATGAAATGGAGCAGGTGATTACGTTACCCACTTTTGGGTGTATTAGTTAGAACTTGTAACACCAAGTTTGAAGTTTAAAATACTGATTAGGTCGATATAGAGGGCTGTGTTTAGAAATGATACAAGCAATGAAAAATACTTTAGATACAAAGTAATTCTGCTCAAGTACTAGAGATCTCAACCACAGCTCTGGTCGATGGTCCAGCAAGGAACTCATTTGGGGATGGAAAAGCGTTGCTAATAAAAAGATATCGAACTTAGTGGTGAACTGGTAACTGCCTCGCAAACAACTGCACATAGACAGCAAAGCAACCATAAATCTATCGTAAGGACCACTTGTACAAGACGTCAACTTTTCAATTTAAATTTTGTAAGTTCAGCGATAAAATTAAATTAAATTTGTATAACATTACTTACCAGGCCTGTACACAAAATTTTCCCTTTGCCCCCAGTTTTGAACTTTCTGCATTAAAGAATTCTTTTATCCACACTCTGAATAAAGGTAATCCTGAGACGGCCACAAGTCCACAAATTTCGTTGATTTGAATCAATTCAGGTTGCTTCTTATATGGATACTCAAACACAAACTTAAAAGATGTACCTGCTTGAATGCAAAACGCTCCTGCAACATTATTTCTTGTATAACACGGAACAGCAGCAAAGTTTGCCGAGCACTGGTTAGGGTCACCATGACTTGAATAAAGCTTGATGGAAAACCCAACAGCTGATTATTGTCAAGACCAAGCCCTTCAAACCCAGGAACTGTTTCCACGGCCTCCAATCTGTTATTTAAATCTTGCTTTTTCACTTCTACATGGGAGGCAAGAGCCCAGTCCATAAAGAAGATAGACAGTGGAGCAGACATTGATAAATCCAAACATAATAACAGGCAAATGCTCAAATCGATGATCGCTTAATGCCATAACCTGTGTTGCAATCCTATGATGCTATTCACCAACCAGCAAGAACATCAAATCGCCTTGCAGCAGGTATGATCAAACCTACTCTGCAAATTTCCATGGATCAGACCACAACTACGAATGCATATTAATGGGCAGAGACCAGTTCAATCACAAGTTCACTTGCAGCTCTATCTTTATCACAAGCATCCGTAACTAGAGCTTCCCAAGACTCCAAATTGAATCTCATTTTCCTCTTCTGCATTTCTTCCAACACAAAGCAAGCATCATCCATCTTCTCAGATTTGAATAGGCCCACAATTAAACAACAAAAAGTGTCCAAACGGGGACAATGCCTGCTCATTAACATTGCATTGAGAACCTTCAAACCTCCCTCATAATCCCCCACATGACAAAACCCATCAACCATCATCCGGTATGTAGCTGCATTTGGCTCACAACCTTTAACCTGCATTTCAACCAATACTTTATAAGCTTCAGCAGCTCTACCCTCCTTGCACAAATAATTAATCAATATATTGTACATCACAACATCTGCCTTAATCCGCCTTTTCTTCATCTCGACAAGCAAAGCCTTTGCTTCATCAATCTTCCCCCTCTTGCAGAGATCGCTCGTTAAAACACCATAATTGACAAGCCGTGGTTTACACCCTTGATACTCCATATCAAACATCATCTTGTTTGCTTCCTTATACTTTCCCGAAGAGCACAAATTTTCCATCAACAAAGCATAAGTGACTGCATTCGGGTTCTTCCCCTTTTTCACCATCTCCTCAAACAAACCCTTTGCTTTATCAAATTCACCCTTTTTACACAAAAACCCAATTTTACTATTATAAGTCACTACGGTGGGTTCAACCTCTCTCTCAAGCATTTCATTAAACATCTGGCAAGCTTTTTCCCACTCACCCTTCTCAAGCCACCCTTTGATCATAATATTGAACGAAACAGAGTTCAATCGAAATCCCATCTTGGAGGAACACTTGAACATCTCCTTCGCATCACAATGCCGACCATTATCAATGAGTACATTAAGAAGTGTATTGAAAGACTGTACTGTACGAGCACAGTTAAAAGAACGCATTTTGTAAAAGAGATTAATGGCTTCATCCGGCAATCTGGCTTTCCCATAATGTTCAATGAGTGCAATGAAAAGGGTTTCTCTACATCGAATGTCATAGATTTGGAGATAATGTAAAAGGGTTTCAACTGCTTCGAAGTTACGAGAACGAGCGAGCTTGTAAATGAGAGAAGCGTAAGAGGGGTAATCATGTTTGAATCCCATTTGATGGTATTCATGGAAGAGAGAGAGTGCTGCATCTGGGTCTTGGACCTGTTTGAGATTGGTGATGAATGGTATGGGTCTGCGGACAGGCTTTGGGTAGTGTTGGCCAGGTTGTTCGGGGGATGGTTTGGGAGGACGAATACGGCGGTAAGGTTGAGAAGGTTTGTGCTTGGTGTGTATGTAAAGTTGAGATATGAAGGTTGACGCAGAATTGACCGGTTTGGATCGTGAATTGAGCATTGAATGAAAAAATGGTCTCATTGAACTGATGGAGAATCCAAAGGGAAGAAAGAGTTCGTTGGAGGGAAAAACTAGAGGTGCAAACTAAGGTATGCATAAATAAATATATAGGATTATTTATGCCGTGGGACTGCTATGCATTGCTACTGATGGCATTCAAGAAATCAATTTCCAAACCAAGGTATTTTGTCAAATCATAATTATTGACTTTTTTAATAATTTATTATTATTCTTTCAAAAAAAATAGTTTCAACTCACATTTTTCAAGATAACGTCGTACCCAAAATATGTCATTAACTAAAAACTCTTAGTATTATTATAAACATTACATTTACTAATGATCCAATATTATATTTATGTTGTACTTGTTTGGGTAGATAGAAAAATAGAATGATAGAAAGTGAAAGTAATATTTTTTTTATTATTCGAAAGAGGAATTATTTTTTTCAACCTTTTTTGTTTGGTAATAGGTATAGAAAGTAGGAAGGAATAATTTTTTTGTATTTGGTAGAATGAAAAAATGAAAGAATAGAAAAAATGTACATGCATATTTTATCATAATATATTATATATGTATATATTAAAGGATATGTTAGTAAATAGCATATATTTCAACACACATAATTAATATTTCATCTATTTTTTCTCTCAATTTTGGACAGATTAATTTTATTGAGTTAAAAAGATTTTTTTTTTTTAATAGCCGTTGAAGGGGAGGGGCAATATGTCGAAAAATTGTTTCATTAGTTAAAAAGGAAATTAATTAATCCACTTTTTTATCGGATCTATTTTCTTTTTTTACTAAATATGAGGTTTTATCTATCCCTCCAATTGAGTGATGTACAAGAAAACAAAATTTGGAAGAAGATCAAATTTCTTAATCTTCCATTTGGTACGATAAAAAAATGGAAGAATGGAAAGTTGAAAAGATAGATAAAATATCATGTTTGGTAAAAAAAATAGAAAAGTGGATAAATGAACTTTCTTTTCAACTCACTAAAATTAATCCTTCCAAAATTAGAAAGAAAGTGGATGAAAAATTAATTATTTGTGTTGAAATGTATCTTATTTATCTATATATCATTTTATATATACATATATTGTGTATACATTAATTTTTATATATTTTTTTTAAAATAAAATTTTTTAAACATAAAACATAAAAAATTAAAATTAAAATATTTTTTCCATCTTATTAAGCACAAAAAAAAATAATTATTTTTATTTTTCATTCATCCAATCAAACACAAAGGAATGAAAATATATCATTCCTATTTTCTTTACTTGAAAGATATAAAATATATTTTTTTTATTTTTCATCCCTTCTACTTTCTATCTTTCCGACCAAACGGAACATAAGTTTTTGAAGAATTAATTTTTATATCCCTTGTTTTTTAATACGTAATTGTGTATTTATATTTTCTAAATTGTCTTAATTTTAAAACAAAAACGTATTTTACAAAAATATTTTTACATTGAAAAAAACTTTAGTTTAACAATGATTTTACAAAAATGATAGATCAAAAAATAAGTTTAAAACTTACTGGTACATAAGAAATTAAGTTCTTAAAAAAAGCAGTAATTTAGTAAACAAAGCTTAAGATAAAAGGGGTGGCGATGATCTTAGGAATTCATCCCAGCCTGCTGCAAATGGTGTGGGTTTAAGCTCGAGTCTCATCCAAGCTAAATTTTATTTTTTTTGAAATTTGTATTCCTGACTTGGAATCTTAGACAAAAAAAAAATGCAAATATGATTATTTTTTATTTAACACATTGCAAGTGTAAGTAACAATTTTATATAAGCACTCTTGGTAAGTATATCAAGAGATATGTTAGCATTCTGTCTATCCAAATCTCTTTTTATTTTCTCCATGTTTCTCTTCTTTTTGTTTTTTGGTTAACTATTTGGTTAATTGTTATTTTCATTAAAGGTCTCAAAATATGACACGATTCGTTGAGACGACGCGAAATTAGAGGGATTTGGGTCTTCTTTAAACTAGTCGTTTTATAAATAAGTGGACCCGACACGATTAATAAACAAACCGAATATGAGTGAAATCAATCAATTAAAAGAAATATACGACATGACTCATTTATATATTGATTATACACAATTTCTACACGACACAAACCCGATATGACACGATTTGTTAGATATCGGTTATAGATGGAGTGTTTTTTAACACGAAACATGTTAAAATACGACACGAACCCGCCTCACCCAATACGATTGACTAGTCTAATTTTCATTATAATATACTGATTGAAAAAGGAGACCTCCAATATTCATGTCATGTAATTTTCTGAATTACATTTCCTTTAAAAATAAAAATAAAAATCCTTTTCTTGGAGTTCTTATTGTGGGTTGTTTGGCAGATCCTGGATACCTGTTCCTTCTGATGAATTTTTCTTTGTGTTTATAATTCCCAAGTATCAAAAGCCATAGGGACACTAAGATGTATCATTTCTTAGATTCATATTATGGTATGAATGATGTTTTTCAATATTATACCTTTTTGTCTAATTATAACATGACACGCGTTGATTGTTTAATCTTTTCATTTTAGTTCCCCATTTCTTTAGTTGCAGTTTACAGTGTCCTGTCTAATATGAGCATCCACATCACATACTAGTTCAAGCATCTCCATCATCCACAAAACTCTATCGGGCAATATAAGAGGAGAGAACAGAAATAAGAATGGTAGGTCATTAAGCAACAGAAAATTGTAAACAGAACAGCTAAACCAAAACCCACATTAGCAAATGCCAAAGACTTTTATATATGAAAATCCAAAATAAAACATGTTATTTTTAAATATCCAATGTGAAACACCACCACCACCATAAAAACAGCTTAAATATGAAAGGAAACTGCTAAATACTAGATTTTATTCCTATGGCAAACTAAAATGGGAGGAATCCAGTTAATTAGGAGGAGGGAAGAAAATGGCATCTGACATCCTCTTCGAGCTGAATTGCTGCTCTACGTCAGAAGCCACATTGAAGGACGCTTGCAGCACCTGGGGAGATAATGCCTTCCACGCTGAAGTCCTTCCAGCTAGATGAGTGAATATAGGACTACCATATACAATATCATTTGAATTAGACAACAAAAAATAGAGAATCACACAATTTTAGAATAAGCTTTTTGAACAAATACCCGATGAAGTCACTATGAAAGGAAACTTACTTGGGAGTAGTGATGATAGAGAACCACTCCAGGCCATCAGGGTCAGCAATCTTAGAAACAACGAAAAACCTTGGCACAATGAACAAATTACCACCCTTAATAGTTGTTTCCAAGACACGTTTTCCGTCGACACCAACAACCTGAACACGGCCACTACCCCTAACAATATAAGTAACCTGCAGTGCCGAGTCACAAGAGAAACCTGGAGAGCACATAGCACTTCCATCCAACCTAACCAGATCAGCACCAAGCCCAACCTCACCAACCAAAGGCAAGTTTTTAGTGTTCAACACCACAACCCTTCCCCATTCTTAATGTTGACATCCAATGGTGCTTCCTCACAATTTAATGCCATGCCATCTCGATGTTCCTTCTTGGGTTCAGGCATCTTAAAGGCTGCATCGAGCTTGACAATGCCACTCCCCGTTTGCTTTCCAACAAGGGACTTCACAACATTCTCTTCCAAGTCCCATGCCCTGCCCACAAACTCAGATGAAAAGCCAGTGAAAATGCCATTAGTCCCCGTCAGAAAGAAATCAGTGAATGAACCAGCTTTGTGGGCTTTTGAAGTGTCTCCCAGGAAGAGAACCACAAGCTCAGTGTCCTCTTTGTTGAACCACCATGTCACAACACCAAAAGGGAGGGCAATGGCATCACCCTTCTTGATGGCAACAATTTTCTCTTCTTGCTCAGGGAGGACAATTCCTGCAACTCCACAGCCTAATGGTGGCAAAAATTCACCAGCGACAAAGGTTAGAAGAGACTTAAATGGACCATGTGAAAAAAAGTTTCAGACTATGCAGATACACATAACTCAGGATCATAATGACGTATCCAAGGATCTAACTATGGTCGATTGCAAGATTAACTACAGCTACTGCCAACGTATCAGATATGATTAGATAAATACAAGTGTCAACAAATGTGTCATGTTTAATGACTGTTTTTTACATAGATGGTCCCAAGCCAGTTAAAGGAGGGGGATTGCCGTAAGTGGCCAATGTAAAACCCTATTAAATCTCAAATGAACAAGAAAACAAGTGTCAAGACTCAAGAAGGAAATGCAATCAACTCAAGTTCAATCCATTTGCAATTGAAAAAGGATGATAAGATTAATTATTGGGTTCACTATTTGATAAAGAAATTGGCATCAACTAATGAAGGACAAAAATCATACAGTATTCAAAGATCATACAGTAGAATCCCACCCACAAATTATGAAAATAGAAGAACAACCCAACAGAAGCGTCACTTTCGAGCCAAGCATTTGGACAAAAACCCTTAGCTCTATTTGACTTTCCCCCAGACTACTACAACAAACGTCCAGACAAAAAGAAGAGACAAACCTGCACAATACATTATACAACTGAGGAGAATTTTACATAGAACCCCAATACTAAAATGAAAACAGAAACAATACTTAATTTCGAGGACAATTTAACAACAATCCATCTGGCACATAAGCATAACTTATATCAGTCAAAACGAAATCAATCAACGCAATACTGAAATTCAACTATATAAAAACTCTAAAATTCCCTTAGATCAACATGAATCTCATCAAAACAAATTTAACAACAATCAGATTTAGAGACATGTAGACGAACCAAAACAGGACTGAAACAAATCAACAAACCAAAACTTACCCAAATCAGAGTAACAAACTTATCCCTAAATCAAATCATACCCACAACAGAACAAAATTAAATAAAACTAATAATCATATTTGTAAACTTGTGGGTATATGTTACACCTTGAAGAACATAAGCGACCTTGGCTGAATCAGAGTACCGAGGCAGAGCAAACCCATTCTTCTCCAAAGCAAGCTTAGAGGCGCCTATGTTACCTTCACGCAGCATTTGGAGCTCCTCAGGACACCATGCATAATAAGCTCCACCTTCTCCACCATAAACTTTCTTCGCCAATCTGGGTGTTAATTCGATATCCATCACACTCTCTCTCTTTCTCTCTTTCCCTCAAGCACAAAAGAAATTGTTCTTCACTTGACTCACACACCTAATGCAACAAAGAAGCGTCTAAATATAAAGAGACTTAGGAAGGGTCGGCGAGTATTCGTAGGGATACGAAAAGATTTTTCGAGATAGGAGGAGGATAGCAACAGAAGAATATTTTGTAGATAATGAAGATTTTCAATTAGTTAATGGATAGGGTTAATCTCATTTTGAATTTCTTCCGATTTTTAATTTGTACCTTTAAATATTAAAATATTTAATTTGTACCCACAATTTTATAAATTAATATCAACGTAGACTTCGCCTAGACTGCCTCTAGTTTTCTGTTATAAATTAAAATACATGAATTGAAAGTATTTTAGGCATGGACTTAAGTATAAATTAGCATATTATTGGTATCTCATATGAGTTGCACGTGATATGATTAATTTCTATTTGACTAATTAAACTCTATTGTCGATACACAAAATACTGTCAAATTGATTGTATACGAAGATCTATAGTGACAGACTTTCCTTGTCCTTATGCTCAAAGTATTTGCACTTCAGGTGCTTAAATTTTTAACAAAAAATGATATGATTGTCCGAGTCAGGTCCACGTTGCTACTAATTTATAATATTAATTGTGTAAATTAAGATTTTTAATGTTTAAAGATATAAATTAAAAATTAAAATATCTTTTAAGGGTACAAAGTGAGATTAGTCCTAGTGGATAACCAAAAAAACCCTAGGCTAATGGATTATTGTTCGGTCAAATTACATTTATATCCTCGTAGTTATGTTAAATTACGACAACATCACCTTTATTGTTTCCAAAATGTTGCGGAAACCCAATAATGTGTTTTGTAAGTTATAATTTGAATACCTCGTCTGCCCCTTGAAATGATTGTGTCACAAGGATAATATTTGAATTGTCAATAATAATCTGATCAGGAAAAAAAATTATTGTCAATAGGGACAAATTAATCTTATATCAAAACTCGTTTAAAAAATCGATCTTGTATCTAAATACACATTTCCTTCTTGTTTTACTCTCTCTCTCTCTCAAGCTTGTGTGGGTGCACAAGTTATTACATGTCATCACATGTTGTTACCTACCTACACAATACCATGCATAACCAGTATCAATCAAACCAAGTTGACAATTTTCAACAATGAATGAATCGACACAGATAAAATCATAATCAAATTAAATTACGACCAATTGAACCTATAAAACTAGCCGAATCATTGCCTCACTAGTTTAAAGCATGGAGCAAGGAAGGAGTTTGCTTATTTATTTGAGGTTCGACGATGGTTTGACTTCAAAACATGAAATTTATAGGAGTTTTACTATCAAAAATGACATACGGCTTGTTTTGTTTTAAACCAGAAATAATTTTTTTTGTGATGTCCGTATAATTTTAGAAATACGAGGCCATATTTATTTTGACAAAACTTAGGGGGTATCAAGTCAAAATAAACATTTCCTTTATTGTTATGGTAACTATAATAAGTTGCGAATTTGTCTGTCTCTTGAGAAAGAAGAGGAATCGTTTACTCGACTGGTAGACAGTTCGAATATAAATCCTAAACCCACTCAGCTGTTTTTCCGTCCTTATCAGATTCCTACTTTCCGAGTAAAACCCACTTGCCAAGTCAATTCATCTGCTTCTTTTTTTAATCCGGTTTGGTTTCTTCTCTATATCCACTTGCTAGATTGCTTATATTTTATAATTAGACTTTCATTTTTTTTTTACAACTCAAGACTCTCATCTCAGATAAGTCTCTCTCTACTTATCTATCTATCTATCTTATACTCTTTCTCTCTCTCTCTCTCTTTGTTTCCTTTGTATTGTTTTTGTTATTATTTATACCATAAAATAGATAAAATTACATGTCATGTGATTATTTATACCATAAAACTAATTAAAAGTTTTTATATATCTGACGACATGTGTTTTGCAACTTGATTCTTAATTTATAAATAACACTTAATGTAAATAAAAAATAACACATTGACTATAAACACCAAATAATATCCAACACCAAATGAATCTTAGATTATAAATTAATATATATTTTTATCAAAAATTGACATTTAATTTTGTCCAATTTATATTCAACTTTGTCAAAGTAATATCAAATTAATTTTTATTAATATTAAAATTTATTTAATCAATTTTTTGGAATACTAAATTATATCAATTTTTTTTGAGTACTAAATCAAATTTTATTTGATTTCATTAAATTTTTAACTTTTTTGCCACTAAATTTGGAGAAGGGCAGTTGTAATAATTAATAAAGTTTTTTAACATAAAATGATCAATTTTCGTTAGCAACATTGACGAAAGAGAGACATAAGGAGTCTCTCCGCAATGAATAATAAACTTTAGGGAGTCTCTATGTTATTTAGAAAATATCAGGCGTGTCCGTATAATATTATTAAAATTCAGAGGATATCAATGATTCTTACCCTGTTTTTTAATTAAACGTTAATATATTATTATTTTACCTTAAAAACTTGAATTATTGTATTTCTAAAAAAAAAATTATTAGTTAGAAGAGTTTGTTAGTAACCAAAAAACAAATGTGTGCGAGTGTGTTTCTATGTATATTTATATTTAGAGGATTAGACATTTGGTGATTAAGTTTATAATTATATTGTGTCATTTGAGGTTGAACGGTGATAGTGGTGATAAATTCATGAGTTTTATAAATGAACTAAATTTGGTTGATTTTATTTATCGCTTAAAGATTGTGTAATTGTGTTTTGTTAGTATTTTTTTCTCTTGAAATATTTATTACATGGGATAGAGTGGATTGGAAATATGGTGATTGAATTTATGATTATTTTATGTTATTGTGTAGAGTGGTAGTAGAGGTGATAAATTCGCGAATCTTATAAATGAGCAAGATTTTATTTATTTAATATATTGTTTAAAGATTATAAATTTCAATGAGTTACGTTAGTATTTATTTTTTTTAGGAGTATTTATATGTATGGTGTTGTTTTGGGAGTTTTTATATATTTTTATAACAGTTCTATTAATATGGAGGATATGGCCGACGAAATATTTCGAATCATTTTAAAAGTAGAATTTGTATGAATATTTTTAGACTATTTCTTTTGAATTTGGACAATTGTTTAAGTTTTTTTTTATATATATATAGTGATTTCGGGTATGGACAATGACTACTCTATTTAATAAAGTAGTTAGCGAAGTTTGTCTTGAGCTTTTCGCTGCTCAAATCACTTGACGACTATTGATCTGATGATCCTCACGCAAAATTTTTCTAAAACTCCTATCTCTCATGTAAGTCCTCATGCAATTATTTATTTCATGACACTAATTCAAAGTTTTTGTATATCTAACGGAATGTATTTTATCACTTACTTATTATTTGTAAATAACATTTAATGTAAATAAGAAATAGCACACACTTTTCACGATTTGACGACTTTTTTATCTAAGTTTCACATATTTGCCTGAAATTAGATCTTAATTAATTCATGACCTAAATTCCTCTAGAATTTTCATTAACAATAGTTTTTATATAGATTATTTTTGTAATTTTTTGTAATTTTTGCTCTGTTTATTATATTTTTTGTGTTTCTATTTTTCTTTTTTGTAGGTGTAGGTGTAGGTGTGTGTGAGCGGGCGATGATTATGGTGTGAAATTTTATATTTTTTTTATTGTCTTTTAGAATTGTGTGGGGTTTTACCAGACAAGATTTTTAAGTCATTTTGACGGTTTTCTCACATTATTTTTTAGGATAAAAAATCACGGACACCCCTTGAGTTTTGGCAATACTACACGGATACTCTTTGACATTTTGCAAAGAACAGGGGGACCTCCTGAGGTTTGAAACTCATTACACGAAGACCCCCTTCATCTCCCTTCCGTTAATGTTGCTAACAGAAAGTGATGATTTTATCCAAAAAAAATTTATTATTTTCATAATTGTCCTTCTCTAAATTTAGTATCAAAAAAATTAAAATTTTAATAAAATCAAACAGAATTTGATTTAGTACCCAAAAAATTAATTAAATAAATTTCAATATTAATTCGATAACAATAAAAATTTATTTAAAATTAGTTCGTCAAAGTTGAATATTAATTTGAAAAAATTAAATATTATTTATTATTGATCAAATAAACACGTAATTGACCTTAGATTATATTTTTGACAATATTATCAAATTTTTTTGTACTAAAATTTTTAAATTTTTTCAGACTATTAATTTTTCAAATTTTTTGTCAACTCTTTAATTTACTTTCACGTATTTTCATGTGAATTAGAGATTTTTGAGTTTATCAAGTTGAGGTGAGCAATCTATTAAAAAAAAAAAGTGAGGCGAGTGAACAATTGGTTTTATTTAAGAATGTGTGGTTGAATCTTAACCAAAAAAAATATTTATCAAATAATATAGTAAGAGAGAAGACACTATGCTATGCAAAAATATGTATTTAAATTTTATGAGTTAAAATATAAATTTTTAAGTTTATATGCAACAAAAAAATTTATAACTTAAGGTCAGTTTCATGTTAGTTTAATTAACAACAAATAATATTCAACAAGAAATAAACCTTATATTGTAAATTAATATATAATTTATCAAAAATTGACATTTAATTTTGTCTAATTTATATTTAACATTGTCGAATTAATATCAAATTAATTTTTATTGTTATCAAATTAATATTAAATTTTAGTTAATCAATTTTTTGGGTACTAAATCAAATATTATTTTGTTTTATTAATTTTTTAATTTTTTTGGGTACTAAAGTTGGAGAAAGACAAATGTAAAAATAATAAAAATATTTGGGATAAAATCATCACTTTTCGTTAGCAACATTGACGGAAGGGAAACAGAGGAGGTCTATGTGCAATAAATTTCAAACTTTAGGGAGTCTCCGTTTTATTTATAAAATGTCAGGAGATGTCTATATAATATTGTCTATATATATCTATATTATTAGGGTAATTGCTCATATTATTATTATTATTTAGGGAGAATTATATTTAGGTCCTTTGAGATTTACCATTTAATCAGTCAAATCCTCTAATATTTAAAATATTATACACAAACCCTATGTTCATAGGCGCATAATACTTAGATCTTTGTCATTAATATCCATTAGTATATTTGTTAGTAAATTACACTCAAACCCCTGAAATTTATAGGCATATAATACTTAGACCCCTCAAGTTTAAAATGATATACTTAAACTAAAAATACTCCAAACAAAAATAGAATATCAAATATTTTAAAATAAAATCAAAAATAAAAATTTAATTTTTAAAAAATCTTAATTAGCATACACTTATACTATCTATTAGAAATTAATTTGGTCATTTAAATTATTAAATTACTCCAACTAAAGATAGAAAATATTGCATCTATTACGACTTGACCCTTTGTTTGATTTTTTAGTTGTATTCCAATAAATAATATAATTGTATACTAATTATGATTTTTTAAGAAAAAATTAGATTTTTGATTTTTGATTTTATTTCAATAAATGACATAATAGAATATGAATTTTAGTTGTAAAATTTATGTTTTATTATAAATGGTTTAAACTTCTTGTTTAAATTTTTAGTTTTATTTCAATAAAAGTATAATTGTACACTAATTACGATTTTTTTTAAAAAAAATTGAATTTTATTTTTTTATTTTATTTGAAGAAATGATACAATAGAACATGAATTTTAGTTGTAAAATTTAAATATTTGATATTTTATCTTTGATTAGTGTATTTTTTGTTTAAGTATAACATTTTAAGTTTGAGGGGTTTAGGTATTATACACGCTTACAAATTTCAGGGAATTTAAGTGTAATTTATTAACGGGGATATAAACGTACATTGACGACAGAAGTCTAAGTATTGTATGCGTACAAACATTAGGGAGTATATATATAATATTTTAAATGTCAGAGAGTTTGAGTGATTAAGTGACAAACCTCAAGATATTTGAATGTAATTCTCCCTATTATTTATTATTATTTATAAATATCAGCATGTGGCAAAAAAATATTGATTTCTTATTTTTAATTAATATGATAAAGCCAATTATACTAAACTATATACTTTCATCTACTTCTTGATGGGTCAGGAATGTTGGATAATTTGGAGTGGTGCTGAAGGTGAACCAGAGTTAGGATTTGATTGGTCATGAAAATCGTAAGATGCTGCTCTTTGCGAATCCTAGCATACATAGGCCCACCACTTCATTGTCACGTAGGCCTAGACCAAGTTAGTGGGGGACTCTGCTTAGGCTCCCCAAAAAAAAAAAAATTGTACGTGAGAGTTTCCTTTCATACGGCTTGAATCGTTCTCAGATGCCCCGCGAGGCATCATTTCCTTGTTTGTTGGTTTGGTTCACACGCACACAAATGAGCACCGGCCGCAACAGAAGAAAACTATGATCAATAGAGTAAGACACTTTGCTACTTCTGCTGTTACTTTCTATATTTGTTACACTTATTTGATTTTTAACTTATTTTGCACTCTTTTATGAGCTGATTTATTAATAATACAGTTACATATCATTATCTATATCTATAGGAAGAAGTAAAGTGTTATATATATTAAATTATTATACACATAATTATCAAGTTGAATTCTACGAGTAAATATATATTATATTTTATTTTTTGGTATGCAATAATATAATAATATTATAAATGATCTAATCAATCTGTTTAACAAAATAAAAATTAATAATTATATAATATAAATAGATGTACAAATTCCTAAAAGAGTTAAAAAGATACTTAAGTAAATGATAGATTAGTTACTAAAAAACTTATAAAATAAATTAATAATTAAAATATGAATTAATTACTCGGTACCTAATTTATTATTTAATTTAATTACACATATAATTTAAATTTTCTATAAAAATAATATTATTCAACGTAGGTCGTATAGTACTAGTACTTTATAGAAGAAATAATGATATTAATTATGAATATTAAGTGATACCACAATTTAATAATAAAATCAATACATGAACTGATAAACCACAACGATGCATACATTGAATGCTAGTTATCAACAAGTGATGATTTTTTTTTTTTGCTACAGGATATTTAGGTTTATATTGACTACTCTCTCAAATTTAACGGTTAGTCACCGGAGTTTGAGTTGGATTAGAACATGCCTTTTTTTTTTGGGGGGGGGGGGGGAGGGGAGGGAATGAGGCTTGAACCTTTAACCTCAAGAAGATAAAACTTTTACAAAACAAAAAGTATTATTGGATCAAAGACCCGTTGGTTTAGAGCATGTCCCTTAGGGCTCATTTGGTTGTCGTATTAAAAATGGATAGATTAGATAAAGTAATACAGTCTAATGCAATACAAATAAAAAAAAAAGATTAAATATAGTATTAGAATAAAACGTAATTTTATCTAGTGTTTGACAATACACAATATAATCGTTGGATAGTAGTTATTTAATTCAATCGGTTGTTTGGGTAGAGAATTATTTCATCGTATTATTGTTGAATTAATAAAAATACATTTAATCAGTGTTTATTACATTGATGACAACTTGATTTTATCATTTGGGGGTTATAATAGTAATATGTAGAATAATAAATTTGAGTTAGATTATAAAACCATCTTTCTTGGTGATATTAAAAGACTTCTATATCACAGATTTATCATATAAAAAAATATACGATAAGTATACGATTAATATATGTTTTTGAAATTAATATAGTATCAAATTTTCTTACCAAATAACTATTATACCCTATTAAATAAAAAATAGTGCAATACAATATTTAATCCTCTCATAATACATCTATCAAACGAGCCCTTAAAGGATAAGAGTGATATCCTTTAAAAAGTGTAAAAAAAGATTTAACTTGAGATCTCCAAGTTAGCAAATGTCAAACTCAATCTTTAAATTACTCTTAAGAGTTGACCAAGTAATGAAATGTTAACGTGACAATACGGATTAAGCAATACTTTGATTTCCGAACCAAAATTTTGATTTAATTGTGTTAATTGGTTCCAAAATTTTACTAAGTCGGCAGTATCACATATTTGATCTTTTAATTTAGCTCTATTTTTTGTTAATTTAGAATTAATTTTATGTGAAATGTTGTAGTTACCCATATGATGATTGAGTATTTGAATGATGATATCCCTACTATAACTATGTTTACTCGGCTCACGAAGTAAGTTGGACTTTAGTTGAAACGAGGGATGAGGTTGGCTTAATCTCAATCTTTAGTAAATAGATCAATTTTATCTGTTTAAGAGAGACAAGATTTTAGAGAGGCAATTTAATCTCAATGGGTTTTTTTTTTTTTTTTTGCTAACAAGTCTTTTTTTCTGTTGGTTCCATTGACCCATTCTTTCTTGTAGGAAGTAGGTCCCGTGGATGATAGAACCCTATGCCCCACTTGTAGGGCCAATTGTTGAAGTCATTTAACATGAAACCCCTCTCTATTATATAAGGTGGAACTCACTATTTACCATTATTTGTGGAGTAGACTCCACACTCATAGAGAGTAGGTGATATACTACTATCAAATGAAATTGAGCGAAAATATAATAAAAAATATTTGAATTCAAAATGGGCATACCTCTTCACTCCATAAGCGGAAAAAACCTTGTGAACTTCGTTTTATCAAATATCACAAAGTGCAATGACTATAGGATTATACTTGCAATGCAAAGCGTGTGTTTTTTTTTTTACTCTAGTTACTTGTTAAAATGTAAGTAAACTTTTAATTTTATTGTAGTTAAAATATTAAAATATAAATAGATAAATTTATTGTGATTAAAATATTAAATATTAATCTTAAAATAATCATCTTATCTTAACGATCTAAACTGTCGGTCATGTTTTGTTTTGAGAAACTTTATGTTTTATTATTTAGATTTTAAACTTGATCTCAAGGATCTTTCCTTTTCTAAGATTTTTCTCCCCCAAATGTATGAAACATATCTATCACAATATGCATCGGAGGCATAATTTGTATTGCATCATCAATACAATTTTTTTTTTTTGTTCAACGGCCAAAAATGTTCAGACCAACTTACGCGCACTTTAACTAATTCTCTCTTAGTCCAATCAAAAATAGGTCATTCATGTTAAGACTAGGATAATCAAGAAGAATAAATCTTTTATGGCCTAACCCCAAACAATTGTCAAAATTCAAACTCAGGACATCTAAATTTATAAATTGTCATTGTCCCTATTTCCCCTGGAGCTATGCCTAGGTTATCATCAATACAATTTCATTTGATAGAACAGTACCTTACCCACACCACAACAAACAAATCAACAAGTACCATTTTGTACTAAGCAAAAATACATTTTTATGGCTTTACTTATCCCCGGTAAAAATTGGGGCTAAAGATCAGTCAAAATTACAATTGTAGATTCTACCAGCAGATGCAGATGGGGCTCAGTCAAACAGAACCCGCCAACATACATGCTGCAGGAGTTATGTAAAAACATTTGCATTCGCATCCGCATCCGCATCCGCATCTTGCATCCTATCTATGCGACTTCATACACACACAGTTATCAGGCTATCACCCGAAACTTAAAGGCATCAACAAGTCCTATCATCGCATGACCATTTCGTACTATGGATTCCCCTTCAATGGACTAGAAGCTCCATTTTCCATCTGTTCTGAAGGTGAAGGTTTCTGAGGTTTATTTTTCAAGAAACTTTTCGTGTAAAGGGAACCGAAGACAATAACCTGATCCATAAATCCAAAGAAGTGTAATTCAACTTACTGAAACTTGATGAAAAATAAAGCAGGATTCAGATAGATAGATACATACAGCTCCGGCACATTGTTCCCAGCTGAGGGGGTGACCAAACCACACACATGAAAGCAGAATGCTCACCAGCTATAAACAAACAGAATTTTATAGGGCACTGTCAATTTGAATTGGAGATGAGAAGAGCAAACAGGAAAAGATCAAGCTTCAGTTACCTGTCTTGTGGTCATTATGGTAGCAAATGTGAGAGCACCAAATGTGCGGATTGTGTAAGAAATGAAGAATTGACTAGCTGTAGCGACCTGCAATGAAAATCCTAAATAAATTTTTGTTCCTCAGAAGGGGGCAACAAACATGTATTCATTCACTATTAGATAGTTATAGAATGCTTAAACTAGTTTAAGATCTTTATCTTAAAGAAATTGTATGGTTGTAAAGCCCACTTACAGTTGAAAGCAGTGCAACGTCAACAAAACAATCATTATGGCGAGAAACAAAATCTATTGCCATGAGAAGATGGCCCTGTAATATTAGACCTAAATAGAGACAAAGAAAGTCAACATAATCACTGACCGGCCAGTGTAATGCAACCAAAACAGATTTTCATGTGCATTCATTAATAAAAAATTCAGATTTAAAAGTTTAGCACACAACTTTATCAAGGAATACCAACAAACACAAGCAAAAAGGGTGCATAAATGACACTATGATGCATATCATCAAACAATATCAAATACATAAGGGGAGTTCACCTCGAGGACACAAGTGCTGAGTGGCTGCTAACAAGGGGGCACAAGCAAAATGGAACATGACAAGGTGAATGAAACCCACGTCCTTCCACAAAGGTACATACACAAAAAGTGTTTAAGAGAAGAACAAGCCAACACACACCCAAAAAGGATTGAAATGAGGTTATACAGTGCAGAGCTGACTCATGCCTCCTAGGCCATCTTGCAAACCTTCCTATGTAAATAAGTAGACGTGTTTGGATAGTACACTCTATGACAAGGGAACACCAGCATATATATTCTGTTCCCCTTCATCAAAACATACTCTCAAGAGGCACTCTCAGAAAAGATGTACTCATACATTAGCTCAAGTCATTCCCTATGCCACAGCTATAGTGGACAAGCAATAAATCCTTATTGCTCATGGCAGCACGCATATATGGGTCAAAGAAATTTACAAACTCTTGCACAAGTGCCAACCAAGGTACCAAGAGTATGGCTGAGGGAGCTCCTCAAGCTCAAGTGCCACAGCCATCAGCTGCGCCTAAATGGCTATGCCGTGGTCCATGTTGCAGTTCCCTTAATGGCATGTGGCATTGTGGCTAAGAATGAGGGCTCGTCAGGTGGGACTCTATGGGACTGCACCTTAGTTTATTTAACAGACACATGACATATCTTAATCTGCTTATAGGGTCAGAATAAATATTGGAATCGGCACAACCACAATGCTGGGTCACTACCCCCAATTTGCCTCCTAACGGCCAACCCAACACTACCAGGAAGATAGCTTAAAAATGCTTAGTAATCAATGAGATTCAGATAGAAAGGGAATTTACCAGTCAAGCTGAGTATACAAGAGCATAGTGTTGTGTAGAATATCTGATTGTGTATTTCCATGTCATAGCCTTTAAATAGTTTATCCTGGAATGTGCTTGTAAAGCCATCAAACCTGTAAGACATAAAAAGATCAATTAAAGCTATATTTGCACCCATCAGAACAGAAAAAGGATCTTGGTAATAATGTCCCATTATAATAAAAATATATCCAAGGGCATCAATTTACTAAATTGTAGCAATTAGTTTTGTTTTTCCGAAGGAGTTAATTGCGCAAGAATCTATGAACCATTGCTACCGTTAACTTCGGGCTGTAAACAAACTAAGGGAAACTAAGTACCAGGTTGCTCAAGCTCAGCGTGGGACTCAAGCTTCATTCGAGTTCAGTCAAGTTCAAGATCTTGACTCATTGGAGTCTAGGAAGTACGGATACGGGCATGGGTGTCGTATCCAATACGACACGGATACGAAAGTACGACAAAATTAAAAAATATAGGACACGAGAACACCAAAGATACAGTTATTAAAATAATATAATATATTTTTTAAATAATAATAGAATTGTAATATATTAAAAATAAAGCATATATTATAGCAATATTAATAATACGACCTACTAAATATTAATTTTTTGATTAAAATTAAAATAGATCAAAATAAATATCCACCAACATTCATAAAACATAACACACCTTTTTTAATATTTAACAATTATTTTTTCTTAAAAATTTTTTTGATTGTGTCCTGGACGTATTCTGTTCGTGTCCAACTGAGTTTACTATTCAAGACACTAGCCGTGTCGGACAAGTGTCCAGTACTACCACGGCACCCATAAGGGAAGTATCCGTGCTTCCTAGATTGCATTGTAGCAAATAGCTCAATTCAACAGGCAAATAGGGTATCATTCAAATCATATTGTAACAAATAGGAAAAGGTAAAACATTTAAAGACAAAACTGACATATTCCACCATGCATGCTTAATGACTCAAATCTTTTAAAGATAAGAGTCGATTGGCAACTCATGTCAACATGCATTAACCTATATTCAGAATTGGTCCAACGAATATATGGTTAAATATAGTTCAAAGGTGTAGAAGGTGCAAAAGCATTTTGCTTGAAAGTAATAAATAGGCATAGAGATTTCCTTAGATTACTTAATGTCCCATCAAGCTATTCACAACTAAGTTGAGCTTCAGCCTACTTAAGTTGCAATTATTGAACAAATGAGACAAAGTTGAGGCTTGAGCTCGGCTCATTTAACATGTAAAGGAGCTTTGAACAAGCTACAAATGAGCAGCGCTTGAGATGTTCATTTACGTCAATTCCTTGGCAAACCTAAGTTATAAGCTAATTATTTATATAATAAAATAGAACAAAGTTTGAATCCAAAAGACAAAGAAAGATCCAGGTCGTTTTGAGGCAAAAAATAAACATATCCAATGGACAACGTAATCCCAACATAAAAGACAGTTCAGATTATCTCAAAAATTTTGATCTAACGGTCTACAGTTAGTCCTAAATTTCTTTTCCCGCCAATGAAGAAATTCTCTTATCGTAAGAATCTACACTTCTATCTCTCATACGTCTCTATCTTAAATTTGAAAAAGAACAATAACAATTCATATTGGATTCATTTTAAATTAAATAATCTAAATGTTATAGGTTAAAAGTGTATTGTTTGTACCTTAATTTAAGTTAGTTTTGTTTAATTTCTAATTTTACGATAAAATTTTGTATAAAATTAAAAATATTTCTATTAAACACACATAAAATACATAATATCTCTAAGTTTAGTGTTTCTTTTTCAAAGTTTGACATTTGACCTCAATAACCGCATACACACCGTCACTGCAACACAAAAACCAGTATCCAAATGGACAATATTACCATTTTTGGACATGTAAGTTTTTTAGTATATCAATTTTTTCAAAACCTTTGGTATAATATTTCTTTAAAAATTATTATATACTTACTATATAATTTTTCATCCTTTCTTATTACAAATTGATTCATACTTAAAGTACACTGTAAGTAGATCTTCTTATCACGCATCTTAGTACCGATGGTTGATGTTTACTTCTTACTTCTTATCGATCAATGAAGTTTAAATTGTCTTTATAATCCATAAATAAAATCATCAAGTTATTATTCATACCAAAAATAAATCACTACTGTATGAAAACATACAGCTCTCAAAAAATTAAAAAAAAATTCAAAACCCAAGTTAATCAACAATTAAAAAAAAATAAGTGATCAATACAAAAAAAATAAGATACCAATTGCACTAAAAAAAATGTTCAAAACCAATCTAATCGCTTTGTGTTGAAATTATTCAAACATTTTATCTTTGTGTGTTAAATTTTATAAGTAACATAGTGCCTTCAGGCACGGGCAAATAACTAGTATACTTATATGCAAGCATTCAACAAATTTGAATCAAAATAAAGCCGAGATTTTGGGTGAATGTGGTCAATGCGGTTGGAATGAAACTAATTATTTTCTAATTAAGACAATTGGACTATTTCTAGGAGATTTTTATTTATTTTCTAATTTAATTAGAAAGTTGCTTGATTTGTTTTTTATTAATTAAGATTTTATTTTATTTTATTTCCTAATTTAATTAGGATTCTAGTTTCCTAGTTGGTTTAGGGTTTCTACTACTATATAAACTCTTGTAAGCCTTGGAGCAAAACATCT
The DNA here is from genome assembly GCA_963454935.2 of Ilex paraguariensis. Taxonomy (NCBI): domain Eukaryota; kingdom Viridiplantae; phylum Streptophyta; class Magnoliopsida; order Aquifoliales; family Aquifoliaceae; genus Ilex; species Ilex paraguariensis. The sequence goes on along the minus strand of CAUOFW020001025.1, from coordinate 420,783 downwards.
CTTGATTATATACAATTGAGAGAGTTTTCTCTTTTCTTTCCAATTCTTCTGATATTCTTAAGAATCAACAAATTTACTAAAGCCTTTAGGACTAGCATTCTTTGTGAATTAACACAAGCCTAGAGTAAGAATCTAAACTGATATTTGTGCGCAAATTAACGGTTTAATTTCATTATTCCCTTTCGTTCATTGCACCCTTGTTTCTACCCCCACTACCCTGCATCAAAATCACACAAGCCCATATGCATAATTTTCATTTTGAACTTCAAATCAAGTTATCTCCATAATTTTCCTTATTTCTCTACTATTTAATGTTCCTTCTCCTCTACAGCATATCATAGACTCTGCAATCTAAGAGAATCCCATTCCCATGTTGTAAGCTTCACGTTAAATTGTTTTTTCTATAAACTAGTTGGGCTTGGATGCCACCCAAGTTTTGTCACGTACATTGTTCTTTTAGGAGCATGTGTGGGTAATAATCAATGCAGGAAAAAAATGAAAATAGTCAAATGAAAGTCATTTATAACTCTGAAAGAGATCATTAACTATAAAAACAAAGCAAGGCAAGGCGTAATCCATCTATATAGAAGTAATGCAGAATAAATTTCCCCTACTAAGCCAAAAAAATTTCTAACATATAATCAAACTTAAATGTGCAAAAAACTCAAACATTCAATGAAAGAATCGGAAAATGAAACAGTAGTGTCTTTTTTTCTTGTTCATGCCCCCACCCTGGAGCTTTTTTTTTTTTTTGGGAGGGGGGGGGGGTGGAGGAGGATAGAAAATGAATTGTTACCCAAGATAACCCATCATCAAGGAAACACCCCATACTGTGCTTTCCCTTCCTCTGCTGTATGGGCTAATGTCACTTGCTGCCTTCAGTGAAAAAACAAAACAATAAAAAGTTCGCCTTCTATCAAAATCAACACAAGATATTTCCCCAAAATAAATCAACCGAAGGTACAAGTTATGCACTAACAATAGCGGCATCCACCATACTCTCGAAAACAATTTAGCAATATTCTTTTCAGCACACCTATACAAGTTCCTTTGCAAATATTGATTTTTTGATACAAGTGTAGCAAAAGGTTGTCAAGTTTGGGATCCTAAAATACTGCACCATTACGAGTATTAAAATATTTTAGAGGTCAACAGGGATTGTTAATTTAACTTTTTTTTTTTCTTCCAAAATGAAAGTTCTAAAGCAGCCCATGACCCACTGAACAAATTGGGAAAGAATATAAACGTCATCTGCATAATAAATGCCTAATGGACTGAAGCTTATGATGTGCATTCAGACTAGATTAATTTCCAAGTCTAAGGTTTCAAGATGATTCCAAACTTGAAATATATGCTAGCAAAGTGTTAAAAGACTCAGAAACACCTTAAATGCCTTCGGAAACAATATACAGAACACATTGGACAGTTATATGAACAAACCAAGAAAGTCATAAATATTAATCAGGAAAAGCAATATTCTTAAAAAAATTCTGGTTACTTTCAAGTCCTTATGAATTAAATCTCAGACACAACAAACCATGTGCTTAAAAAAGCACTCTGTAGCATATTCCGTGTACATCACTAGTCTTCAGGTTTCAATATCACTTTTCTTTTTTTTTTTTTTTTTTTTTTTTTGGGGGGGGGGGGGGGTAGGGGTAAGGGCCCTTTCTTAATAAAAATTGAGGACGTAGTTCTTACCGGATATAGAATAAATAATGAACACCCAATGGTCACTAGAAAAGCCAACAAATAGTCAAATCCCTTGTATTTCTTTTGCATGATGATAGTACCCCAAAGCTGCATAAATAATAAAGTGAAAATAAGTAATATTAGGAGGGTATTGTAAATGCAGAAGTACATAATGCAAATAAGCAGCATTACAATTGAAACATGTGAGGAATGACACAATGACTTCTAGCAAGTACTAGAATAACATTTAATGGCCTCAATCAGACGACGTATTTAAGCAGTCATTTTGAACCTCATTTGCACCTACATATAAATGAATAGTCCAATGCACGAGGCTCTTGCCACTTCAAGGTTTAGGAAGGTTAGATGTATGTAGCCTTACCTCCGAATGCGAAGAGGCTGTTTTCGTGACTCAAATCCGTGACTTCAAGTCACAATAAAACTACCTTACCACTATATCATGCTCCGCCCTCGAATATTATCCTCTTAAATATTATTCAAACCGAGGGTTTATCGATTGTTCAAATATGAGATCATTAAAAATGTGCAGTCAGCCAATTTGAAAACCCCTTAACCCTTCGGCCTTCCCACTGCTTTGCAGTGAAGAACAAAAACTGTGGGGAATTTTGTCCAATTTATAAATACAGCTTTAGAAGGATGACAGTTGGAGAGAAAAACTAAAATAAAAATTGGGCAAAAACATACTAGCAAAATGTAAACTGGAGAAATGAGAAAAATCAGAGGCAGATTTCATCATGTATCGAAACATATGTTTTACCTTGATATAGACAGTGTTCACATTTGCATATAGATATGATATTTGAAACCCAGTCCCACACATAGTAAAGACTTTGGAAGGTCAATTTAAATCACATAACAGTCTAAATAAGGAGTTAGATTCTTAGCAGAGGAGTTAAAACAACTAGAATGACACCCAGAATTAACTTACCATAACAGGTATCATTTTGGCACACTTCGCCAGGGTCTGAACAGGAAAACTAACATATTTAAGGGCCTGGATCACGCATAGGAAATTAATGTTAACAGAAAAAGTATTGGTCACATCTCAACCTTCAATGCAACAATTAGCTAAGCAAAGCTCTAACAAATCTGAAGGCTTTCCACACACCCAAATTCTTCTTTCAAGGGAAATAAAAGGAACAAACACCGCAAATGAACACGGCTTTACCTCATATTGACATGTTGTGGTTAGAATGTTAGATATTGATACAACACAGTACTTGTAAACTGGAGCAACAGGGTCCAAGACTTTCTTACTTGCCTGGAAGAAAACACTAAAGAATTATTAGAAGTTTTGTTTAATAAGATGCTGAAAGCCACAAAAGATATAAATTCATGCCTAGGGGTGTGCAAGAATCAGAAACTCAGCCTCCAACCCCAGTCAGCCTCTACCTCCGTCAGAATCGGAGGGAAAACTCAAACTCCAAATTTTATGAAATAATAATTTCATGTAAATTATAAATTATAAATTAAATAATATATTGTTATATTTTGAAATAAAACCACTTTTAAAGGCTGTATATGATATGTGCCTCTCTCTCTCTCTCTCACACACACACACACACAGAGTTGACGAGGGGCAAAGCACAGATCTTAGATCCGAGATCCTACATATTACGAAACTCTGATTGAAGTTCTCACCTGGTGGATGATCCGATTTTTGTTTGTTGTTAGCTTTCTCGGACTCTTTTATTTGGTGCCTCTTCATAATAGATATATACATATATCAAGTTGTGTTTGCTAACCAAACTAAATAAGCCTTATGTCCCAATCATTTTGGGGTCGGCATCAATTTGTGCTCGCTACAATCATCATATCTGAGTCACTATCTTGTAGCAGATCATATGTCATGGTATACTGTTTCTCTTTCTTTTTCCAATTAACCTTATTACATTTCATTGCCATCATTCTTGAATCTTGGTGTTTCATTTTCTATATGTATTGTGTTGTGTCGAATATTTGACAAATTGCTGATGGTATTTTTTTGTTTTGTGGATTGTGTCCCATTTCCGAAACTCCACTCCAACTCCGATTGGTGGTGTTGGAGACGGAGTCAATGTAGTGCGGAGGTGGAGTTCGGATTCATGCTTTCCGACTCCGTTGGAGTTGGAGCTGGAGCCCACCCCTAGTCATCACTGTGAGAAGCATGTAGCAAGACAAATTCTCCTGATGTGCAGCATGTTGGGAGTGTGGGATCTACATAAAAACTGATGAATCAACCGAATAACATATAGTTACCAGCAAGGTACCCGCAGAGACAGCTGATGTTGTAATGCGATTGCAGAATACAAGAAATAAGGAGTACTTAAAAAATTCTTTGTTTGGTCCATATGGAACTCTCATGATTTTTTCCTGCAAGAAATAAACTTCCATGAACCATTAATTTTCCTGTATTAATAACATGATTTGCAAAATGAGAAAGATATAACAGTTAGTTAATTATATTAACAAAAAGAAATGACTTATTAGAGAATAACACAACCATCAGTGCACGACATTGGACACTACTAATTCAGTGGCCCCTAATAAGGTGGTAATCTAGGTTGTTATGCACTCTTTTGCTCAAAAAAATTCACTCTCAAATCAAGAGTTGGGCCATGGGAAACCCTCAATTGGAGAAAATCATTTATACAGTCGAGTCTTTCCAGTCCTACTAAGGCATCACTAACCGAAAGATTTGACTGGGCCACCACTATGATGGCAAATTTTTAAAATGTACATGTTATCCTAGAGATTTGACCAAGAGAAGTTCTTCTACAAATTGCCTCCAATATAGATATTTTGCTAATAACGTGATCCCTTCGATTAAAACCAGACAGCTTGGTGGCCGAGGCCGACTACCGAGTATTTAACAAAGCCCATAAACAACCAGTAATTGACCTCCCTAAACATTTAAGCCTTAATTTAGGGCGGACATACAAGAAGTGAACTCTAGTAGTGAAGTCTTGGAACTTATGTCAAATGGAGCAAGTGGCCAGATTTCTGCCATTCACCTTCTACTTGCTTCCTACTCCCAGCTCGCTCTCTCCTCCTCCCTCATCCTCCTCTGTTTCAGTTTCTACAGGTGAATTGCAAGACAGATTTTTATGCCAAATAGTAATAAGGTGCTGCTATGCTTTGTGACAAACTATAAAGCAAACAAACTGGTGGAATAAAAAGATAATCCGTACAAATTCTATTACTGTTTGAAAATGCCTAACCTTGTAATCCTAGATCATATCAAAAACATAATATGCAAACACTCCTACCAATTTCAAAATGTCAACAAGAAAGTTAGACTTTCGGACACCAGGATTCAAAGTATTGTACAATACACGAACTCAGAATCCAAAACAGGTATTTCTCGATTTGCACATTCTAAGCAATCATCATAATAACTTTTTCGGCGAATGAGAAGAGGCATATGAGTAGAACGCAACAAGGCACAACATCAGTGGTCATTACATTTTCTTTCGTGGCTAGTTTTAAGTAATCAAAAATCAATACGATTTGTAAAAAATAAATCTTCACACATACAATTTTTTCATTAATTTCTCCACTCATTTACCAACTAAAATATGAAAAAGGTTTCATAGAGTAATTTCACGAAAAATCATGATCTCAGACGCGTACCTGCAAGAAGCCATAGACGACGAGAGTAGACATGATTCCGCCCACTGCGAAAACCCCTCTCAACAACGTGTTGTCTTTCAAGACCGGGGGAAGTGAAGGCTGTTCCGCCATATTCCATCCAATTCACCACTTCACCACATCTATTCTCATCACTACCCCGACATCAAATCAATACCTAGATTCAAAAGTTTCGCAAAATTTGTTTGTATTTGTGTGTGTATTTTAGTGACATTGTGTACAGAGGGCAAAAGAATGGTAAAGAATACGTAGCTCACCTATAGCAATGAAATACGCCAATACTTTATGAAGACCGCCGGTGTAGTTCGCCGGTGAGTGGGATTTTGTTCTCCGTGTGGAGATAGACTGAGTCACGGGGAAGATAAGTGAGACAGCAGCATAGAGAAAAGGCCAGGGAATTATAGAAATAGAGCGGATCAAGATGAACACTTTTTCAACTTCTCAATTCAACAACAAAGTCGTCGAGATTTAGCAGCAGAGGTGATCGCTTTCGTTGGCGACTTTCCCTCTCTTTTTCCAGGTCTCTCTCGCATGGGTCTGGCCACGTCAGCGATACATTCGAGGTTGGATTAGTCAATTCCATTAAAAAATGGGTAATGCTATAGTTTCTAAATCTTATCTCTCTAATAATGTCACACAGTTTTTTACTATAAAAAAGAGTAGTATATTATTATTGTTACTGGACATTATTTTTATTTTCAAAATTTTTATTGACACTCCCTATTAGATTAAAAAAATTAACTAGAATACAATTTTGTTAAATTGTATGTAATATATTTTAGAAAAAAATTTATTCACACCGTCTCTATATATGTCCATCTTCAACGAGATCTACTCTATTTTTTAAATTTTTTTACTTATTAAAATTTGGATTAATTAAAACTCAATTCTAGTTAATTAAAATTTATTTTTTAAGTATTAAAATTAGAATCAATTAAAAATTATATTTTTTTACGTATTAAAATTTGACCTGATTAAATTCTATTCGAGTCGATTAAAAATTATTTTTAATCTGCTTAAATCAAATTTTAATCAACTAACATGGAATTTTAATCGGTTCAAATTTTGATACATAAAAAAAATATATAAATTTTAATTACTTGGAATCGAAATTTAATTGTCACGAATTTTAATAAAAAATTTAAATTTTAATTGACTTGAAGCAAATTTTAATGGGCGCTAACAATTCCAGTAGAGTCTAAATTTGCTCGAATTTTAATACATAAATAAAGAATTTTAATAGGCTAAAATTTTAATATATAGAGAAAATGAATTTTAATTGAATTTTATGTAAGATTGTGCTGGGGTTAATGTAAGGGTAATTCTGGTATTTTGAATTATTATTTTTTGTTAAAAATGGTGATTTAATGGGCGGAGGTGTCAAGGATGGTTAATTATAAGAAAATTTTCAGTCATGTCCCTTTTAATTTATCATATCTTCAAGGACATCCTCTCTACTTTTTAAAATTTTTCCATTAATTTTTACCAATTATTTAATATATTAGATTTTGACACATCATTCAAAATACAATATTTAGTAAAAATAATATATTTTTTTTACCAAAAAAAAAAAGTTATTGACACCTGCATTAATTCAACCATCCTTTTGATTTAGAATGCAAATTTGGGATATAACTTTTGGAAACAAAGCATATCTCTTATTTATTTGGCTTCGACTATTTGGCTTCGATTATGGTATGAAAATGGGTTTTGAATTTAATTTAAGAACTTAACGTAGGAACCTTATTGATTATTATTATTAGATATTAAACTCACAAATAATATAATGGTCGCATAAAATTAAATTCTCATTTTAGATGCCTATAATATATATATATTTTTTATATTATACCTCTATTTTTAAATTAATGAGAAATTGACATGTCTAAAATTTAAATATTTTATTTTATTATATTTTTTAATCATGTATAAATAAAATTAATTTAAAAAAAAAAAAAAAAATCGGCCACGTCAGAAGGAGTTTACTGGTATGGAATTAAGCTAAATGGATTGAGATTTATGCAGGTTAGTGTACTATACATACCATTTAATAAACAGCTCATTTATAGACTGGATTAGTGTTGGTGTACATCGATGAACAATCCCAATTGCAGGGACACACACTCACAAAAAGTGACATGACAATTGCTCTCCTTTTTATTTTATTTTTTTACGGAGTATTCGAGTTTATACCGATAATTTCTGAAATTTAGATATTAACAATTGTAGTCCGAGCGAGTTTCTTGAAGAATAAATATGGCTGATCCCGAGAAGTGTAGTGGTGAATTTAAATCCTCTGAATTTCTAAAGACCAAACTTAACCACTATTAAGACTTAGTATTGCTCTCCTTAATCACAACTTTTCATTTACTATTAAATGATTAATAACTATTTTTTTTATATAATTTTATGATGATTTCATATTGACTTGACAAGTCTGTCAAAAATTAAACAAAATGCGTTGTTTTTATTTCTAATGCCTCACCTTGGAAGCACAATAAATCTATAACTATCCTCTTTTGGTACTTTAATTACTTTTTTTTTTACGTTAATTAATACAATTTATAAATTTAACACAAAATTATTAGAATATGAGTTTAAATTAAATGGAATTGTAACAAAATTGCAGCAATCGAACCATTCAATTGATTAGGGTGTCCCCATGTAAAACGCATTTTTTTTAATATATGAATTGAGTTATTATAATTAAAAAATTAAAATTATAATATAAATCATCAAATTTAAACGATTAGAATGATTGTTATTAAAAATTGATTGGATTAAATATGAAATACAAGTGTACAATCAATTAAACAAAGATTAACAAAGGACAAAATCCATTTTACCTCAGTACGGTTTACTTGTTCTGCAAATTACCTAGTACCAAATATAAACTGTGACTAGGGTAAGATATAAGCAATTTACCTCCAAAATTAGCCCAAGGCCCCCAGCCAAAGACCAAAATGCCCACAACTCTCTCGTTAATAATGGACTCACGTTGGCAGCAACAAAAGTAAAGATACAAGCAATTAGAAGTGGAAAGACGGCTAAAAAAGTCAAAAACAAAAGCAATTAGAAGAAATTGACGTTAGTGCATCAATATGTTGGCAGTTATGTATTTAAAAAATAAATATTTTGTTTATTTATATATTATACATAAATATATAAGTTTATTTATGGGTTCGTATAAAATATTAGTCAATCCAAATCTGACACATTTAAATAATCTCGGTACATCCCACAAGTTATACTTTTTCACTTGTTTATAAAAAATGAATTTTAATCAATTTGGATTGAATTTTAATCGACTCAAATTTTAATACATAAAAAATATAAATTTTAATTGACTTGAATCAAATATTAATTGGTGCAAACAGATCATAATTTAGCTCAAATCGGCTCACTTTTTAATACATAAAAAAATAAATTTTAGTATGCTTAAATTTTAATACATAAAATAATATATCTTAATCAACTCAAATCTAATTTTAATATATAAAAAAAATAAATTTTATTCAACTCAAATTTTAATCAAATTTTATTTAGAAAAATAGTTTAGGGTTTATATAGGGGCAATTTTGATATTTTAAATGAATTTTTTTATTAGATATTGTGGTTTAACGAAAATGGATGTCAAGGAGGTGTCAATGATGTTTTAGATAAGAATAATGTTATTTGAACATAAAAGTCTGACATATTTTGATGACATAAGGATGTGGTTTTAGTTGAACTATTAAATCAACACCAAGTTCCAATACTTGATGGGGCCATAATCAATCCAAATGTCATAGTGAATTAGGTCAGCAAATTATATTAATAAATTAGCTCCCAACAGTATTGCTAAAAAAATATTAAGATCCATAATTAAATTAAATTTATAGTTGCGTCGAGTCTTATTGAATTCATGTCAAAATACTCTATATTCATGTTCAATTCACTTATTAATTTATTTTGTGTATTATTGTATCATGTTCGTGTCATTTTTTTTCTTTTTGTATTAATTACACTTATATTCAATTTGTTGGAATTTAATCAAGTTTGTTGGGTAAGCACTTTGAGAATCCTGAATGAAATAGAAAACGTATTAAAAGAGTCATAATAAACTTATAAACCATGGATAGGTCAAATTGGATGACCTTTAATATACCATCAATACCTATTAGATATGTGATAGAAAATATGAAGATCAAGTTGTATCTGAATAGGTTTGAGTTATAGAATTTTATTTCTTTAAATAGGTTAAATATTATATAATTAATTACCATATGACCAATTTTTCACATGGATGTAGTTTTTGAGTAAGTCTGTGGATGTAAGTACAATGTACCAAGGTGGGTATGCTGTCTATTTAGAACCATATTATATCTTTGTGTTATATTCCTATCTTCCAATAAATATTATTTGCAGAGCTATCTTCCAGCAAAATATTCATATTTGATTTGCTTATTAACTTGTTTCATATCGTGTCATATTATGAAATTTGATCAAAACTCTCTAATTACAAGAGTTTGTTGAGTAATCAATATAAGAGTCATAATAAATCATGAATACCTTTATTAGTGACAAAAACAAAAAGGATTATATTGGAAAAGTTTTAATATACCATGAATTGGTATATTAGACATGTGACCAGTTTTTCAATGACCAGTTTTATAGGATTAAGTATTATGTAATACATTGATGTAAGTTTTTGGTATGCGGATATAGGTACGGCGTAACAAAGTGAAAATGTTATATCGAACCATGTTATATCTTTGTATTTTACTTTATAATTTTTATATCTTTGAATTCCCATATTTCAACAAATATTATTTTTGCTAATCATCTTTGCAAAACTAACAGGTTCGTGTTGTATATTTTTTATATTAATTTCACTTATATTCAATTTATTCAAATCCATTTCCCCTATTAATTTGTTTTGTATCATGCTATATTAAATTCATGTTGTGCATTTTTTTTAATTAATTTTACTTATATGCAATTCATTTATTAATTATATCATAATTAGGTCCACTCATTACGTTAACTTAACAAAAATTCAAATTCTCAAATTTCTTATGGGTAGCGTGGATAGTATCATATTTTAACTAATCTATTAATTATACTCTATTAATTACAGCAAATCAAATTAAATCAAATCAGTATTTTAATTTTTAAAAATAAATTCTTTACAATTAATTCCTAACTAACATCGTTTTTCTTCGACACAGGCATCAGGCTCGTTGACATGGTAGAAGGACACTTGATGGGTATGCATGTGGTTCAAAATCTCCGTACTTTTGACTAAGTGTCACAGGGTAATTTTTGTTTTTTTTTGAGGCTACCTGTGAAGGCGTTACAATCAGTCACACTCAATTCAAGAATAAGGGACAGAAACTCACACAGAAGGCACACACGAATCTACTGGGACAACACTCTCAAACCTTATATATTGAACTCAACAATTTACAAGAACTCTCAAAAGCCAGAACACTCTCCCTCTTCCAGAATGCTCAAGCACCTCTATTTATACAAGAGGAAGGCAGATGACACCCCCATCTGCCAAGGGGTAGTTACCCACGTTTTTGCTATTCCATGGCATACTGGACTAGTATACTTGGTCTCTGTGCAACACCTGGCAGGCAGTTCCACCTCTTCAAGTAACTGCTGTGGAACTGCCCCTTCATCAGCATGCATCTAGACTGGATTCAGACTGGGAACATCTAGAACTGCCTCAGCAACTGCCTTGATTGAGTCTCAGCATCATAACTGCCCACATCCTCCTGGTCACATGCATTGAGCAGTCATGTGCCAATCAGGTGCCCACATTCAGCAGTCATGTGCCCACATTCACCAGTCAACCTTGCTACACTAACCAATGTGCATGCAAGGTTCAACCCATGTCATGCAATCCGAAGCTCTGCACCCACATTGCTTCAATTGAGCCCACCCATGCTGTCATACTCAACCGGGTGGTCTCATGCTGCCTTGGTTCGTCCCAATCTGTCGAACTATTTAGCCGCGTCACCTTGACTCCAATTTCTGGCATGCCTTGGTGCAAGGTGCTACCAAAACCGGCCATTTGCACCCAAGTCAATTAGGGTGTGACAAGTCACCCCCACCTAAAGTATCCAACGACCTCGTTGGAATGGAGGCATGGTATTGCTTGATGAGATCCTCAAACTGCCACAATGTCGTCTCTTTCTCCCAAGTGGCTTCCTCAAGTGCTTTCCCTTTCCACTTGACTAGGTAATGAGTTCTTCTATTTTTCTTACTCATTCCCTCAGTCTTGTGGTCAAGGATAGCTTCAGCTATTTCTGTGAATTGCTTCCTGATTGTTGGAGGAGCCTGACGCCGAACGTATCTGTTAGGGTCCTCCGGTCCTCAACATACGGTTTCAAGAAGGCAACATGAAAAACTGGATGAAGCTTAAGACGACTGGGAAGATCCAGCCTATAGGCCAACCTGTCTATCCTCATTGTTATTAGGAAAGGGCCGTCATAACGCTGAATTAATCCCTTGTGTGCAGACTTCCGAGAGATCTTGTTCCAGATTGGTGGGGTCAATTTCAGCATCACTTTGTCACCTACTTCGAACTCTACTGCCCTCCTCTTCTCATCTGCCCACTTTTTCATCCTCTTTACCGCCTTAGTTAAACAGTCTTTTGCTTCGTCGGTCCGCTCTTGATTGGTCCGAGCGAAGCGATATGCTGCAGGACATCTCCCTTGAGACTTTTGCTTGACTATTTCATGCGGGGTAAGAGGCTGTTGGCCAGTTGCCAACTCAAAGGGGCTCATTCCAGTGGACAAACTCTGTTGAAGGTTATAACTGAACTGGGCTACATCAAGTAAATCCACCCAATTGTCCTGGTTCGCTGTGACATAATGTCTGAGATATTCCTCTAGCATTGCATTAACCCGCTCGGTCTGCCCATCTGTCTGCGGATGATTACTGGTGGAAAGTTTGAGCTGTGTGCCCAACAGCTCAAATAAAGCTGTCCAGAATCGGCCAGTAAACCGAGTGTCCCTGTCGCTCACTATGTCCAACGGAAGACCCCAAAGCTTCACAATATGCTTGAGGAATAACAGAGCAGTAACTTCCGTCGTACATACTTTTGGGGCAGCAATAAAAGTGGCATACTTCGAAAATCTGTCTACCACCACAAATATCGAAGTAAAATCGTTTACCTGAGACAAGCCATTAATGAAGTCCATGGAAACACTCTCCCAAGGTCGGCTTGGAATAGGGAGAGGTTCCAATGTACCCGCCACCTTCTTCCTTTCAATCTTGTCCTGCTGGCACACCAAACAAGTGCGCACATACAGTTCCACATTTGCTTCCATGCGGGGCCAATAATAACTTTCCGCTAGCAAGGCAAGAGTCCGTTGCTGCCCTGGATGTCCTGCCCATAGAGCATCATGAGCTTCTTTCAGCAACATCTGTCGAAGTCCGCCTGACTTCGGAACATAGGGTCTCCTACCTTTGGCGTAAAGAACACCATCCTCTACCCAAAATCGTCGAGTCACCCCTTCGTGAACCTGCTTTAGCAATAAGCTGGTCACTGGATCATCTTTAGTCTGATCCTGAATTCTCTGCAGTATGTCTCCTACAATCTGGCTAAGTGCAGCAACTGTCCCATCAGCAACTAGGATTCGACTAAAAGCATGAGCAACCTGATTTGCACTGTCAGGCTTGTACTGCAACGTGAAATGAAACTGGGCAAGAAAGTCCTGTCATCTTGCTTGTTTTGGTGTCAGCTTCTTCATGGAATTGAAACAGCTAGTAGCCACATTATCTGTCAGTACAAGGAAATGCTTCCCCAACAAGTAGTGCCTCCATGCATTGATGCAGTGAATGACTGCTGTTATCTCCTTCTCATGTACTGAATACCGCCTCTCGGTATCATTCAGCTTCCTACTTTCAAATGTCACTGGATGCCCATTCTGCACCAATACCCCTCCAAGAGCAAAGTCTGATGCGTCTGTATGGACTTCAAAGGGCAAATCAAAATCAGGTAAGCGTAAAATTGGGCTAGACGTCACCACCGCCTTCAATCGATCGAATGCCTCCTGGCATTCGTAGGACCAGTTCCATGTCCTATCCTTCCTTAGAAGATCAGTCAGCACTGCGACCTTCTTCGAATAATTCTTCACGAATTTTCGATAATAGTTTGCCAAACCAAGGAAAGAACGCAATTCAGTAACCTTAGTAGGGACAGGCCAATTTGCAATGACCTCAACTTTTTTCGGGTCCATCTTCACCACGCCCGCAGAAATAATATGCCCTAAGAATGAAATTTCTTTCTGGGCAAACTCACATTTTTCTGGTTTCAGATACAACTGGGCTTTCTTTAACTTTGTCAAGGCCAACCTAAGATGCTCAACATGCTCCTCAAGAGTCTAGATATAAACAACTATGTCATCCAAATAAATCACCATGAAGCGGTCCAAGTATTCCCGAAATACATTGGTCATTAAGTTACAAAATGTAGCAGGGGCATTGGTTAAGCCGAAAGGCATAACTAAAAACTCATATGACCCGTACCTTGTCACACAAGTAGTCTTCGCCTCATCTCCCTCTGCAATTCTGACTTGATGATATCCCAGCCGCAAATCCATCTTGGTAAAGAAAATCGCCTTTCCCAATCTATCAAATAGTTTGTCGACAAGCGGCACTAGATAGTTGTTCTTGACAGTGACTTTATTGAGTGCTCTGTAGTCTACACAAAGCCGTAAGGATCCATCCTTCTTCGTTTGAAACAGAACAGGAGCTCCATAGGGTGCCTTGGAAGATTGAATGAACCCAATGTCCAATAACCCCCCAAGTTGTCTCCTTAGCTCTGCCAATTCTGACGGAGACATTCGATAAGGAGCCTGTGCAGGGATTTTTGCCCCTGGTATTAACTCTATGGCATGGTCAATCTCCCGTCTTGGCGATAACCTTGCTAGCAATTCTTTAGGTGCCACATCCTTGAACTCAACCAGCAATTGTTGTACTGATTCAGGGACGTGAAATACTTTGGACTCCTCTTCTTCAAATAGAACAATCAAGTATGTTGCCTCCCCTTTTCGCAAGCCATCTTTTACTTGTAAGACAGACAATATTTCCCCCGAAGACTTGACTTTGGTGAGGGAAACAAAACAAGGATTGGGCATGTCCATCACGAACATCCCATTTAAATGCGGCATAACAGACACCATTGCCTTTGTAAGGAATTGCAGTCCAAGGATTACCTGAAAATCATCGAGAGGGACTGCCACAAAATCACATGTTCCTTGCCAATCACCCACTTTTAGAGGGACTTCTCTTGCGACGCCGCCTACTGGTTTTGCTTCTGAATTAACAGCCTTAATCTGGCTAGAGTCTTTCACCAAAGTCAGACCCAGCCGTTGTACTTCCCGATCAAAAACAAAATTATGGGTTGCACCTGTATCGACCATTGCTAGGACAACCACATTGTTCAGGCGAATCTGCACAAACATCAACCCCCTCTTTGCCACTGTCTTCTCTTTGCGAATTGCATTAAGAAGTTGTAATGGGTTGACTCGTGTTGGTTCGTCAGAACAATCAGTTTCCTCAGCCATGAGGGCACTGAGCTTTTCCTTCTTGAGGCAATTTCTGGCACGATGAGGGCCATTACAGATAAAACATCCTGAGTCAATACCTCCCTTTGATGAAGAGGCTTTGTCAGTCTGTTTTTCTGAATTGCCAAACTTCTCAGCCTTTTTCTTCTGCTTATCCTTCTTAACAAACTTGGCTTTCCCTTTCGACTCCTTCTCTAGAGAATTAGCCTGCGTTTTGTAATCAACCAGCGCGTCTGCTGCGGACATAGCAGCCGGTAAATCCTTTACCCCTTGCCGACGAAGTTCTGCATGTGCCCAAGTTTGGAGGCCAGACATAAAGTTGAACAGTTTGTCTTCCTCTTACATATTTTTAATGTCAAGCATCAGAGACGAGAATTGCTTCACGTACTCTCTCACGGTGCTTGTATGTCGAAGTTTCCTCAATGCATCACGGGCTTGCCAAGCCGTGTTGCTGGGAAGAAATTGCTCCTTCATTTCAGCGGACAAAGACTCCCAAGTAGTAATTGGAAGATGAGATTTATCCTCAGAACGTGTTCGCCACCATAATTTAGCATCACCGGACAGGTACATGCTAGTGAGATCTACTTTCTCAGCATCCGGAGTACGGACTGCTTTGAAGTAATGTCCCATATCCCACAGAAAATTCTCGAGTTCTTTAGCATTTTGACTACATGTGAAAGGCTTAGGGTCAGACACTTTAGCTTTCTGAGTGCTTTCACTGCCAGAAGCCACAGGGGCATTCTGCAATGCCCTCTTAAGCACTGAAACGTCGATCTCAAGGGAACTTAATTTTTCTCTCATATCATCGGTCCATGTGGAGATCGTAGCCAACACGTCAACGACTTCGTTTTTCATTCGACTGAAGTGATCAGATTCAGTCTTTTGAAGTTGTTCCTGTGCAACACGCATCTCTTCGAACCGCTGATATAGCAACTCAATCTGCACAGAGAGAGCTACAGCATCACCAAACTGTGGAGGACCAACCAGCTCCTCCAACCGTGCCACCTTTTCCCTTAGATCAGCATTCGTTCCGCCAGCCATAATTGATCTGTTGCCAAAATCACGCTCTGATACCAAACTGTCACAGGGTAACTTTCGTTTTTCTTTTGAGGCTACCTGTGAAGGCGTTGCTATTACAACCAACCACACTCAACTCAAGAATAAGAGACAGAAACTCACACAGAAAGCACACACGAATCTACTAGGACAACACTCCCAAACCTTATATATTGAACTCAATAATTTACAAGAACTCTCAAAAGACAGAACACTCTCCTCCTCCAGAATGCTCAAGCACCTCTATTTATACAAGAGGAAGGCAGATGACACCCTCATCTGCCAAGGGGTAGTTACCCACGTTTTTGTTATTCCATGACATACTGGACTAGTAGACTTGGTATTTGTGCAACACCTGGCAGGCAGTTCCACCTCTTCAAGTAACTGTTGTGGAACTGCCCCTTCATCAGCATGCATCTAGACTGGAAGACAACATCCAGAACTGCCTCAACAACTGCCTTGATTGAGTCTCAGCATCATAACTGCCCACATCCTCCTGGTCACATGCATTGAGCAGCCATGTGTCAATCAGGTGCCACATTCAGCAGTCATGTGCCCACATTCACTAGTCAACCTTGCTACACGAACCAATGTGCATGCTGGGTTCAACCCATGCCATACAATCCGAAGCTCTGCACCCACATTGCTTCAATTGAGCCCACCCATGCTGCCATACTCAACCGGGTGGTCTCATGCTGCCTTGGTTCGTCCTAATCTATCGAACCACTTAATCGCGTCACCTTAACTCTAACTTCTGGTATACCTTGGTGCAAGGTGTCACCAAGATCGATCATTTGCTCCCGAGTCGAGGGCTGACACTAAGGATAGGAGAGGAGTTGCCAGAAAAGAACAAAGAATTGATGGATAGTGATACAAAATAACAGAGTATTCGATAAGCTACAAACTGGGTACACATCCAGAACTAGAGGTGGGTTTTTCTTCTTTGAAATGATGCATCGTCACCTTGAAAGTTGAAACTCTGGCACCACAAACCACCAAACCAAAAAGTTGTACCTCTTCAAATCGTCTTTGATGCTTCAATACTCCGGTCATTACGTTCCGTTTCAGCTACTGCTCCATGGGTTACATTCTGTTTCAGTCCCCATTGTTCGAATTCCCTCGTATTTTCAGTAGATCAAGATACATGTAAGTCTTGAAACAAATATCCCCCCTCCATTTTCGTCGCTACAAAAAATTTAATATACAGACTTACAATAAATGATTATGTTTCAGCTTTCATCGACCTTTTGCAGCTCCTCAGTGTCTCGGGCTTGGACCGTACAGAAAGCGATGGATGAATTCCACTTGCTGGGCTGTTGGGTTATCTGGTGATGGAGCTGGAGATGTGTTTGATGAAAGTGTTCTTAAGGGAATCGAAAGTGGGTCTCTTTTGGGTGCTTTAGATGACCCGTCTTCAGCACCATTTGGGACAGTAGATGCCGAGATCACTCAGG
Organism: Ilex paraguariensis; assembly: GCA_963454935.2. Classification (NCBI taxonomy): domain Eukaryota; kingdom Viridiplantae; phylum Streptophyta; class Magnoliopsida; order Aquifoliales; family Aquifoliaceae; genus Ilex; species Ilex paraguariensis. Next base: position 403,370 of record CAUOFW020001025.1, on the reverse strand, counting down.
AAACCATTGATTTTTTCGTTAGTGATGCCGAGGGTGATCCTGACTGCCCATCAGAAGGGTTCTCTTCCATTGAGCAGGCGCTTAAGACATTGCGCCAAGGGAAGGTTGGTACCGTCCAACCATCCTATGAGTAGGTTACTAAATATGGCTGCTTTGTTTTTTGCTAAAAATTGCTTTACGCCAATTTAGATGAAATAGAAGTGACTTGTATGGTTACTGTTCTTTAATGTTTATAAGCATGAATGATACTTTTTTTTTTGTAGTTTGTGATCGTTGTAGATGATGAAAATGGGGAAGTTGAAGGGAACCTTGTCATGGCAGCATCCCTTGCAAGTCCACAGGCTGTGACTTTTATGGTGAAGTATGGGTCAGGAATTGTTTCTGTAGGCATGAAGGAGAAGGATCTTGAAAGACTAAAGCTACCTCTCATGTCACCTGAACGTGAAGATGACTCTTCTGTTCCCTCATTCACAATCACAGTGGTACTGTTTCCTGATTAGTAAACCTTTTGAATTGCGGCATATCTGGGCATCCCAGGAGATGTTTTGACAACTTGTTTCCCAATTGGCAAATATCTGGGCAATAGGCTAAAATTATAAGCTAAGGCATTTTATGAAAGAGTAATGCCACGTGGACTTAAAAAGTAGACTTAAAAACTAGACTTAATAATCTCAACCGTTGAATAGATAGTAGATCCAAATAAATGCTGGGATCTACAGTGAAATTAATGGTTGAGATTAAGTATATTTTTTAAGTCCATGTAGCATTGCTCTTTATGAAATTACTAAACACCGTTATTGCGATAGCTTTGAATTTATTTGATGTTTCCATACTAGATGATAGCTTTTTTGTTTCTTCCGAAATTGCCATAATAATGAAAAATGGAGCTATTTAAATTCCATTGGATGCCCAAATCTGCATTTGGAACTTTAAGACTTGTGTCGAGTCTTTTACATAACTTAATTCAGTTTTTATTTGAAGTTCAGGTTGATTTTGGCCTGGAATTACTCTTTGCTTGATTTAATAGGATGTGAAAGCCGGCACAACTACTGGGGTATCAGCTTCAGACAGGGCAAAAACTGTTCTTGCTCTTTCATCTCCTAATTCCAAGCCAGAAGACTTCAGAAGGCCAGGTCATGTGTTTCCCCTCAAGTACAGAAATGGTGGGGTTTTAAGACGGGCTGGTCACACTGAAGGATCTGTGGATTTGGTTATGCTGGCTGGCCTGCAGCCAATTTCTCTTTTTTCAGCTGTTGTTGATGCAGATGATGGTTCAATGGCCTCTTTGCCCAATCTAAGAAAGTTGGGCTTGGAACACAGCATTCCAATTGTTTCAATCACTGATTTGATTCGGTGAGTTATGCTCTAATGCCCTGTTGAAATTAGTGGATGCTTTTACAATCGTGATTGCATGTGCATGTCCTAAAAAAAATTAAAAAAACTGCAAACCCATTCCACTATTGTCGGATTATAAATTAGGCCACTTGCTGTCATATATATAATGATATGAATTCTAGCACGGAACATTCAGATTTTGCCCTTTGTAATCATAAATTGTGTAACTTTTTGGTTTCATTCAATGAATTCTTTGCAATTTTGACAGAATTCTGATTTTAGAAGCTGCTTTTATTGACTTCAAACACTGAATTCTGATTGTAGGTATAGGAGAAAGAGGGAAAATTTGGTTGAAAGAACTGCTATTTCCCTTCTGCCAACTAAATGGGGCCTGTTTCATGCTTATTGCTATCGATCAAAGCTAGATGGGACGGAGCATGTAGCTGTTGTAAAGGTAAATGTTTCTTACATAATGAGCTTTCATTTGCTTTATTAATTACTTGAAGCAAAAATTCTTGCTTGAGTTCCATGTCAAAGTTTACAAATATTCTACTAAGCTATTTTTGTGTCATGTATCAAAAGGGAAACATTGGGCATGGACAGGATGTCCTAGTAAGGGTTCACTCAGAGTGTTTGACAGGGGACATTTTTGGGTCGAAGCGGTGTGATTGTGGCAACCAATTAGATTTGGCAATGCAGTTAATTGAGCAAGCTGGCAGGGCGTTGTTGTTTACCTTCGTGGTCATGAAGGACGAGGGATTGGCTTAGGTCACAAACTTCGGGCTTATAATCTGCAGGACCAAGGTCATGACACAGTTGAAGCCAATCTAGAACTTGGATTCGCTGCTGATGCACGGGAGTATGGAATTGGTGCCCAGGTCAGTCTGATCATCTTTCCTTCTTCCATAAATGTTCTTGGTCAAGCAAAGACTAACGCAGAAAAATCATCCTTATATAGTAGTAGAGTTCTGTTAATCTCAGAATTTTTGCGTCAATATCTAACTTAGTGATCACAATTACACATGGAAATGACAGTTTCTTTATGGGAAACCAATGGACAAATCTTTAATACACAATGGAGATCCTTCGATCAGTCATAACCGAATAACACTGATCCCGCTCCATTCTAACTCTTTATTTCATTGTTTATGTACTATTATTTTGTCACCTTTCTTTAAACTTTGAAGGCACAGTCTTCTATTTTTTAAGAACTTTTTTTTTTTTTTAATTTTTTTTTTGGATAGGGAGAGGGGAGAGGGAAAGGGGGACTTAAACTTTTAACCTCAAGAAGGCACAAGGTGAGGAATATCATTAGACCAAAGGCCCGTTGGTGTTTTTTTTTTTTGTAAGAACTCTTTCATCCATATCATAACTTATGAAATGTGTGTGTTTCTGTAACGGTACCCTTGCGCTCTTTCCATATTTTAGTTTTCTGGCACTAACCATAAACATATTTGCTCGCCAACAGATACTAAGGGACGTAGGAGTCCGTACGATGCGCCTTATGACTAATAACCCTGCCAAATTCACTGGTCTGAAAGGCTACGGTCTGGCAGTTGTTGGGCGGGTTCCAATCTTGACTCCCATTACAGAGCACAACCAGAGGTATTTGGAAACAAAACGTACAAAGATGGGTCATATATACGGATCTGATTTACAAGGGCCATTAACCGGATTCATCGACCCAGTTGTAGATAAAACAGAACCCCCAGAGGCAACACAGAAATCTGAATAGTCCTTGATCCTATCGATTTATTAAGGAGCTCTCTTCTGTATAATGCAGAGATTTCATACTTGAATTTTCATTGTTGTGATTCATTTGTTTTTAGTCTGTCTTTATTTACAGTGTACAAAGTTTTTAACCCCTTGATATGTATAGCAGAAGTGCAATATATACTCTGGTTGGGCCTTCTCTCTTTTGTGATTTGTGGCTCTTCTTTGTTGGAATCTCGAAGTACTATTTTATCTTGCCCTGTCAAGTTTTATCGTTTAACCATTGTTTTCAGGGATTCCTAATGGCAAGAAAATCACTATGTTGTCAAGAAATCCACAGGATAAATTAGAGCCTTGTGAGTGAAAAGGAAGTACACACTAATTCTGCAAACTTTTTTGTTGGTGTGATAAATAATTGGTACTTTTTGCATCACATTAAATGGGCCTTGCTTAGTGATATAAAAAAAACAGTGTTACGTTTTTTGCAAAAAATAACATCCACGAAGATGGAATCCGCATACCGTAATGAAGCACAACGTATCATGCATTTGATATAGCTTTTCAGGATGTTTAAGCCATGGCATGCGCACAAAAGTGTGAGATTGATGGTCCTATAGCACTAATGGAAAATGTCCCAACAACTACAGCAAAGCAGTGACAGGTATAAAAACTGGTTCTTATTGATGAGCCTGAAATTAACTAGGTCAGGTTAATCAAGAGAAGCCCACGTCATCTTAGAGTTCAAGTCAACAAGTCAAAAAAGAGTCTAAGTTAAGAAAAATCAAAGTCAAGGAGAAGTTCAAAGGGAACACCATCAAAGGTACATCCCAAGGGGCTACCCCAAAAGGCCCCGCCCAAGGGGGCCACCCCAAGGGGATTCTTTCCCTTCTTTGTTCCATGCTCTCTCTCTCCTGTGCAATCTTGTGGAGTCTTTCGCCCTCTTGATTCTGTCACTCCAACTCAAGTCCAACCCAGCTCAATCCTCCTCCCGACGGAATAGGAGCACTAGAAGATAATATCGAGATATGCACGAAGGCCTAATCCTACCATAATTGTACTTATCAAAATAGTAGAAGTTTTCTCCCTCACGTCACTGCCTCACTAAGCCTATATATATGAGCCCTCTCCACGTGAAGGAAAACACATTCAAACCTTACACATATCTCTCTACACACAGAGTCTTTCACTCTCCTAAAGCACTGTAATACTCCTGGAGAATACTCTCTCCGGCGACTTCATTCATTAATAAAAGACTCAGGCTACCGCTGCTATTCCAAAAATAGAGTAAGTCATCCGGACTGAACCACTATAAATCTCTATGTTATTCTTTTATTTATTGTTTTATCATCAATTACTTGTTTATTGCTTATTGACTGCAACTGTTCATATTCTTGACTGTTGATTTTACACAATACCAATTTGTGCATCATCACATATGTCTTTAAATTATGAAAGTTTGACACTACAAAATTGTAATCAAAAGACATTTCTAAGAAGTATAAATTCTGAATTGGTATGCATACGTGAAGTCATTTATGGTAATGTCAAAACACTAGTGATCCTTTCTGTTTTGAAGTGATGTGTTACAGAGCGCATCATTGGAATTGGCAGATTATGCAAAACAATGTCTTTAGCTGAAGATTTAACAGGTCAGGCGAGGAGTCACGGTTGGTATGTTTCGCATGGGCTTTTCCTTTTTCTTGCCAGCTTATTCTTACAATTCCAAAGTGTGTTGAGCTCAAATGGCCTCCGGTTATGTATCATCAAATGCCAGTACATAACCAAATATGCCTTGTATGGAGTTTTTAAACCCACTACACACAACCGACAGTACAATTGTTTGTTCAATCATATGAGGTTGCACTGAAATGACTACTATTTATTCTGGGCTGTTGCATCTATTGGCTGTTTTGCTCAGTGTCTTGTGATGAAGATCATGCAATGCCTTGCCTGTGGCTGTAAGTGTCATGGAAATTAGATTATTAACTTCTCATGGCTCGATTGCAGCCAGATTTTACAAATTGAATATTTATACATTGTCAAGAGGTGACCATCATATAGGTCTGCTAATCGTTACTTCTCTTATTTATAGTCCCAATGTTTAGGTTATTAAAAAGAAATCCTAAAGACAAATTACAGATCCTTCAGAGGCTCCAGAGCTACCCAAAATTTTTCCCTTGCCACGGAGCTATGCTGGGGAATGATTTAAATCCCAGTTTGGATTTAGAAATCACACTTCCTCAGGGAATATAATTTCTTGCATACAGTTTTGCCAAGAGAATGTCATCAACTTTGCCTGACAAAATGGTGGTTCCTAAGTTCTGCATCAGAACTTAGCTTTCTTTGGAATATGATGGTTGACTGCTATTACATTTGATGAAACAAATCAATTGGCATTTCCTGATCTGATCTAAGTGGAGAATTATGTAGGATTTGGGACCGAAGAACTTGGTAATGTGCTAATCTTTCTTGATGGAAATCTTCCCTCCTCAAGGTTTGTAGCAAAGTGGTCATGGAAACAGAACATTTATGGTGCATTGTGAAATTGCAAACGTTTGATCTGCAGAGTGGGCAGCTTGAATGTGTCTGAAACCAACTATCTATACAGGAAATGTGGAAGACATGAGAACAATTCGGTAATTGTTTGAGCCATTCATCTTCTTCAAATTCAGTCAAACAAACTGCCCAATCTGTATCGGATTGACACAATTCTTCTTCATTCTTTTTCTTGAATTGGGTGATGGGAAGTGAGTGCATAATACAGGAATCCAGGCCATGGCTTTGGAAATGTAGAGAAGGATCCTCAAGGTTATCCTCGTTTAGACGGCGCCTTTGACCTCCATTTCTGGACAAGGCCATCACACAAGAATCACAGCAGTGTCGTTGAAGTATCCTGCAGTAACTTATTAGTAGAATGATGGTGCAAATAACACCTACCATTGTAATCACCAATGGATTCCAATGTGAATACTGGATATCTGGAGGCGAGGTTGGACTTGTAGGCATGCTATGGTGAAGTTGTAGATATCATAAAATTTTAGATTAGAGTTTCATAAGGCTTTGAACAGATCTGCGTCGTGGATATTGTGAAGAAAGGGTATGTCTTGAACTTTCTATTCTAGGAGAGGCCCAAATTTTCACCAAGAATCTGAAGATGCTGGCTACGATGCAATCAAAGTAACAACAGATATGGACATTGAAGGTTGGTGATACATTTAAGGATGACAATTTGAATGAACTGCCAAATGCCTTGCAAATATTCAATCTATTTTGTCCTACTCTTTAATGTTTTGCTAATAATTAACGAGATGATAACAAAGATTGATACATATGGATTCCCTGATTGAGTATTTAGATTTTTGGGTTTTAAAAATTAACATTTGATGTCACCACAACAAAACTAGTGTATAAAACTCTCTTGTTTTTGGACATAACACAATTTTTTGTACTTTTCCTGATCCTTTTCTTTGTCGTCTCCTATCTGATCATCAAGATGCTGTACTCCCTAATGCTGATCATCCTATATGACCATATGGCCAGCCTGCGTCTATTTATTTACTTTCTTCTGCAGGAAGAGTATACTTCTAAAAAATCAACAGGACGTTGACACGGTTTTGTAGTCACCCTTTATTTGAATGTAATGCTGCTGACACATCTATTTTACAATTGAAGAATTGAAGGTGTGATATTGTCAGCTTTGGAGAATCTACCACTGTTCAAATATATTGAATTGGAGCTGGAGACTCATACCACAACAATGCAAAAGGCCTTGAAGCTGGCAATAAAGCTAAATAGCTATGTAATTCGAACTCAAGACAGCATATCCCATTTACATCATCAACCACCCAAAATCTGCTTTATGCTTAAAAAAAAAAAAGTAAGGAGAAAGTTATCTCATTGGAATCTTTGTCGCTTGCCAGCTGGGATATAACTTTGAGTATTAGCTCCTGCAGATATCAATTGCCCATTGCACATATATGATCCAGAGGGTCCATTAGGAAAATTCAACATAGATGTCGATAGCATTTGAGAAGAAGCACAAGACATCTCAACATAAGATTGTGAGTGTAATGATCTTAAAGCAACATGGCTTGAATCTGCAGCTGGTTTCTGACTAACAATTTCAGCATCACAACCTTTGATGGTAACCGGAGGAATATGCAAAGGTTGAAGAGGGGGAGGGTTACGCCATCTAGGAAGCGACCCAGCAACAAGAAGTGTCTGGAGGAGTGGCCCTGCTTCCATCACAGCCTGCAAGAGTTTTCCTTTCTGAGGCAGAGTTTTTCCTTTAGCAAGATTGTCGATAACTAAAGAAGCTTGATCAATTTTTGGAGGTCCTGAGGAGACCAGATTGGTCGATATGGTGCTATTATACTCCTGAACCAAAGGCTGGTTAACAAATGCAATGTTACTTGAATCACCCATGTTAACATTTAAGAGTTCAGGGGATGAAATAATGTCAAAAAAGGAATTGACGGGGGATGAATCGTGTGACTGGTAATTGTTTGTTTCGGAGAGGCTGTGAGATTCAGTTATGCTTGATTTTGCTTTGGTGGGTTTTATGGGAGGGCTCTCAGACTGGATTTGAGGAAGAGTGGTGAAGAATTCAGTTGGTGTAGTGGATGGCATGACATTGTTGATTAGTTTCTGAAGCTGATCTCTTGCTTCATCTCTTTCTTTGCAAGCAGCCGTCAGGAGTTGGAGTAATTGCTTTACATATTCTTTGTTCTTTGTCAATTCCTCATTTGCTTCCACTTTGACGGACTCAAGTTCAACAATAGTGTACAAAAGCTTTTGCTTCAATTCATCAATGCTCTACCAATATAAAGGAAGAGACAGTGATTAGTGAGGGAATCACACAAATGTATGGACATACAGAGAAAAAAGTTGTGGGAAAGAAAACCGTAAAATTCTTCAGAAACACAGAATTGTAGTACAACGTAACCCAACAACTAGCATTTATCTATAGAGATATGATCTGGGCACCTGCACACACACACACACACAAAATCTCACGATTGTGAACAGGAAACATGTGTAGACATACAACATACAAATAAATGGATAGCATATGCATGACACATACAGAAGTTGTCAGTGTATCACTAACATATGAAAACAGAAAAGCTAATTTAAAACATTGCATACCTTCAATTGAAAAACTGGCTCTTAATCATTCCATGACCAAGTAATTCAAAGTTAGGAAGAACAATAAAATCCCAACATGGGCCCATGCAGATCATAGACATTTTAGTCAACACAGGCAAACATCCAATTAAAAACTAAAGAAGAACAGTGAGTTTACCATAGGATTCTATTGTAAAAGTTAAAATGGCATTATGCCCTTCAAGTAATTGTATGATGAAAGATCACCAGTACCCATCAAAACCAAGAAAGTCTGACTCAAAAAGTCCCAACTGAGACCTACTTCTGTTTAGAGAACAAGAAACAACAAGTGCACTACTTTACCAAACAAAACTACAGCATTTATTTTCCCTCTCTTGTAATGGAGCTTCAATTACTATCAATACAATTCAGTTTATTTACAACCATATTCTAATTATTCTTGAATCAGCAAAATTGAAAAGAATCAAGGATAGCAGATTACCAAAAGTATATTCACTAATATTCTAATTATTCTTGGATCAGCAAAATTGAAGTGTTTCTGACAGAGTCACTTCAAAATTCAAAGAAACTTCACGTAGGGAAATTGATGTTCCAACTAAAAGAAGACTTAACAAAAAAAGAAAAAGAAAAGATAAAACCCAAACAGCATCTTGAATTGAAGTCAATTGCAATGCAGAGCATCTCTACAATGAAAAGAGTTTAAGTAATGCTAAACCAAATCAATTACTCTGAAAAGCACCCAGAAGATTGAGGAATTAAGTAATGCTAAACCAAACCAACTACTCTGAAAAGCAGACCAGAAGATTGAGAAATCAAGAAATAACTAGTGTACTAACACCTACCTCTTGATAGCTCCATAGAGAAGCCATCTCCTCCATTTCTCTCAATCTCAAATTTCTGGTCAGAAAAGGAGCAATCTTAACTCTTAAGTATTGGGGGAGGGGTTTGCAGAGGTGGGTAGTGGAGTCTTTTTATAGAACAGAGATTCAGTATCAGACAAGAGAGAGTGCTGGGTTTCTCACAAACTTCCGGAACCACCAATCCACATCATAGAAAAACTTAATATGGAATCCACAAAACCTTCCAAAATAGAATAACTTGCTGACACCGTCTCTCACTCCCTCGGTTGAAAAATTGAAATTCTATTGTCATAGCTTCCCATTCTCTCTCTCTCTCTCTCTCTCTGTTAGATTGTCATTAAATATTCCTTAGAGAGAGACGGTTGTGTTTGCTCCCTACGGGGTTAATATAGCAGCAAGCAAGCTGTTGTTTACGCGCTTGTTTTTTTTTTTTTTTGGTGAAAAAATACTAGTTTCCTAAATTACCCTTTTGACTTTTAATTCAAGCTTTTTTTTTCTTTTCTTTTTTTCTCAAAAACTTTTTGATTGGATTTAAATGTTTCCTTTTTGCTGAGTTTTAGTAATAATTTTTCAGTAAATAATACACATCTTGATCAACCAATCTAGTTAGGTTGGCGTTTATCCATTTGGAGCTAGTTCTTTTGGATGCGAAACAACGGTTTGAAAGTAAAATAAAGTAGTCAGAGTTAAAAAAAAATTTAAAACCGTTTGAAATATTTTCAAAAAAATCGACTTTTCTTGAAAGCACTTGAATAAGTCCCAATTTTTAGCTTTTTTTTGTGATGATAAAAGCTATTTTTGCCCAAATTAGTCAAGTTTTTTTCCTCTCAAATAAAAAAAATTTGAGTTTTTAAGCTAGCATCAAACAGACTCATTGCCGAATAAATTACTCTCGTAAATAGTTGAAATAAAACTTGATTAAATTGATTTGTCAATATTGTTTTTATGTCTCATTATGATAATTCTTTGAATTACTAACAATAGAACACCAAATAACTTGTATCCCAAGTATTTGTGGCAACTTGAAGACTTATGGTTACAAGGGTTCCAAGATTTGGGATATATATGAACAATGAACAGCTCATAATCAACTAAAGAAGTTATTATCATTAATTCTTTTGGTTATTTATTATCATTTAGTTGAATGAGATGGAAATGTCAATATTACAGCCGTATATGTCAAGAAAAAAAAAAAACCCATGTGATAGTTAACTACGTGATAAATGGTATTACGAACCAAATTTCCTCTATTATGTTTTTTTTTTTTTTTAATGCTGGTTAATCCACGCTATATGATTAAGTATATCACTTATAAATTAGAATATAACACTTAAATTTATGGTCGATGATCAATTATTATATAAAAAAAATGAGAGAATGTGAATTATTGAATTTTTATTTTTTGAAAATGGACAATAAATGCAGTTCTTATGAGTTGTTTTTAGTATGGAAAGTTACCTTATATGGGATTATGGCTGGTTCAAAAATCAGTTCAAGGTTTGAATATCTTTGGCGCCAATTATTCATTAGTAATATAAGAATTTAATGAGGTGATTGTGCGCTGTGAAGGACTATGACTGATCTCAACTCTATTTAGTATTTAGTATTTACTACTTTCATGGCCATTAATTTAGCTCCTTCCAAACATTTTACTTAAATTATTACAATGCAACTAGTCAATGGACATTATTGCACCAGGAATGTTTTTCGGACTTAAACATTTGACATAATTCGTTAATCTAATTATGTAATTTCATTTAAATCATTAGATCAACACGAAATTTTAATATTTGATGGGGTCTACAGTCAATTCAAAAATCATAATAAATTAGGTAAGCAAATTACGTCAATACATTAAGCCTTAATAGCATTACTCTAACTTTCCACAGTAATAATCAGACTGTTCTATTATGATCCGGCTCTCTCACATTTGAATTACAAATTGATCTTTTTGGATAAGGGTTAAAACTATATTATACAATTGATTTTTGTATAAGCATCATAAATTTTAGTAATTTATATGAAAGAATCACCTTTGGACATAATTTAAATCACTTCCATGTTTTTTTTCTCATGAGATATATATTCGTATCCTCTGGCCTTGAAAGTAATACTTTATATTAGATTTTTAATTATTTTTGCTGTCAAATCACCGATTATACTTTTATAGATATAATTATTAGATAAGATACTCATGGAGGGCGCTCCCTCCCTCCCTCAAGGTTGTTTATTATATGTGATGACTTGCCCTTGGAATTAAAATCATTTGCAAATCAAATACAATTTTCTTTGACATAGACGTTTAATTAGTACATAATTTTCTTATTTACTAGTTTACAGTGCAACTTTTTTAGATTATCCTCCTAGCGGGCTGTGTAATAGGTTGGTTTGTCAACTGCCCAATTACACTGCAATAAGTCATATGCTTTGTTACAAGAGTGGGACCAGAAATTAACTAGAAATTTTAATTTTTTTTTCTTACAATAGATAAAAGTTACATAATTTTTTAAATTTACTATATTCTCTTTAATGTTTAAATATTTATTAAATACAAATAGTCAGTCAAACACTACATAACTTATATGAATAAAAAAAATTTAATTAGAAACCCTCATAAAAAATGAAACTAATTATAATCATTTTGCAACTGACCCCGACGAGTTTAAATACATTAAAAGCGTTATTTGATAATAATCTTTATCGTCATTTCTCTTAATAGTGTGGTAAATTGATAGTTATGCACTCTCGTACCAAAAAAAAAAATCTTATCGAATGCAATAGTAGAAAATCCATCCAAATACAGTATGTCTCGTTAAATTCCTAATGGATGAAGTAACATTGTAGAAATCAAGAATTGATTATAAATAAATAATCTATTATTATTCTAACATTGGCAAGATTAAAATGTCTATCATAAACTTCACCTAAGAGATGCATTAGGGTCAACTTCACTTCTAAGATTTCTACCTTGAAGGATACCATTTGTCTTACAAGATGCTACGTCTTTCTTTTGGACATCTTATGTTGTTATTTACTCAATATTTTCATTTTCTTTTAATATAAGATTCTCATAATATAAATAAAACTCAAGTCCAAACCCAACTTTTACATTGTTTACATAAAGCAACATCTTCTCCATCATAATATTCTGGTTTCTTTATAAATCACTTTATTTTGAAAATAAAAAAATATGTATATATTTTAATCTTTCATAACATAACGAGACAACGAACACACATAATTAATTTTTAATCTGTTTTTTCTCCTAATTTTTGAGTAATAGATTTTAGTAAATTAGAAGGAATGTTAATTCTATTTACTTATTCATTTATTCTATTTTTTTTTTTTATCAAATATAATATTTTATCTATTTTTTTATCTACAATTTTAGACCTACCTAGTATACAGCCAACATGATAAAACCTGGTCTGAATAAGACAATGCACATGGATGGGATGGGGCATTCCCATTCCCATCCTAAAACAACCTGAATATTTCTTTCCTTATCCCCGACAAGGAGTTTCGCCGCTCCTTCGATTTCTATATATATATCATCTGCCAAACATATATATAACTGTCGCTCAGGTATCATGGGAGAACCATATTACCTCAACCTCAGCCATTGGATCAACCAACAATGATATTGTTTTGAACCTTAAATTATGTCTTAAGACTTTAATCCAACGACACGTGTTGAGGTAGCATGCTTTTACCATATAACTCGGCAGTGATTGGTTTTTTTTTGCTGCTTCCATAATTGAATTTTTATTCCTCTATTTGTATTTAAATTCCAGTAGCAGACAAACCTACTTAGATTTAATACTCTCTCTTTTAAGACAAAGCTGCTGGATTATTAAAAGATTGGTTATGCTAATACAATGTATTTAGCAACTACCCTCATTAGGAATAATTTAAAGTTGTAGACAAACTTATTTTATTCTTATGCTCCGTTTAGTACGAAGGAACAGTAGGAGGATGAAAAATTAGAAGGATAAATAAAACATCATGTTTGGTAAGAGAGGAAAGTAGGAAGAATAGAAAAGTGGATGAATTAACTTTCCTTCTAACTCACCAAAATCAATCCCTCCAAAATCGAAAGGAAAGTGGATGGAAAGTTAATTATTTGTGTTGAGATGTATCTTATTTGTCTATAAATCTTATTTATATATTAATTTCATATAAAAATAAAATGATAAAATATATATATATATTTTAAAAATTAAAAATTAAAATTAAAAAATTAAAAAAATAAAAATTTTAAATTAAAAAAATATTTTTTTCATCTTAATTAAGGGTGAAAATTTTCGATTCAACACGATGACACGATTCGAACTCGATACGTAAATAAATAGGTCAACTCGCAACTCGACACGACACAATTAGTTAAATGAGTTAAGTTAAGTTTGATTAATATTCAACACAAACTCGTAATGACTTAACATGAATCTGACACGACACGACTCGACTCTATTGTCACCCTTAATTTTAGTCAACACAAAAAATAATAATAATAATAATTTTTATTTTTCATCCATCCAACCAAACATAAAGGAAGGAAAGTGTATCCTTCCTACTTTTCATACTTGAATGATAAAAAGTGTATCCCTCCTATTTTTCATTCTTCCTACTTTCTATCCTCCCTAGCAAACAGAGCATTAAAGTTCGTAGGTATTCTGAAAAAGTTGTCATCTTCCCTATATTTTTTAATAAAAAAAAAATGTGGGCAGTTACCCCTTTACGTTATGCCTTTGTGCCTTGAATTTTTGTGGTCTGGGGTTTTGATCCTGGGTTGTTCGGATATTTATGCCTTTAACATGACTCTTTAATATACTATTATGCTAAAAGTCGATATTTTTGCGCACTACGGATGACTTTTTTAATTTTAAACTTGATGCAAATAATTGATCAACCCATCCATTTTTTCTTGAACTCCAAAAACTATGTAATACAATTAATTGTATTTTTTCTTAACTAAAAGTAGACATTGATGGTCTATTCGGTAGGATGGATGAAAAAATAGAAGATAAAAAGTGAGAATAATACATTTTTTATCGGTCAAGAAAATTAGAATTTTTCATTCACTCCTTTGTGTTTTGTAAGAGTGGGAAAGTGAGAAATATTGATTTTTTTTGTCTTTGGTAAGATGGGAAAAAATAATTTTTTATTTAAATATATATATATATATATATATATATATATATATATATATATATAAATACATATAATATACATAATATGTAATTGATAAATATGATGCATGTATATATGGACAAATAATATTACATTTTAACACACATAATTAACTATTTATTCATTTTTTTCTCCTGATTTTAGAGGGATTAATTTTGGTGAGTTAAAAGAAAAATTCACTTTTTCATCATTACTATTTTTTTTCTTACCAAATATGATATTTTATCTTCCCTCCAACTTTTCATTGTACTAAACAAAACACAATGGTGTGTTTGGAACGATAAATGAAAAAATATAAGATGAAAAGTGAGAGAGATATATTTTTTTATCTTTCAATATAGTTATCCTTTATTGACTCTTATGTGTTTGGTAGGAGTGACATAGTAATGGAGGAAAGATAATTTTTTTTTTAATTTTTTTAGGTTGGATAAGATGAAAAAGTAAAAAGACGAAAAAAAAGTATAGATGTATTTTTGCCATTATATCTATATATGAAACTAATATATATATATATATATATATATATATATATACATATATATATATATAATATGTAATAGATATATATAATATAAATGCATATATTAAAAAATATATATGTAAATAGCAAACATTTTAATACATATAATTAATTTTTCATCAATTTTTTCGCACAAATTTAGAGGGTTTAATTTTGATGATTTTGAGAGAAAGTTAATCCATATATTTTTTCATCATTTATATTTTCTTTCTTTATCAAACATGATATTTTACTTATTCCTTCAATTATTCATCGTACCAACGAAAGCATAAAATTTAAAAGGTGCTAAGAAACCATTTACATAATAAGAATCCAAAATATTGAATTGACCAAATTTGAGGATAAAAAATGACAACCAAACAAAAAAACTCAATAAACCAATGAAATAATTTTATAGCGATGCTATATTTACACTTTTCTTTCTTTGTATTTGGTAGAATAGATAAAAAAATAAAAATGATTAAATTTTTTTATTGTACTTGGTAAGATGGAAAAAATATTTTTTAATTTTTAATTTTTAATTTTTTAAAAAAAGTATAAATATATATTTTATTATTGTATTTACATATAAAATTAATGTATACATAATATATATATATATCAAATGATATATAGACAAATAAGATATATTTCAACACAGATAATTAATTTTTTATCCACTTTCTTTCCAACTTGCAGGGATTGATTTTGGTGAGTTGAAAGAAAAACTCATCTATCTATTTTTTTATCTTTCTTATTTTTCTTTCTTACCAAACATAATATTTTATTTATCCCTCTAATTTTTTATCTTTCAAATTTTTCATTCTTCTACTTTTTTATCATACCAAACAAAATATTAAGATGAAAAACTTATTAAAAAGCCTTTATCAACATAACTGATGGACCAAGCCCAAAAGTCCAACTCATATTATAAGCTCAATTCAAATTTATAGTTCGACTCCAAGAGATCCAGCGAATTCAGTCCAGTGTGGCCAACTTGGTCAAACTCATAAGTGTGGTCAACTCGGTCAAGCTCAGCAGTTCAAGGAGCTAAGGGAGCAACTAAGATCATCTAAAGCTTTATCCTCGCTGGCTTGGAGATGGTCAACACCCCACCTCATCCTTTGACCGAATCTCATGGAGAGCATCACAACTGTCTAGCACGTTGAGAAGAGCTCGTCAGATCTAACAAACTAGCCAACTACTTACTAATATATTGCTCAAATCTGTTAGGAGGGTGATTATAAATTGTAAGCCCCACCAACACTTGGAGGGCAGATCACACTTAACCTGAGCACGACTTTCTCCTTTCTCTCAAAGCTTGTACTATCTGCTTTTGACTCCCTTGAGTTAATAAAGTACCCGACAACTAGAGCCATTTAAGAGTGGACGTAGGTCGAATTGACCGAACCACTATAAATTGCTTGTGTCTCTCTATCTCTTTATTTTACTCTTGTATTTATTATTTACACTTGACAGGTGTGTGCAAAACTATTTTGTGCATCATTGATAACAGTGTTGAATTAAATCAACCTTAGTGTGCGTGCAAGATCCTGCACAATATAAAAAACGAGAACAGATCTCTCCCTTGGTGAACTCGAGTGAGCCGGTTGAGTGACCAACCACGCTGCTTGGAACAGCCTGCGAGGTCCGGTGGTAACCTGGAACGGCAACGGAAGACCCTGGGGGAGCGGAAGAACGATCCAGTAAGGCTGAAAGAGGTTCCTGGAACAAAGAAGAACAAGTTAGAAGGGCGCCGGAGTGTTTTCCGGCGTATCCCCTCCGACGATCTAGTCAGTCTTTGAGAAAGAGAGAGGAAGGAGAAAACACTGAGTGTGTGTTGTAGTAAAGAGTTTTTTGTTGCATACCCGTCTTGCCTTTTGCAAGGAGTATTTATACCTCAAAAGCTCATGATTGCTGTCAGTGTAGTCAGTAGGTGATCATTAGGTACAGGCAGTGTGCGCACTGATTCTGATGAGGAATGTCTTCTCTACTTAACTGCTCGGGGTCCCGAGCAATCAATGCTGGGTTATCGAGATGCCGACGGTACAATGTACTCCTCTCGGGGAGGATGCAATAAATGCTCTGTATTAGGAGCATTTATTGTCTTTCATTTCCGAGTCTTACCGCATTGAATGCGGTCTCATCAAGGGAATGGTGTAATTAATCGTTTGCTTTCCCAAGTCGCGTGTCAGCAATGGCATGCGGTTTCTCTGTCTTCGATGTGATATCATACGCCACGCGTCTGTCCCCTATTGGCTGTGACCCCTGCATTCTAGTACGTTCTGACACTAATTGTGTAAGATGAGGTCATGATGAATAGCCTAGACTAACCTAGGCTAATGACCTGTACGTCAATAGCTTATCCTGGAGTAGAGGAAGCGTCCAGGACGGGGTACCTCTCGACACCGAGGAAAGGCTCATCTCGGAACCGAGGGAGGTATACCGACCGAAGAACCATATCAGACCGAGGCTACGTATTGGTTGTAACTCGTACTGAATGCCATGATCCTATATGACGAGTACCTCGGGGGCGAGGACCTTTATGCGCCGATGGTGCTTGATGTTAGTAACAGTGTTTTGATAAATACCGAGGACACGTGTCTTCATCATTGAGTATTTCAGAAAAAGTCTCATCACTTAGCTAGCATTGTTGATAAGAAAAACGTAAGAAATATAGAGAAGTGCATGAAAAAAAAAAAAACATTGCCAATGACGAAAAAAACATGCATGAAGTCGTGAATTCCCATTTGGGCGATTCATGATATCATTTCAATAATGACCACGTGATTCACTTTTCATGTAATAAGGAACACAATTATCATCCTTGTGCAATTAATTTTCAATTCGTACTACCAAAATGTTTTAACGCATTTGGTGACCATTAAATTGGTTGATTCTTGGTGGGAATGAACCTTTGGCGTATACACTTTTCACGACTCTCTCGTTGGATTAATTTTTTATTTTTAAATTATGAATCTAACATTGAATCTATGCTATGGAGCTACGTTGAATATAGGAATCTAACTAAATATTTAATTTAATACAACGATTAAATTAATTGTAATTTTTAATATTACAATGTATTTGGTAAGGTGAAAAGAAACAATTGAAAGATAAAAAATAAGAGTAATATATTTTTTATTATTTAAAAAAATAAATCATTATTTTTCTACTTTGTGTTTGATAGCAAGTATGAAAAGTAGGAAAAATTTATTTTTTAAGTGGGATTATTTTCAGCTCTTAAATATATTTTTTCATCGCATTTAATCGTCTTATTTCAAGTTAATAAATTCACCCCATTTATATGTATTTCAGTAATTACTCCATCCGTTAATAAATATCTGTTGTTTAAGGTTTTTGTATAGGAATTAAAGAAGCTATTAACTAATATGAGTAAAAAATAATTGTACAAGACTAAAATATTTTTATTCAATACGTAGTGGAAAGGAAAAGAATATAAAAAGCATTTAGGCTCCACCAAATCTAATGCATTGAAAAGTTAAGGATAAATTTAAAAGAAAAAATATTAATTATACTTTGGTGTCATTAAACAACAGATATTATTGAACAAAAAAAATTGTGTAAAACGACAGATATTTAGGAATTGAGAGAGTACTAAACTCACTCCATTTATATTCATTAATTAAAAACTAAATTTATTCAATTTTGTCTCAACCTACTATATAGACAATGATCAAAATTTTATTTTGGTGTATTATTTTGATATGAAAATATTTGAGAAGTCGAATAAAAGTTTATAAAAAATTAATAATTATTTTTCAAATATTAGTCAAAATATACCAAAATATCTTAAAACACTTCAAAATATTTTAAAGACATTGGTAAAAATATATCAAAATATCTGAAAATATTTCAAAACAATATAAATCACCTCAGAACATTGAATTTTTTTTAATTATTATTTTTGTTTCAATTTTTTGACATATATTTAATAGTTTAATTAAATGAGTATAAATAAGATGAATTTAGTAACTAATGGGGTGTGTATAGATACGATAAATTTAGTAGTTTGAAATAAAACGATTAAATATGGTGAAAGAAGATATTTAAAAGGTGAGAATAACCTGACCTTTTATTTTTTTGTGTTTAGTAGGATGAAAAAGAATGTAAAAAATATAAATACATATTTTATCATTATATCTATATATAAAATTTATATATATATATATATATATATGTATATATATATCAAAAGATAGATATATATAAATAAATAACATACATTTTAACAGAAATATTTAATTTTTCATTCATTTTTCCTCCTAACTTTAAAGAAATTAATTTTGGTGAGTTAAAAAGAAAATTAATTAATTAATATTTTTTATTCTTCTTATTTTTC
The DNA here is from genome assembly GCA_963454935.2 of Ilex paraguariensis. Taxonomy (NCBI): domain Eukaryota; kingdom Viridiplantae; phylum Streptophyta; class Magnoliopsida; order Aquifoliales; family Aquifoliaceae; genus Ilex; species Ilex paraguariensis. Next base: position 384,283 of record CAUOFW020001025.1, on the reverse strand, counting down.
TTTATTATTAAATATAATATTTTATCAATTTTTTAATTTTTAATTTAATTTATTTTTTTGTCGTACCACACAAAAAACGACATAAAATTTATTTTACATTCAACAAATGTAATCGATTAGATTCCCTAATAAATTCAAATAATATTTTTCCTAACCACTTTTAGCATGTCCTTATCATTGTGGGACTTGTCCTGTTGCGCGGCTGCACATGGCTATCCAGTAAAAGTCATGTGTGTCATCCATTTAGGAGAGGACACGTGGTCAAATGCAAGTCTGCGAAGCCACCCACGTGCCCCCAATAGGTGTGACATTTGGTGTGAAGACCCACCCCGTGTCTCGTGGCACATGCATTGGAGGTTGCACGACCCTCACTTTGCTTATAACAATTGGTCAAAATAGGTACGGTGCTAACAATGCCCTTGTTGTCCAATAGTACAGGACCGGACTTGCGGCGTCCTCCTTCCCAAGTCCTACCCGGATGAGTAGAACTCTCCAATGGAATGCCGATAGAATGACAGGTTGGTGGTTCAAGTCTTTGTTTTTTTTTTGCTTTTTTGTAGTGTAAAAAATATCATTTGTACCAGTTGAAAAGTTATATAAAAAATCATGAACAATGAGGATGATAAAATAATTATGAAAACTTATGGTGGTAAAATTATATTTTCAAAAAAATTATATTAGTTGCTGATTTTTTTAAAAAAATTTAAATGATCGATAGTTTTTTTTTTTTTACCGTAATGATTGATAGTTAATTAGTAGAATATATGAGTAGTTGCATGAGACATGTGATAGAATATAATTAGTTAAATTCATGTGTGGTAATTAAATAATTAAAAATTCTAAACAAAATAAACGTGAGAGAAAATACTTCTTAAGTACCCTCCCACCTAATTTGATTGAGCATACATCGACTGTTTGCTTGAACAATAATAAAATAATTAAAAAACACGATGATTGAAGAAAGTGAGAGGAAAATAAGTAAATTAAGTTTCAACAATAGTGTAATTATTTTTCAAGATAACTGGTTATTGCATGTGCTTGAAGGCACAGGATAATAAAAAATAGTAAACAATAAACATATTTGTATTCATATCCAAAATTAAATCACAAATATAAGCATCAGTTGTAGTGGACGACAGTGGTAATGGTAGAAAACGGTGATGATTGTGATAGGTGGCAATGATCGTGGTGGTGGTGGTGATAGCGGCGACGACGTTGGCAGCGACGGTAACGACGGTAGCGGTGGTGGCGACGGTGTCGGCGGTGGCAGTGGTGATTGTGGTGGCAGAGGTGGTGGTGGTGGCAGCGACAGTGGTGGTAGAGGTAGTGGTGAGGCGGTTTCAAATATTTTTTTTTTAAAGTATTTATGAAAAATAATTCTTAAACGTACTTTTAAAAAGTCACTTCAAACATACATTTAAGACTCTATTTTTCCTATTAAATTTAGGGTGTTAATTTAGCTATTAGATTAACTTTACAGAGTGATCTGAGCAGCGAAAAAAAAATTATTTTATTTATCTTTTACAATTTGAATTGTAAGTTACTTTATTATATAGATAAGATATATAGATATATTTTCTAGGTAAATAATGTATCATTTATTGTTCATGTTCTTATTATAAAAATGAATCTCACTTGGATTTACAATTTATTAAAAAAATAAACTAAAAAATATGTAATGAAGTGAATCTCATTTTAAAACTGTGATTGTACCTTATCACAATTGCTTGTTAATTGTAGATCTCAATTTTTACTTATTAATAAATTAAAATATTAAAAGTTATACATATTTTATTTTTATTAGTAAAAAATATAATATATTAAACAAAAATAATTTTTGATATTATAATTAGACCCCTGAGAGTAACGCCGAGGGTAGGGTGGAGAAATTTGCGTCAATATTGTTGCACTGGAGAGCCCTCCAAGGAAACCGGTCTATAAACGGCAGAAACATATGGATGGGTCATGGGGCTATATGAGCTTCTAGACTTCATACTGATAAATAGACATCTTTGGAGACTTGGATGCCAATGAATCCTTGGATCTATATATGCCATTCTTTCCTAGTTGTATTACATAGTTGACTAAAATTATTTTTGACTAACTTTCAATGTTATATAGACTTAATTTAGAGATTAAGTTTAATATAATTATTGAATTAATTATAAATTTTAATGTTAAATAAAATCCATTTTCATTTCAATGATTTTATTACATTTTTGTCTTTAAATTAGATTCAAATAATATTTTTTACAACATAAACTTTAGAAGCATCCACTTATTTACAAATCGCACATATCGGCTAAATCAAGAATCTTTTATGAAAATCAAGGTTTAAATTTCAAGTTAATAATCCCCAAAGTATTTCTATTTGAAATGTGTTGACAGGTTTTAGTAGAGGTTTTACTTAGACGGATTAATGCAAACCCAACAAGGAATATGCAAAGACTTTGATAAAGATTACCAGTGTTGGAACTAAACTTATAAATACACAATCAAATCTAATTTAAATTTGAGTAATGCTTGATTGGAATCTAATGTTTTTGCGATCCAACCAAACTGAAATCTTGCTTGAGCTTCTAAATTGAAACTTGAATTGTATAGTTTGAGAATCAAACCTTATTTAAACCTAAAATTGAATCCAAGTAGAATTCGATTGGATTTTGGGTTTTGGGTTTTGTAACCCAAGTTCAATACGCATTAAACACTTTGAGTCTACTTTTTACTCGGGTTGAAAGGTCTAGAATTAATTCGGGTACAAATCGAACTGAAATTTAGGATTTTATTTGGATCACATCGACAAGACAAAACATTAATTCATCAATGACTCACAATGTGGTCATAATCTAATACATTAATACCCAACCTTTTGCATAAACAAACTTTAAGTGATACGTAATCTCTTTAACATATGCTAAAAATAGTCTCTCAAGTACGATATTTTTGTGATCAAGAAAAAAAAATTATGATATTTTTATTCAAAGTTTAGAAAACACAATCATCTTAGTTGGACTACACAATCACGTGGTCGAGGCTTCTTTTGTATGTAGTCATGTTCCTGTTTAGTTCTATGCCTTGGGCTTCATGCCATGAAACAAGAAATCTAGGCCATGTTTGACTTTGATTTAAAGCCGTTTGGTGGGATGATTCTTCCGTGCGGTTCTCTCGGGGCACTTGACATGTTTAGGAGGGCATCAGCTCATTGGTTTACATCTTTTTTTTTTCCCCATTTCCACTTGAGTAATCGTAAGATCTCAAATTCACAAAGATAGCAACACTCTTTACGTTTGCTTTGATTTTATATTAGAATAACTGTTATTGTAAAGGTAACGAGCTTAAGACCTGATAGATATTACGCATACAAAATGAAAATTGGATGTGTTAATATATCAAAAATTATAATTTTTTAAAATTAAGTTATAATTTTAAAGGACATGATCGATAATAGAAGGTTAAAATCGATATTGAGATTTTTCATGATCAATTATGATCGTCTTTTAAATAGTTGTAAGTTCTGTTGTAATTTTATCCATAAAAAATTATAACCGACAATACAATACCAATTTTTTTTGGGTACCGTAAAATTTCCCACAAACAATAAAAAGCTACTCTTCAATTAGACCAGGCTTTAATGGGATCCACTCCTATTTGAAAGGCACTTTTTATTTACAAGAGGTTCTTATCAAATATTTATTGTGCAAGATAGGGGGGTTGGTGTATAAGCAGGTGGATGGCGGCAAAAGTAAATGAAAGAAAAGCATTGGTGTGGTCAAAGAATGACACTTTTGTGTGAAAACAGTCTTCCCTGTCTAAACTACAAACCACCCAACAACTGCCACACATGAACTACTTTAGAGATGAGACTACCAAACTGGTGTACTATATGAGAAAACTCAACTTTGTTTGGAATAATGCCAACTCAAAATAATTCGTAAATCACGTGTATTCCGTCCGGGCCGGAGTCGGAAATTTTGCAACTTTATGTCCCATGTGAGAGAATGTTTCTATAATTTGAAATATTGACGCCTAGATAATAATAGAGAAATCTTAAAATATGTACAAAAAAGGTGTTTGTACAAAAAGATGGAGTGACAAACACATGTGTAGCTCCGCCTCTCCGTACATCATGTAATTCAGGAATTACTTACGAAACTTAAACTCAAGAATCTCGAAATAGTGACTCGTCAACCTTCCGGCAGATTGTTTACCTCTGTCTACTATAAATATGTTGACCACATGAGGAGAGATAAAGGAACACGTAATTAATTTCCATTACTCAGGAGGTTTTAATTTGTATTCTCTAAAATCTGTATTTTACTCACTTATTTCTCAAACTATCGTTATTTCTACGAGGGTGTGATTTGTATCCACATTTTTCAGAATGAAAAGATTATTTAACTTTCAATAGAAAATGTTGAAAGTTATATTACAAACACATATTATATTAAAAAAACGTGTCTTTAAACTATGCTTTCAACAAGAAACAAAAAAAAAAAAACTATGCTATCAACAACAAATTAAAAAATAAGTGAGCAATCATGATAGGGAAGTAATTTGATTGAAAAATCATGATAATTTGAAAGGAAATAAAAAAAAAAAAAAACCATTTTATTTGTGTTTATTCTGTTGGCCTTATTGTTTGGAAACTGTATTCTGTCATCAGTAAGAAGAGAAGTGGGCTGTCTCTGAGAGTGAGAGAGAGAGAGAGAGAAACTTTTCTCTTTCGTGTTGGAGAAAGGCTGGAGAGTGAGAGGACATGGACACAACGCGAAGGTGGCCGTAGCAGCCGGTCCAATTTTTTTTGTTGGGCTAATATTTGACCCAGAGGCCTAGTCCATCACAAATATTTTTAAATCTGCAGTTATAAGCAAGGGAAGCGTAGCTAATATTAAAACTCATAATCGAGCCGAGTCTATCAAACTCGTTTTTCTAAAAAAATCTAAAAAATTATTCAAACTCTGCTAATTTATAAAATGAACCAAATCCAAATGACTCAACTATTTTACATATAAACGAATCAAACTTTATGAGCTTGAGCTGAGTTTTTTATGTTCATTTTGAATCACTCTAAAAAATTGTTCAACCTCTACTCGTTTAGAATATGAGCCGAGCCCAAATAACTCGACTCAATTATCAGCATTACCTAATATGCCTTCCTCAAAGAAATAAACGTCACAGGGTCCATATAATGCCGTAATATGAATTCAGTATATAGTAATCTATTTCTGTAAAAGGCAATTAAAAACAACATTCACCCATTTGGTCTCCGAGGCCTATGTGATGCAGAAAAGAAGCCCACAATTTACAAAAAAAAAAAAAAGGAAAAAAAGGAAGAGAGAACCACATTAAGGGCACTCAAAGCTGTATTGCAGCAAACTATTAATACAGTTCACACAGTGCAGTAACAGCAAGACATTTTATAGAAATAATGCCCAAGACAGTAAGTTTATGGCCTAATTCATAAATAATGTCATAACATGTCTGCGCAATCTAATGCAGGAAGCAACTGGTCTGCATATGCAGCCAGATTTTTGAGATTGGTAATTGAAATAATGTCAAACTGGTCAAATTTTCTTCTTCTTCCCTTGGTTTTTACCCAGTTTCGATGATCGTTGCTTCCACAAATGCAGGTAAATTTTCAGCCATAGCAATGGATAGCAGAGAAGCAAAACCTGACTCAGAAAAATTGAACATAAAATACATTATAACATTATATTGACATGTAAATACATTGTTACAGAAAAATGAGCATCATTGGTAATAGAAGAAACCCAATGTAACTAGTTGTACAATACAAATGATCATTATGCTATGAAGAGTGCAACAGTCTTTTGAATGGAGGCATAGCATAAGGTTGAATATCACCAATCTAGACAAGTAAATGCATCTGTATATTTTGACAAAAACTATTTAGATGGCCATAAAAATTGGAAGATTTATGATAGAGTTGAAGATTAATCAATTTGAGCCACTCTGAACTGATTTGCTAGTCTCCATCCAAAAAAATCATAAACGGAAAAATGGGTGTCCCAGTGTGTTTATGAGCTTTGCAGATTTGTGAAATCGATTCAAATCCCAGAGTTGCCTCAGTGCATCCTACATGAAAGAATAGCGATGGAGCAGGTTCAAGACAAGGTGATCTTATCCCAAATCCCAAAAGATCTATGGGAATTCAACCCCAGCTGCTCATAGAAACCAAGTTTAGTCTGAACTGTCCCAACACGGGCCAGCACGCAGGTTGCCTGAGTAACCCATGGAATTGGAACAGCTTATGTGCACACATAAACATGTGCAATCTGACTCAATTTTACAATTGCAAATACAAACTTGGTCAAATCAACTCAAACTTGTCCTGACAAAAAGCATCATGGATTTCCACTTGACACATTAAGTGCCATTCTTAGAGCATCTCCAAGAGATGCTGTAAAGCACAAAAATAGCTAAAATTTAGCTAACCAAAGCAAAAAATCATACCCCAACAGATGCTCTTCAGATACTCTAAAATAGATTTTTGCTACAGTAATACTCTAAATATAGAGTATCACTGTAGCAACTTGTAAACATATTTTATATTATTTACTCTCTCTTCCTCTCCTTTCTTCCGTTCTCTCTCTTTCTCTCTTTCATTATTCCCAAAAAAAATAAAATATAAAAAATGGGAAATAATATTTAAAAGGAGTAGTTAAAAATATAGAGAATATGTTGGAGTGTGTATTGAAAAAGTGAGTAGTTAAAATAAAAAAAGTTGCTTTTTGGGTAGCTAAAATACAATTTGTTGTTGGAGATGCTCTTACATGATGTCAAAGGTTGGAATTAACGTACCAGGATTCATACACAGGCTTATAACTTTTGTGAACTCCACTAATCATAACAATAACAAATTTTCCAAAACATGCAGAAGAGATTATGAGTGTACCTGGACAAAGTTATAATAGCTGAAAGGAAGACCAACAAAGGCATCTGCATACAGGCTTTTCTTCCTTATAAATGGAAGTGCTTGGTACATAAGCCATACTACATCAAAAGGAGCAATTAACAAAACTTCAAATTAAACAGACCTATAAAAGAGTTTACAAGTACAAAAATGGAAGGACAGGAAAATAGCTGATCCTATAATGCTAGTTTATAGCGGCAACATGGCTTACTTTCACCAGGACCAACTCCAATTGGAAACAACACAATAAAAGCAGTGTACCTATTCAAACAAAAAATATTGGGCAAAATCAAATATTTAGATATTATAATTTTGGTCACTGTGTGTGCGGCAATTGCATGTGAATGCAGGTGTGCAAGTGATGTATGAGGTTGTCTCTGCAAGGAATGGAACCTGAAGTAGTTGAGCAAGGACGGAGAACTGCCCATGCAACTCAAAGCATAATGTGGATACCTGATAACCTGTATGCAGGGATCAGATCATAATTCATTCATTGCAGATAATTCCTGAAGTAATATGTGGGAGACATTGGTCTTGACTCTTGAAACAAAAATGAATAGAATGGAAACATAGAAACCACTCCAGAACAAGTGGGGATTGGATAGAACAAAATCCATATCTCAGTCTGCCAAAAAGATGACAGGAGAAGGCAATAATAAAGCAAGTACCCCTATACGCTTGACTAATCGGGAAAAAATACAGTCATACAACATCCTATAATATCGGAAAGGAAAAGTTCTATTGTTCTACACCTTCCCCTATTGAAAAGAGATTTAAAATAATGAAGCATTGAACATTGGGAATCATAGATCAACATGGGTAAATAAGGACTTAAATCAGTAAAAATCAGAAGGACTTACATCGGCTTGTCTGAAAAATTAAAACAGGAGTTTTCAGCCCCTAAATAAGGAAAGTGGGGAGAATTTCAATGCAACCTTAAAGAAACCATTTCTGAACATCATTAAATTGTACATACAAGTCTTTCTAGAACCATAGGCTTCAGAGTGGCTTACTCTTGCATAAAAACTAATAGTAGTGATATATCAGTAAGCATTAACTTCAATCCAACAATTACAATCGAGTCATCTAATCATGAGCTTGCATTACAGAAATATGACCTAATGCTTCACCAAACAGCTAATACTTGTTGACATTACATCTGAATATTCATGGAAATCTCTTTTAATTTCAATGGCTGCCTATAGCATCCACTCAAGGAAAAGTTATATATAAGCACGTCAACAACAAGTAATAAAGTTGAAACTACTAGCCCTTAGGTTCACACTTTGTACCGGAAAAATAACTTCCTAATTTGAATAAAGTATAACAATGCTTTTTATCTGCTTAAATAAATGAAAAAATAAAGAAAGAGGGCTGACCAACCTCTGATAAGCTCCAAGCAACAAAAGTTATGAACACTGATGGTAACTCCTGGACCTATACAGAGACACAGTAAAATAATGTTTAGTTTCAACACAATTGGAAATTTAGAATTCCACTGCTACAAATAAGAAGGCTTAAATTCAAATTTATAGTCTCTATATTTCAATTTGTACATGATCAAGCTATCCCACAGACCACCACACATAACGCATACTCTTTCCTTCATTCTCTCTATTGGGCAATGGTAAAAAAATAAAAATGAATCATCTAATTTTCAATTCCGTATGAATGAGTGGAAGAATTGAGAACCTCATGGATGCGACGAACAATTGCCAACAGAAAATGGGTCCTTCCACCCCATTGCATCAGAGGAAGCAACACCCCACTTGGAACAATACCTGAAAATGCAAAGGGAAAACATGAAAACGAAATTACCCAAATTTACAAAATCTTTTGCAATCTTAGGGCTCACAAGACAAAACCCTGTGAAGTAACCACCTATGGCTCCATGTATAACTTCCAAGAATGCAACAGTTTGCAACAAACCTTAACACCAATCAAAAATACCAATTAGTTTTTTGTGGAACTATACACATTGGAAATTAGTTTTTCTTTTTTGTAAAATAACTTACAGATTAATTCTCCAGCAGAAGCGTAGGCGCCATTGACTGATTTGGTGGAGACAAAGTTGATCAAAAGTTTAGAGAGAGAAATTGCCCTGCATATATATGGGCAAACACATAAGGCACTGTTTTGGAGAGAGAGAAAGAGAGAGAGAGCTTACCATCCGAAGGCCTGAAGGGAATTGTAAACGAAAAGATAGAGGTTCAACTGCTGAGGCATTTGAGTGTGTGTGTGGTGGCGTCAGTTAACTGTTGATAAGCTTGTTATGAGTCGACTTATGTCAAGTATAGGCATGTTTGTGTATGGGTCGGGTTCTGATTGTAAGATGGTTCCGGATCAAGATTCGTTGACTCGGATAGTTTGATAGAAAGAGTTGGTCGCCATTCACTGTCATTCCTGGTTGCCGAATTTGTTAAGACTTGGGTATTCGGTTCAATTATCCGATCCAATATATCTTGATTTGTTCTGTACAGGAAAGGTGGGGAAGAACGTACTATGGAAAGTATAACCTCAATCTCACTTTGCTTCCTTAAATATTTAGGCTATGTTTGGCTAGTTTTTCAGAAATTATTTTTTGTTCTCAAAATTTTAAAAACACCTAAAATCTGTTTGTTTAACTTTTTTGTTCTCAAAATTTTGAGAAAAAATGAGATTTAAGTTAAAAAAAAACAGAAAACAAGTTTAGTTTGTTTTCAGAGTATTTTTTGAAAAATTTGAAAATAAGGAGAACAATTTTGGAGTTTAATGAGCTCTGCCTTTCGAGTCTGCTTAACAACAAATTTCTTCATTCTTTTTTCTTTTTTTTTTTACTTCTTCTCCTCTCTCATAATATATAATATATTATATAATATACACATATATTATAATATAATAAATATAATATAATATGATATATAAAAATTTTTATATTATATATTATATATATTATATTATAATAATCTATTATATTATATGTTATATATTAATATTATAATCTATTATATTATATATTAATATATTATAATATAATATATATATATATATATATATATATACAAATATATAAATATATATTATAATATATTATATTATTATGTATATATATTATATACATATATATAAGTATATATATATATTATGAAATTGTCAATATAAAAATAAATTTTTTATATTTTTTATTAATGTTTGAATTATTGTTCAAATATATATTTAAACTGTCCAAACAGGTTTTACAATTTTTTGTATTGTAAAATTGTTTTTGAAATTATCTAACCAAACAAGTTTTTTATCTCAAAAAATATCAAAACCACTTTCTTAAAACTCTTCTAAAAAACTCAAATACTAGTTTTTGAAACACAAACCAAACAGGGCATTAGTTTCTCGTATTATTCCATCAACCCTTAACACTTTAAATTTGGATAATGCTAGTACAATTTTTTTTATAAGGTATTTAGACTTGTGTTGACTACTCTATTTAATTTAGGGATTAGCCATCATAATTTGAGTTGGGATAGAGCCTGACCGTAGAGGAACAAAAGTGACTAGACCTTAGAGGGTACAAGAAAGAATTAAACTTGAGATCTTTGAATTCTTAAAGATCAGACTTAACCATTGAACCACGCCTAAGGGTTATTTATTACCCATCTTCAATTTTAGGTACTAGGGGCATTTCTATGTAACACACTTTTACTGTTAAGTTGTAATATACAATGTTATCAGAATCGGACCGGTCATCGAATCGGCAAGGGGACCGGGTCAATGGTTCAATTGTTGGATCAATTGGTCGGACCGGTCATATAATAAAAAAATAAAAAATATAGATCTAATAATTATAAAACTTAATAATTTAGCTAAAAAATATAAAATATGTATAAAATACATAAAATTTGCCATAAAATTAATGAAATTAAGTAACAAAGTGGGAGTTATTGTATTTTAAAGCAAAGTAAAGAGGTTCAAGTAAATTATAAAGAAAAAGAAGGGGTGTCATTTATAATTTTTCCAAGAATAAGGTTAAAAAAAATCAATTATTCACTGATTTAAGGCAAAAAAATTTATTTATGTAATTTAATTTTTAAAAATCGATTTTTGTTAAAAATCGGCTGATTTTTCGGTTTTTAGCCGGTTCGTTTCCTTAAACGGTTCAACTAAGGAACCGGATGGGTTAGGGTCCCGGTTCACTGTTGAACCGGTCCGACCGACTGGTCCGGTCCGATTCTGATAACAGTGGTAATATAAGGATATATTTGTTAACTTAAATTCGACATTTAAAATGAATGTATTCAACACTTATTAATTAAGCCTATTGGATATCTAAAATTTAAACTCTCTTAATATGTTAAGTGCTTCTTAAATATAGGCTGCAATATTAAGTAGGAGATCCCTTATTTAATTCTGAAAGTTGAAAACGCTCAGCAAAATCATCTTTAATAATATTTATAATATGACAATTATACCCCGAAATATTTTACAATTTTATTAAAATTCTAATTAGTCTTCTCTTCAAAACCCTTAACTTATATATTCTCTTTGTTGATCTTTTTTTTTTTTTTTTGTCTTGTTTTCTGTAACAAAAATATACATACATAATTATAATTACACGTACAAACGCGCGCACTGCACACACACAATTATACATAGACATATGCATTGCACACACACATACTTACATGCACACACATATTGTTAAAGAAATCTAATTTATTGTATTTTTTCAATATTATTTGATTATTTATTTAGTTATTATTTTTTTATCAGATGTTATTGTTCACTTATTATGTTATTCAATTTGTTATTGTTACTTATTGTGTTATTTAGATGTTATTTATTTATTTATTTTGATAAAAAATTTGGTAAATGTAGACTACAATATAATAATAATAATTATGATTTATGTTATGACATATATTATAAATATTTTCAAATTAAAGAGCGGAAAGATAAAATTGAAAAATAATTTATTTTTGGATATCAGCTTTGTGTAGTTATCAAATAGTTTGATTCAATTTAGTACTTAAATTTCAGTGAATATCAAACAGTCCACAAATTCAACATTCAACTTTTAGCTTTCAGACTTCAGTTTTCAGTTTTATCAAACACCACCTAAGATAATGTTTGATAAAACCGAAATATAAAATTTGAAAACTAAAAGTTGAATGTTGAATTTGTAAATTATTTAGTATCCACTAAAATTTAAGTATTTAATTGAACTAAATTTTTTGATAACTATATAGAGTTGATGTCTGAAAATAAATTAATTTTCACTTTTATCCTTTCACTTTTTAATTTGAAAATATTTATAATATATGTCATAACCTAAATCATAATCACTATTATCATATTGTAGTTTACATTTAACAAACATTTGATCAAAAAAATAATAAATAAATAACATTTGAAAAACACAATAAATAAACAATAGCATCTCATAAAAAAAAAGAACAATAACTAATAAATAATTTAATAGTAATAAGTGAACAATAACATTTGATAAAAAAAGAAGAACAATAACTAATAAATAATTAAAAAATATAATAAATTAGATTTCATTAATAATATGTGTGCGCACTATGAAAGTATGTGTGCAGTATACAATTCTCGTGGATGGGTGGGTGGGTGTGCAAGGCGTGTGTGCGCTCGCGCGCAGTGTGTGTGCAGTGCATGCCTCTGTGTGTGTTATTATATACGTAAATTTTTATTGTAGAAGACAAGGGAAAGAAAAAAAAACAGAAGAATAAGACAAAGAATAAGACTTACCTGTTACTCGCTGAAGAAGAGATCGACAAAGAGAATAGATATGTTAGGGATTTTGAAGAGAAGACTAATTAAAGTTTTAATAGAATTATAAAATATTTCGATGTATAATTGTCATATTATAAATATTATTAAAAATAATTTTGTTGAGCGTTTTCAGTTTTCAGAACTAAGTAAGAGATCTCCTACTTAATATTGTAACTTATTTTTAAGGAACACTTAACATATTAAGAGGATTTAAATTTTAATTATCAAACGGACTTAGTTAATAAGTAGAGAATATATTCATTTTAAATGTTGAATTTAGGTTAACAAACACACATCTAATTTAAACAATTTGAATTGTTATTGTGCTTTGTGCAAGGAAGACGATATATTTTATTATATAGATATAAATGAATCAGAATCTTTGATTGGGTTCTCACTAATCAACTAATAATTTATTTATTTAAAAAATAAAACTACCAACGGTTCCTTTGCCTGGTATCCACCAAATAGCCTTAAGCAATTTGGCTTTTATGGAGAGGCATTCTTGATTGTCGGGAAAGTAAATTAGTTTTTTTTTGCTGGTTGGGAAAGTAAATTAGTTAATAATAGGAGTAATGGACTTTAGGTGGCTACCACTCAGATTAAAATATGAGAAAACAATTTAAAAACAAATTATACATTGACTCCCTTGACTATGGCTTCGTTTCACCTCAACCTCCTAAATTGTGCACATTGTAATTTTATTTATGGTTATTTGTTTCATAATTTCCAAATGATTGACGCCCATTTTTTGAGATAATATAAAACTAATTCAAATAATTCTAGTAATCGAGAGGTAATGTGAAAAGTTCAATAGTCCTTTCAACATATAAAGTGTGATCGACATTATACTTGAGGAGCCTGTGAGTATAATTTGGCCTATACTTTAGGAGGACAGCTACTGAGAAAATTAGAAATGTGGGTCTGATCCGTTAACATGACATGATTCTATTTTGATAAGATTAATAAATACATATTTTTATCAATAAATACATATTTTAATGAATGTGTACGATATGATACCACACAAATCTAAACGCTAGAAGCTCTTCTTGTACCGTGTACTGTCGCCCAGTACCACGGTAAGTCTTTACTTTAATTTGCTTTCAAGCATGCCCTTTACAGATACACTCCCTCCAGTCCATCCGCCACCCTTTTTCTCTACTTTTGACTTTTTGAGTAACAAATTAATAGTTTTAAGAAAGCATGACTAATTTGGATGCTTCCTTTTTCTGCTTTGCATATCAGATACGAGAAGGAAAGAATTGCAGAAGGAAGTCTCCTTCAAAAATCTAAATCATTTCAGATAAGGTTAAGGAATTTTTGCCTATAGCAATGATTTATTACGACAAAAAAATAAAACAAGAATCAAACAGAGATAACATTATCAATTCAGATTCATAATGACTCAATTCTTTCATGGTTGACCTATGACAGATACCCTTTCATACTAAACTAAAGAATCTTGTATAAACATAGCCAAGCATGGGGCTCATTGGGTGCTGATGTAGTAATTAGTTTGAAGTGGACCACAGGTGGTTAATTAAGGTGTTTGATGTTCATTGCAGTGTGTTAATGTTCACACACATAAGGTATGGTAAAGTCTGAAACTTTTATGTCCTTCAACTTTCAAGATTTCTTGTCTTTGATTCCTTAAAAACAATTTCATGAGAAAATTCAGGAACATAAATTCTAGTTTATATTAAACCACCTCCTCGATTGATACATGATTACAACCTAAGCACTTCTATATTACATTACGTTACATTACATCCATGTACTATAACAATTTCTCTCTTTCTTTAACAACTAAAAACACAGAACAGATAGACACGGACAACGTTACTTACGCATGAGATGATTACATTATTACAGGAAGTTTGGATAGAACTAGGAAGCTCATGCCCATGCTATACAAAGTTAGAGCTTCCTTAAGACCATATCACATCCTTAAAACAAATATAGAATGAATGAAACTCGAATTAGCCAGTTAAATACGAGCTCTGAATCTGATCATGCCCGTAAAGTGGAAAAAATTGATCGTTGGTGGGAAGAAACATCTTGATCTCTTCTTCATCCATCATCCACAGTGAATCTGGGCGATAGTCCCATAGCGGAGATATAAGTGTTTGAGAAGAGAAGTTGCATCCTTCTTCACTATAGCCACCATCACAAACTGGTTTTATTGGGTCATCTTCAGAAAAAGGAAGATCTTTCCATATTTCATCCATGAAGTTACCCTTCTGGTCCTCTTCTTGATTAGTCTTTTTCCCTCTTGGATCTGCTAACATCAAGTTGTTGTCGAGGCCTCCTGTGTCGTAAAAGCTCCTTTCCTTAGTCTCCACAACTGGCATCGAATTAACTGGACGACTGTTTGATGATGAGGAATAAGAATTGGAAAGAGATGAAGATGAGGACATGGTCCTTTTCCTCTCTTGAGCCTTTTTCCTCATATGGGTCCTCCAATAGTTCTTTATCTCGTTATCTGTTCGCCCAGGCAATTTTCGAGCAATTCTTGACCATCTGCAAGAGATTGTTCGAGTAATTCAAACAATTCTTATAAATTATCCCTATTCATGTGTCCGATATCCACATCTTTGAATTAAAAGGTACGAATGATTAACTCTATAGTCAGTTAAAATTAACAAGATTTCAAATCGTTAGTTTGAAAAAAGTGAAAAAATCCTTCTTACTGGATGATCAAGACACTTGAGTACAATTCAACAAACATAATAGAGGATGAAATAGTGATCTCAAACCTGTTTCCCCATTTGGAGTGAAGTTCAAGCACAAGCCTCTCTTCCTGAGGGGTCATCTTGCCTCGTTTGAGGCCGGGATGAAGGTAATTAACCCAACGTAACCTGCAACTCTTACCTGTTCTTTTCAAACCTACAACAAAATTATGTGATTAAAGGGATGCTCCTTTGAGAAATCGAACCATGCCGAGATAATCCTACCTATTTTATGTCTCCCTCCACCTTCAAACCTGATACTTTTGCTATGAAATCCCAACGACGATCGCCAAACAAGTTCACGTACAAAACCAGCTGAACATCTTCATTTTCAGTCCATGGACCCCTTCTGATCTCCTCTTGCACCATTTTTTTCTTGACCAAAACAACCTCTCCTCTTTGTCTCTTTTCTTAATTGTTCCTTTTTTCCAAGTGACCACAGCATGGAGACTATGTGCACACTAGTACAGATATTTATATGCATAATATTTGGAATAATGTTACACTCACCAAATTAAGAGTCCAAATAACATAACAGCTGACTTGGGTATTTTAATTCATAAATGGAATCACCACCGTCCACGTGGTGCCCGTGCTCGTTTCGTGATAGCAACCTTATGCATATGATGTAAGCCATTAATTCAAGATAAGTGGTTTGATATGTGGATGTAACTTTCATATCTTCCCCCTACAAGAACAGTTTGATCCACTTTACCGACGATAAGAGTCACTTGAGTACATGTTTTCGATGATTTTACAATTTAAATCGTTAACGCTCAAAATATTTTCCATGAAATAATAGCATGTTTTGCTTACCAAATTTCTAATTTCTCGATTTTACGCTCCATTTGAGAGGATTTGGATGATGGCTTTTCATTTGATAGTTGAAATCAGATCACATAACCAAGATAGCTTGAGATTATAGTGCCCAAGTAAAGGTGGGAAAGTACTTGTATAATTTTATTCATGTTGGGCAAAAAGCAGAAACTTAAAGGAGGGTACAACAGGAAAAGAAATTAACAATGGTTTTTTTTTCTTAATTAATGGGTAAAGAAGGTGTTGAGAAGCTGCTAGAACTTCATCTCCTTCCATCCAATTTGACGTATTGGTCATGGTGGGGTCTTTTGATTTCCTTTAAAGGCCATATAATATGAAATATATGCACAAGCTACGGACAAAGGAAAATAAAAAGGGTAGATGGACAAAAGCTTTTGAACCATGGAATAGAAAGTGAATATATTTTGGGTATTAGTTTTGGCTTTTTTTGTATATGTTAATATTAATAGAAAGAACCTATGAAATGGAATTCCAGACACATTTTTGTCGGAAAAAAACAGCATAAATTAATTTTCAATCTAAGATGGCCAGGATGATGTGCTAGATATATACTAGATTCTAGGGCTGACAATTTGAGTTAAGAGAGAAGTATAGGCACCTGTCTAGCACTAAATTCTTGTGCTTTAATTACTTTTTTTTTGTGCATCATTCCAAATGGAAAGATTTTGCTACTTCTAATTCTTTTTTTTTTTTCACCATATTACACTAAAGAACACAACTCTCGAAAATTGACACATATTTTATCAACATAGATGGAATATAATGGTGAAACTTTTCTTCTTCTTCTTTTTTTTTTTTTTGCAAGGATAATGGTGAAGCGTCGGTATATGGAGTTTGTCATGTTAAGGAATTTAACTTGAGTCTATTCTATAAGTTTGTATAGTCTTTTTCCGGGTAATAACATCTTATTTTTTTTAAAAAAAAAAGGAAAAAGGAAAAGGGAAAATTATGTTTGGTTACATGGATGGAAAATATTGTTCCTACAAACTTTTTTTCAATGGTATTTTTGTTCAGCTCCATAAGGGTCAGAACTCTTCATTTATTTTGATATAGAATGCAACGACCACCATGTATACTTCTAAAAATTATAACCTACATATTGGTAGTATCGAGATTAAAGAAAGCTATTTGTAGAAAGAGTGGTAAATTAGTTATTAGTTAAAACCTTTTTGATGCATGATGAAAACTGAAACCATCTGTTTTGTTTTGTGTGATTCTTTTTGATGAATTATGCATTGAATAGATTTGAGGATCCATGGCTATGAATCATAGATAGTTATAAGGGTCAAAGTATCGGTATCAGATACTTTTCGGATATAGATACACGTCCGATACTGTTGGAAAGTATCCTAAGATTAAAAAAAAATTGAATTTCGAATACATCAAAATACGCGGGGATATGTCGGGATACAATGGAGTATTACTTGAATTTTTTAAAAAGAATAGAAGTACCAGAGCAAATATGTTTGGGCTCTTATTTGCAAAAAAAAAAGGAAGAAAATTTTATGAATGTATGATTTATGAATAAAAGAATGGTTAGTTATTATTATATATTTTGATAGATGCGTGATTCACTTATAAATTATAATTATTACATTAAATATAGTAATAAATTTTTTTAAAAAATATATTTCATAGATGTATCTTAGTCGTATCCATATTTTAATTTTTTAGGTTTTGTTGTATGGTCGTATCGTATCGTATTATATCCATATTTTATATTTGTATCTGTGTTTCATATATTCTAGGGAAAAAGAGCCAACCCCCTCCCCAAAAAAAGGGGCCATCTGTAGGCTTAGCAATTTCTAGAAACGATTGCAAACTCGACGTGGAATTAGTATATTTTGGTTTGAGTTTAGATTTGCCAAATTCGAGTAATAAACGGATGCACCCATTAGACTCGTTGAATAATAACAAGAGTGCATTAAAAACATGCTATATATAATACGAGTTCAATATGATTTAAATTTGGTTATACACGACTATTTAGGCGTTAGGTAACAACGAAGCAAATTTTGAAAAAATACGAGTTAGACAAGAGATGACACTAGTCATTGGTCCTGTTATTACGAACTTGATAATGGGTCTCTTATCTGATGAAACCCATGCAGTACATGTAGGACCACCAGTCCATACAATTTGGCAGCTTCTATATTGAGAATTGTTTAGACAATGGCACTATCAAGTAATATGATAAGAAGATATTATATGGTGGAATATGGCATCGTGTGGCCCCCTCATCTACTGCTAAAAACATTAGATTTGTGGTGGTCATGTTAGAACTGTATCCAGCATTTGTAATTAGCAAACAAATTAAATCAATTGGTTGGTGGCTCCTTGCTTTAGGGGCTCTCTTTGCTTTGGTGGAGGGGAATAAAAAATTGTATTCAAAAAGAGAAATCAGAGTGAGGTGGATTCCACCATTTTATGGCCACCCCACTTCAAAATTCATCTCCTCCATTCCACATTTAAGGGTGGAATTTGCAATATAGAAAGAATAAAGTGATGATCAATGTCACATATGTGTGTAGAATAATTTTTTGGTGACGGAGAATCGTCTTAATCACAAGTTCTTTGAACATATATCTGCAATATAAGTTTCGAGGGTGTATAATTTTTCGAAAATCACATGCATCGATTAAACCCAAATGAGACTCGCTTTCATGGCACACTGATTTGCACTTCGCCTCTTGTTTGATCAATTGTCTAATCAATCATGCCTCCATAGCCCTGATAGTATTCCACATGGCACAAGATGATATATTGCACCTATAGTTGGTAGTATACATCAGCATCATTGTGCACCAACATTCCCCACATAGTTGAAAAAAAAAATGTCAAGAGATGTGATAAGTTATATAAGTGATCCAACATGATAAGATATAATATTCAAGGCTGTACATTGTTTACTTGCTTTTTTTAACTACTCAGTGGCAAGGATTGGCATCGAAAGAAGAACTAGTTTAATCACTGATGTAGCAGTATGCACTAGCAAGTTGTGGTGGTAAAGAAAATTCTTTCAACCAAAATGGAATGGAGGCCCCACCTTTCCATTTAGTGGAGGGATGGCTAGACCTATTACTATGACTGATTATGCTTCTTTATCATAGATAAAATTAAAAAATTTCTATTATGGTTACTAATTATGGTTAAAGGATGACCATCTCTTGATTTTGGAGACTACACATATCTAGAGTCTATGATAGGATCAGAAATGAATATTTTTGACACAACAACATATTTGTTGGACTCATCGTTACGGTGTGAAAATTTCAAACGGATACAATGACCCCTTAATTATATGGATGGGCTAAATACGAATTTTATGTACATGATAGGATGAACTCGAGTTGTAATGACTAACGGCTAACCTTTTGTTTGACCATAAAACAAACCCATGTGAGTTGGCAAGAAGGGATATTCTGAGTGAAACCCTTTATGTGTGTAGGCCTATACAAAGGAGATTAGTTAACTGTAAAAATGGCATTGTGATCATGTTTAGCATGATTAAGACAGCATTGAATTCTTGCTGGCCACTTTCACTCACTTAGGTGGCAGTACATAAATACAACCTTATAATAAAACAAAGACAAATTGCCAGTTAACAAGGGTTGATTGATTCTTAGATCTGTTGATCAACAGAATCATCAGATTCTGAAATAAAAGTGTTGAACTTTTCAAATTCCAGAATAAACTCAATGCTTTAATTGACCAGGAAAAGTTTTGTAATGGCAATTCTATAAGGTCCAAATAAATGGTAGCCCCTATGTTGTTATCTTTGTTTTAAAAGGCATTTTGTTTGTACTGTTCAAGCTGCATGATGAAGAATATCCATAAGCATGTAAAAGAGAAGGTGCATACCAATTTAGGCAAGACTTCTTGTTCGAGATAGCCCTGAGGTCCCCTATTTCAGATACATTCTCCCTGCAGACAACCTCAATTAGAAAAGAACAAAAGAAAAAATAGCATTACACGAGACTCTTATCATTGCTTAGTTTAAGGAGGATCAAATGTTTGAAGCCCCATATGGTATGGAGAGAAGTTGTTTCTATATATGACTCGACGTCATGACATCCAGTTACCAATGGAACAACATTAACAACCGTAACACTGAACCAAGTGACCTCTAAGCTGGATGCAGCAACCCATCTAAAGGCCCATAACAGTAGCGGGCACTACTGGGGCCTTAGAGCAATGCTCTGCGCGTGCATCTCTAGCCAGGAGGTTCGGGAAAAAAAAAATACTGTTGTACAAAAATCCACACTATACGTATTCAACCTTTAGACTCACATAAAATAAACGAGGTAGAGAAACTACAATTTGATTAAACAACTCCCTGGCATCACTGTGATTAGATCTTCAAGTTTTTGTAGCTAAAATTTAGCTACACAGAATTACCAGTTAAGTTTGCATACTAACAAACATGTTAATGGCAGCCAGTGAGTTATTTTTTCTATGCTAAAAAAGTGCCCTAAAGTAACAAAAATGAATTCAAAAGAAATGTTAAAAGACTGCACATCCTTTTCAGTTCCTTTGGATCATGCAAAACAACCTCCCCTAGACGACGATGTTAAGTATGCTTGTGGACTAAGCATTTGTATTGGATTTGGATTTGCAACTTGTCCTGTAAATGAATCTGTGGTGGAATGCATAAACATTTTTTTGGGCAGATTAGGATAATCTAGATCATAATTATCAAACCCTTGTCAACCCCTCCTCATGTGATATTGACATATTTGTTTATATGCGTCTGCCAGCAGCCTTGTTGGGTGACCCTGATCTTGAACACCAACTTGTTTCAAGTTTTTTCTCGTCTTTTTCCAATCCTTGTGTGCTTGTTTAATAAATTCATTTGAAGAATTAATTTTTTTTTTTCAGTGGATTTTGATTGAATTCTTAGTTGTTTTATCATCATGTTGAATCGGATTCTTAATATGGAACAAAAAGGGCCAAATAAAAAGAAACAAGGAAAATTATATAGAACATGTGGTAATAGAGTACTTGCAACGGCTGATCATCGTGTCTTTAAAGTTGATTGTACAGTTGGATTCACATATACAAAACTTGTTAAGACACCCCCCCCCCCCAACCATCCCCACCCTCACCCTGTTCCAAAACCAAGAATCTTCCGATATTCAAAGCATGGGTTTGAACATAGCTCTGATATCACTTGTTGATTTTGTACAGCAGATAATTAATACAAATAATACTTGTTGGAATATAGAAATTCAAAAAAAAAGAAACAATAAAAACATGACACAAAGATATAACGTGATTCGATACAACATACCTACATTCACGGACCAAGAATCTACATCGATGTATTATTCACTAAAATCTGGTCATCTGGTAATTGGTTACATAACACTCAACTCTATTTATATGGATAAAATACTGTAACACAAACCTATTTAGATATAACTTGATATTTATTTTTCTATCATATGTCTAATATACCTGATGGACCAATTCCAAAGGCCCAATACATGTTATAAGCCCAATTCGAGTTTTTAGCCCGACTTTAAGAGATCCAACAAATTCAATCCAATCTGATCAACCCGGTCAAGCTCATCAGGCTCAAGAAGCTACTACATCAACAAGGAGCAAACAAGGTCATCCAAGAGCCTCTTCCTCTACCACCTTGGAGTAAGAGTCATCCAAGAGTCTTCTCTATCACCTTAGAGTAAGGGTCATCCAAGAGCCTTCTCTACCACCTTAAAGTAAGGGTCATCCAAGAGCTTCCTCGCCACCTTGGAGTAAGGGAGCATTCAGGAGCCTCATCTATGCCGGAGAGAGTCTACCTTCCCACATCCTTTGACTAGGTTCTTTGCAGAGCACCATAACTTCCACACCAGTTGAGGAGAGGAGAGATCTCCAAACTATTAAATTACTATTAAAGTCATATCCACCTGTTATGACTATTAAACGGTCTCAACCCCGTTATGACCTTCTGATTAGTTATGCAATTACTACACTAAGTCACTATAAATTGTAAGTCCCACCAACACTTGGAAGGCATCAAACTCATTTGAGCATAATTATTTTCTCTCATCTCAAAGCTTGTAATCTTGTACTCTCCCTCTACACCAGAGATAATAAAATTCCGACAACCCTTGCCATTCAAGTGGATGTAGGTCATATTGACCGAACCACTATAAACATTGACTTCTCTTTACCTCTATTTTATTGCATTTTATATTATTTAATTGACAGATGGTGTGCAAATCAATTTTGTGCATCATCAATACTTATTCATGGTATATTAAAATTTTTTCAATATAATTTTATTTTATATAGGATTCTCATATTGATTATCCAACAAACTCTCCTTCATAACAATTAGAGAGTTTGAGTCAAATTCCTACAGCCTCCCTTGAACCAAACTCTTCAACTTTGGTCATGCCCAAGATCAAGCTTATCACCCTTAATTCAAATTCACCAATTTTTTCAAGCACTACGTGCAAACTTGTTCTTTAGAGTCGCCACAATCCTTTTTGTTTTTCAAGAGTCTGCGTCTTGGCCTACATCATCTGTGCATCTTTGCCCGCTTCTTACCTGCTCTTGAGAGATTTCAATGGTCAATGCTACATCCTTCAAAGGTAAAAGCCTAGTGACTCGTAACCCACAAGACACCAAATCATCACTATTGAGTTTATATCAGCCTAATAGCTGCCAAACTATTAGAATACCGCAACTTCAACTCTAAGAGTCTAAAAACCTGAAAAAACATTTTCAACACAACACGTGTGGTAATTATTTCCAAACAATCAGGAAGCAACCTAGTCTTCCGTTTGATTTCGTTCCAACTTAATTTTTTTTTTTTTTTTTTTGTGAATCTAAATATGAATTGTTCATACATGGCAAGAGAGTATTCTTCAACATGAACACCAACTTGATCATTAAATCACTAATAACTTGTTTTGATTGTTGCTCTAGGATCATCAATCTAGCTTTGATCGTGGCTAAATTGACGTTACTGGAGTAACAATCAGAGCTAGATTGATGATCCAATCACTCTTTTGAGTTTGCAATAATGTCATATGAATGTCGAAATGTTCTTCAAATTAATTGTAGACTTTATTTAGATAGGTGGGGACTCCCATCAAACCACAGCAAGAAATAGTATTTGTACAGTAGTGAATCAAGGTATACAACGTAAAGAAATCATGATAAAAGTCCCCGGTTATGAGTTATATCTTTCTTTCAATGTTAAACTTGACACCAATTTTAAAAGATGAGGAGACATTTGTTTCAATTCTCTTTATACTTCTAATTTTAAATTTTTTTGGCAGTCTATGACCTTGAATTTGGTAACTTTGGACATGTCCTTAGGTGCATCGGTGTAACTAAAGTCTATTGGGCTCAGTCCCAGCATTGCGAAGCAGTTGTTGTATGAACCAGATACATGTGTTCAGCCCAATCTTATTCTGATGCCACATTTCAAATCCTGTTGTAAGAGCAAAGAACCGGTCCCAATCCAACAAAAAGGCATTTTAACAGCTGCAGAGAAGAAATATTAGAGTTCAAACTGATTCAAATGTTCCATACAGTCGGGAAACCCCATCAATTAGCAGATCTAAGGACTTCCTTGCTAGCTTTTCCTTAAGCCATCAAGGCCCATCATGTTCAAAGAATCAGTTGATACCAAATTACAAAGAGTAATGTTACGTGGACTTAAAAACTAGACTTGATAATCTCAAATATTGATTTTATTGTGGGTTCCAGTATTTATTGAGACTCACTACTTATTCAATGATTGAGATTATCAAGTCTAATTTTTAAGTTTACTTTTTAAGTCCACGTAACCTTACTCAATTACAAATATATTTTAGTCTAATCGTGTCTTTATTCGACATTTTATTTTTATTTTTGAGAATGACACATCTCAAATTATTCATATCCTCCAATATCATGTTAACGGATCATAATATAACTTAAATCTTTTGTCTGTGTCCAGCTTACTGATCACAATGGAGAGGTTGTAGTGTTTTGTAAGTCGGTGCCAGATGCCATCCCCTAACCTAACCTAACCTTAGATCATTCTAATGTGAAAATTAGCCTTTATAGTCTATATGCTCTGTCATCAACAACTGAGTCGTTAATCTAAAATATATGAAGATTCCAATGGCATTGGCATTACCCGCTTCGGCTACAAAGTGGAAAAGCTGCATCAACGTCGACTTTGCTCGTTAAAAAAAAAATGAGTTAATTCACCATTGCTAATCCCCTTTTTTTTTTTTTTTGTATTACAAACTAATATTCAATCTTCTTCCGTTAAAGAAGAATTATCCGATTCAACGGAAGAAAACACTGAAAAAGCCCACCCCACATGCATTTGACACGAAGAAGTTCGGGGGTGGGTGGGTGAGTGAGTATTGACTGTTGGGTCAATGCATGTGGACGTCCACGTTTAATTGCGAGGAGAAGCGTGTTGGGAAATTAGTCTTGGCTTCGAATTATTTGGCCGAAATCGTGGACTCCTTGGTACTACTACTACTACTGACCACCTTTGGAATTTAATACGTCACAACTCCGGTCTTCCCAAACAGCACTCCAATGTTTATTTTGAAACATGATGGAGGAGAATAGTTTAAACATTTGAGTGCTGACCGCTGTTATCAAAGATGATTAAACTGGGAATTAGATGCAATTTTTTTCACTCCATGTCATCTTTGCCATTAATCACTCTACTTTTTTGGGTTGATTTGGTAGGTAAATGTAGGGGATTTATCTGCGCGTTCGAGATGCCCTCCTCCCATGGAAGGATTATGGCTGACCTGTACGCGTTTGGCAGTAGTCTTTTTACCTCTCTGCCTGTTGGGAGCCAGTCCCACATCGGAAGAGAATCGTCTCCCCCCCTCGCATATAAGCCTGCACAAGGCCGATATGTCCGGAAGGGTTGCCAAATGGGCTGTAGAGCTCGGAGAGTTTGAAATCAGGTACAAGCCTCGACCGTCAATAAAAGGACAAGTCCTGGTGGATTTTGTTGCCGAGTTCTCTGCGTCCGAGCCCCCAACACTGGATCGTTCGGAGGATATGTGGGATCTCCATGTTGATGGGTCCTCGAACGCTAGGGGGTAGGGACAGGGACAGGTATCGTACTAGCCAACCCAGAAGGATTCATCATTGAAAGGACAGTCAGATTGAAATTCAAGGCATCCAACAATGAAGCTGAGTACGAAGCATTGCTAGCAGGACTGGATGCCGCAAGCTCGATTGGGGATAGACATCTTCGGGTTTTTTGTGATTCCCAGCTGGTCGTGAACCAGGTCAATGGAGACTTCGAGGTCCGGGACAGCAGGATGAAGGCATATCTTGAGAAGGCAAGATCCAGGATGAAAAAGTTTGAAAAAGTGGAAGTTTCCCAGGTCCCTAGAGATCAAAACACCCCACGCCGACGCATTAGCATGCCTGGCCTCGGCTTTGGCCTCTGAGGTATCTCGGCGTATACTTATTTGAGACCCAGGACAGTCTGAGCATAGATGAAGAAAGGGCAGAGCAAGTATTGCCAACCATAATAGGGGCACCGTCGAGATGGATGAAGCCAATCATTGCATACCTGACGGCTCGGAGTGCTTCCGGAGGATGTCCGAGAGGCCAGAAAGATTAAGCTCAAAGCCCCCAGATTCTGGATGTTGGATGAACAACTATACAGAAAATCGTTCTTGGGGCCACTATTGCTATGTGTCCCCGAGGACAAAGTGGAATTACTGTTGTACGAAATCCATGAAGGGGTGTGTGGGAGTCACACGGGCGAAAGGTCTCTTGCGCACCGAGCAATGACACAAGGGTACTGGTAGCCTTACATGCAGAATGATGCAAAGAGTTATGTGTGGAAATGTGACAAATGTCAGAAGTTTGCCCCCATTATTCGGCAACCGGCTGGAGTTTTGAACTTAATAACGAGCCCATGACCCTTCTTACCGTGGGGCATGGATATTGTCGGACCTCTCTCGAGATTCCCATTGAGCAAAAAATTCTTGATAGTGGCAACCGATTACTTCACTAAATGGATTAAAGCAGAACCTTTAAGCCGTATTCGGGATGTCGAAGTAAGAAAATTCGTATGGCAAAACATCATCACCCGATTTGGAATTTTCTGGGCTATCGTCTCTGACAACGGGACTTAATTCAACAGTGGCCTATTTCGAAAGTTCTGCTCAGGATACGGAATATGCAATTACTATTCTACGCCAGCCTATCCCAGTGTAATGGGCAGGCTGAGGTATCCAACAAAACTGTGCTGGCAGGAATCAAGAAGAGACTCGAGGCAATAAAGGGAAAGTGGACCGAGGAGTTACTTAACGTGTTATGGGCATACAGGACCACGTCGAGGACTTCAACGGGAGAAACCCCGTACGTCCTAACATATGGAGTCGAGGCGGTAATCCCATTGGAGGTAGGACTTCCAGCAATACGTAGCCGAGCCTTTGAGTTTGGCAATAATGATCAAACCCTCGCTAAGGATCTCGATCTAGCCGAGGAGAGGAGGTCATTGGCATCCATCAAGCTGGCGAAGTACCAAGGGGAGTTGTCTCGACAGCACCAGAAGAAGGTTCAATCGAGGGAATTCCAAGTCGAAGATTGGGTACTACGAAAAGTGGTAGGAAATACGCGCGAGCCCACTGATGGAAAACTTGGTTCCAATTGGGAGGGCCCTTACAAGGTGATCTCCGTGGGGGGCACTGGTGCATATCGTTTGTAAAATATGAATGGTGACGATATAATTCGACCATGGAATATATCAAATTTAAAGAAAAACTATTACTAAATCAGATTTCAGTCTTCATGGTGCTACTAACACGAGCCAAGCGCTTGGTCATTGGGGGCACGACCCCGAGGGGTGTAAGACTCCACCCTTGGAGCAACGCTCTCGAAATAAACACGAGCCAAGAGTTCGGTCATTGAGAGCACGGCCTCGAGGGGTGTAAGACTCCACCCTTGGAGCAACGCTCTTGAAATAAACACGAGTCAAGCGCTCGATCGTTGGGAGCACGGCCCTGAGGGGTGTAAGACTCCACCCTTAGAGCATCGCTCGAAATAAACACGATTCAAGCGCTCGGTCGTTGGGAGCACGGCTCCGAGGGGTGTAAGACTTCACCCTTAGAATAACGCTCTCGAAATACCGAGTCAAGTGCTCGGTCGTTAGAGATATGGCCCCGAAGTGTCCTAAAACCCAACAGCGAGTTCGGCGTGGCTGTTTCCTAGAAATACGATCAACATAGAAAAGCATATTGATTAGAAATTGGAGTTCATTATAGAAAAAGGGCTTTGCGTCCCCAGGCATACAAACAAACAAAACTCAGTACGAAGCTACAAAGCTACAAAGCTGCAAAAATGTGGGACCAGCTGCTGAGACCCTCGGCTCATTCATTCATCCCCGACTCCTTCTCCATCTCCAGCCCCCGATATCTCATCCTGCACAGTGTTATGCACCCCACTTAGGATGGGGGCGGAGAGGACAGATCATCTGTTGGCTCGGTCGATGGCATCAACGAAAGGACAGGAGAAGGCTGATCAGATCCGTCGCTAAGTGTGATGGGTTCACCGCCGCCTTCAGCACTGACCGGCCCTTCAGCCTTGGCAGGGGCACTGAGGTTGGGGCGGACTTGTTTATCCAAGGCCTCGTCATTAGCCTCGCTTCGAAAGATGTGTCTGACAAATAACTCCGAGCCAACCTTAACGTGGCAGGCGTGAAGGGCGGCATCCCAACCCTCTTTGAAAGCCTTCTTCTTGGTTTCCTCAAAAGCGAGAATCATTTGGTCTTGAGTGGCCGATCACACCCTTAGACACTCCGATTGCAGCCTCTCCTGCTCCCCCGTTTTTTCTGCAGTTAAGAAGTCCACTTTGGCAGTAAGAGCGTTGATTACAGACTCGAACTCTTGCAGCTTGGACTAAGAGGAGGACACTCGTAGCTCATACTCCTCAACCTTTTTCATCGTTGCAGCTTCGCCCGCCTTGGCGTCATTCATCTCGGCATGAATGGTGTCTTACTGGCGGATGAGCTCGGCAATGTGTTTGGTCTGATCGCGCGAGGGTCCTCTCGACCTTCAAAATGTGGTCGTCCTTGGCAGCCGCGGCTCGCTCGACGTTCTTCGCCTCTTGCTTGTATTCCCAAAAGCGTTCAATGATGGCTCCCACCTGCTGGCTAGCCTGGAAAAGGAGGAATATTAGTAAATGACCAAAAGGGAATAGTTACTCGGGGAGACGATGAACTTACCACCAAGTTGTTTTGGATAGTGCTCATCACGAGTCGATTGTCCGAGTAGCCTTTGTACACGGCCATGTCGGCCTCGAACTGAAGTGTCCCCACAACTTCAAAGGCCACTTTGGGAGATTTGAGGATTGAGTCGGCTTCCAAAACAGGCCGGCCGCTTCTAGTCTCGGCCCGACCAACCCACTCGCTTGAGACATAGGGTCCCGAGGCTGCGAAATCATGCCACTGCTTTACACGGCACTTTTCATGTTGTTCGGCGTCCCGGGAATGCCTGTCCCTCGGCCGGTCTACTGGAGTTTGGACTTGTTGAGATTGGGCCCTCTGCCTAATCGACACGGCCGAATCCCTAGGTGGCGTACGCGACGGCGGCGGCTGCTTCTGAGGAGGACGAGGTTGAGGAATGATGGGGGCAGGATTGGAAGGCGCGACCAAGCCTGCGAGCCTGGCTCTCCTTGCCGAGGCGACGGCCTCCATGGTTGCTGCGGTGATGGGTGGTGGATTAAACATGTCGGGTGTAGGAAACTCGGTAGCGTTATGCGAAGACTCCTCTTCTGAACCACCCTCAAATTCTTCCTTTTCTAACGAGGAGTGATCTTCCCAAACGGAAGGGTTGAAAGGAGGAGGGATATGGGATAATCAGCTGTAGGTCGGCGTATAGCCGAGGAGGGTATGCGCCGCTCATTCAACCGGGTCCGAGGACCAGACCTTTAGCAGATCAGCAAACCGGACTTGAGACCTCAGCGATTGAGCAGCGTCCCGGTGATATCCTTCTACGAAGATAGAGCAAAAATCAGTATGTCCCTCGGACCTAAAAAGATGTAAATCGGGAAGTCAGAACGAAAACACACCTTCATCCCTCGGTACTTTGGGACAGTACAATCTGTCATACTCGGGCCCGGTCCCTTTCTCCCAATTGTCGTCGAGCATGATCAGATCGTCCACGTACCCTTGTCCGAGTCAGGCATGTGGGTTACCAGATACATCGAATGATCTCGGGCTTCGAGGTAATATCGTCCCCCAACGACTAGCCTTAGGTCATAGCAAAACAAAATTTGGTCTACCCCCAAGTTAGTCTCAAGCCGAGTGTTTAAGGCGACTACGCCCATCACAATCCTAAAGAAGTTAACCCCGCATTGAAGGGGAAAGAGCTTCAATTGCATCAGGACCCCCAGCAACAGGGGAAGGTCAACCCTCCTTCCATGATGGCCTTCGTCCAGAAAGGCATCATGTCCTCACTTCTCATGTCCTTCCTATGACGAGTAGGGTTGAAGGGGAAGGTGAAGACCGACTCGTGAATATGGTACCTGACCCTAAAGGTGTGGATGTTCTCGTCTGTTACTTGGGTTCTCCTCATTTTGTGGGTAGTACAGACCCTAACAGACGTTTCTCCCCTAGTTCTACTAGTTCTGGCCATCGGTGGGAGCTAAGAGGGCGAAATGTAGAAGAAACGAAGAGAGAAAAAGTTCAAGTGGAAGTACTTACACGAGGTTGGTCTTCAGAGAGAGCTCGGAGGACCAGGGAAACTCGAAAGACAGGAGAGCACTCGGGGTGTGATTGCTGAGGAGAGATGGAGGATGCAAAAGTTCTAAGAAAACAGAGAAACCCCCTATTTATAGTGCCTCACAAGGAGCGAGAATCAAGGAGTTGGCTCATCATTAGGGCATTTGAAAAGGACGGCACCAGACGTGCAAGTAACCGTCGCCATTAATGAGGCATGGTGATAGAGCCCCAATCCCATCACTCCACTTATCGAGCGCTGCATAAGGGATTGTGGCTGGGGGCAATTGGCGGGATTCCTGTATGGATCCTCTACCCCCAAGGTGACACGTGGCCCAATAAAGTCATTAGGATGTCTAAAAGATGCCAAGGGGGTGAGCCAAGGCATGGCGACACAGAGCGGCCGAGCACAACAGCTGGCGTCATAATCAAAGTGATGTGACCTCGCATTTATGGCGAAATGAGTGATGGTGACAGAACAAATAAATGCGAGACTGCCTCCAATTGCTCTCTGCAAGTCTATGTCTACTGTCATGATGGCTGGAGCATTAATGACTAATGGGGCCGAAACAACGCGATTGGTTCTCTGGAGTTCCCCGATCCGCCGAGTATTCCGTGCTATGTCGGTGTCAAACGCCAACCTCTTGGATTGGGCTGCTCGGCTCGTAGTATAAATGCTTGGCTTGTGGCCGAGCATTTACATCATTCCCCTAGCATTCAATTGGAGAAGGCGTAAAGGGAAAGCATTCACAGCATAAAGGATGGTGTGTCAGATGTGAGATGTCCAAATGGGACTGAAGATCTAGAACAATCATTACTAATTCAGGTATAAATATCCCTCAAAAAAATGGACAAAGGTACGCAAAATCAAACCAGATCACATCTACTAAGAAACAACCCTTCGATCTTACTGACTTAAGCTTCGGAGGGGATCCGTCGGGCTCACGCCTGGCCCCCTTTTCTTCTAACCCCATCTTTTCAGGTTCGCCAATCGAGGGATCGCTACTTTACAAGATTGCAGGAATTATCCCGTGTAGTGAATATACGAGGATACAATACGGTTTATTTTTTTGATACGTAGAGTTTGGGGATAGTTTTAATTTATATGCTATTTTAGATTGTATTTGTTTTTAATAAGATTATATATGTATACTAATGATACTAGAAAATTGGCTAACAATAAGCTTGGGTACTTAGCTCGAATATCTGAACTCAGACCACGCAGCTCATGATAAGAAACAAAGGATGTGTAAGTGGGAGAACCCAGCAACAAGATCATCATGGGTACGACAACAGCGACAGTTGACCCCCACCAGAAGGTTGCATATAAATCATAGCAGTCTAACATTCTAGCAGGTGAGCCGTAACCGACTCAGCATTATCTAAAGCGATTGTGCAAAAGAAGCTTCAGTTACGAAAAAAGGGTAAAGATCACGCAAGGAAATCAGGTAAGGCCTCTGAAGAATTGTAAATAAGGGTCAAATTCCTCGTAACAAAGCAAGCAATCACTTGTATTTTTATTCTATGTAATCATTTTTACTTAATTAATAGAGAATTTCAAGAGCAAGAAACTTCATTAAAATAGATTAATCAAACTCCTGAACTGGTAAACCATTATAAATCTTCTATCTAATCGTTTTCTATCATTCAACTAAATTGATAACTCAAACTTAAGAGCTTAGAAGTTCAAATTGGACTCTCCAGTAATCTCCAAGCCTTCAAATAGTTCATCAATATTCAATTGCACATGACACACCATCATATACAATTAACTTGTATTTACTCTATAGTTTGAGTTTGAATTTAGAGTCTAGAATTTAAGTAATTTGAATAGCAATGTCACACCATTTCAAAGTGTCCAACTCCGGTCGTGATACAATAAGGATATGAATGGTCCCAATATCTATGTTTTCAAATCTCTTTTAGGTTGAAGAGATCAAATATTTTTTGTTCGAATAAAGAACAATAAATTAAATAAAAAAAATATACAATGATTTGAGAAATTGCACTTACATTTTAAAACCAAAAAGTGGGTTTTTATATTAAATATATCTCTAATAGATCTATTAATAGTATATTATCAAATTCTTAATAATTTTTCATCCAATATGAAACTTTCAAACGTAAATTTATAATAAATTTCAAACCAGAAAAGGTTGGGTCCCAATTTTAAAATATGAGGACTTATCCACATAATTATTTCAACTTTGAAGGGTGCAGGCGAAATTCACTCAACAGAATGTGACAACAAAGCCACGAAAAGGTGTGGCATACGGTCGGCTTTCATTTTTATATCGTACTCTCTTGGACATTCTAGATCAGGACCGTTCACCAGGTCCAATCAATCTCCTTAGATGATCAGCGACTGTCACGGCGGTCCAATCTGTTACTGTGATTTATGATTGGACGGATAGATGACAAGTTGCAGGTCAACGAGAGCCCATCGTATGGAAACGCGCCAAGTATGAATTGGGTCCACATTTCTTTTCAGTTACTTTTATTACGTGGGTGAATAGAAGCGCAATCTTCGCACTCATAAGTCAAAACTGGTAGGTGGGTCAAAAAAGTCAACTCATCGGACGGAGTCGAATTTAAGCAGTATGTATGTAGACCCCATTTGAAATGCAAAAGAACTACGTAGGAACGCAAATTACACCAAAAGGCTACGGTCCCAATTTCTCAATTTCATCTTCAAATCCCTTAAAACTCCAATTATAATTTCTAAGATCTTACAATCATATAATTAGGGTGATATTATAATCACGTATCGAAACGTATAATTATTGATGATGTCAAAAGAAAATACCAATTGGAATAATGGGACAGACACGTTGACTGTCCTGATCATCACATATCAAATTGACCGAAAAGAGTCTGGGTGGATAGGACTCCAATTTGGTAATGGGTACGGGAGGTTTGACAAGATAGATTTGAAAAAAATAATTTTAAATAATTTTAAATTTTATGTTTGTATAAAAAATTTAGTTCTTGATTTACAAATTTGACTCGTATTTGACCAAAAAGTTAAACTCATGATCATGTGTTTCGTCAAATTTAAGAGAATGTGAATTTGGAAAGATGGGTAAAGGGTTAAAAATCCAAAAGACAATTGTACATTTTAACATAAGTATGAATTGAATTGATTAAGAGTAAAATAGACATTTACAAGATAAATAGTTATTAACAATTATGATATATTTTTAGTCATACAAGACAAATATATATATACTAGTCATAACTCGTGTCTGAAGACAATATAAAATATAAAATTCGAACGTCCAAAAAATCAATCTCATTATATTAATTTTTTAAAAAAATATATTAACTACAAATTAATCAAATATTAAATAATTAAATATATGATAGAAATGAGTGATGTGATATTTTTAGGGAATAAATATATAAATGATCAAACATATAATAGAAATAAATAATGCGATTTGATGTTTGAATCTGACAAAGGGATGATGGGTGAGATAAGTGATTGGTGATGGTTTTGAGAGGAAAAATATGACTGAGATAAAATTTAAACACACTTATATTTTTATTATATAGATGTGTTGCATACCAAACATGGGTATGAACCAAATTTAATGTTAAATCTCATCTTTGTAAAAAATGGTTTGAGTTTAATGGTTCGTTTAGTATAAAAAATGGAAAGTAGAAAAGAATGAAATGTGGAAAGGATAAACTTTTCATCTTTGAAGGAAAGAAAATTATTTTTTCTCTTTTTTGTTTTGTAGGAGGAATAGAAAGTAAGAAAGGTGTAATTCCATCGTTTGGTATTGGATAAAAAATGAAAGAAAAGAAAAAATATGCATGCTCAATTTACAATTTTATCCTTATATTAATTTCTAAGTAATTAATAGCAAAGGGTAAAAAAGTAAAATAATCCTTAAAAGGTCAAATTGTCCTGCCTTCCTCTCATTTTCCTCCCATTTTTTGGGGGACAGCAAATTGTGGACAGAAGAGAAAAGTTATCCCTCTAATTTTCTTTTCCATCATTATTTCCTTTGATACCAAACAATGGAAAGCCTTTCCATCCATTCCATTTTCCATCCACTATTTTCTATCCATCCAACTATTCTTCCAACCAAACACAATATAAAAGGGTTTGGAAAAGTTAATCTAAATCTCTCCCTAAAATTTATCCAAACAAGCCCCCAAAAGCTCTACATAAAAGCTACTAGAAGGAGTTAAAAAAAAAAAAGAACTTTCACCTGCAAATTTTACCTTGGACAAGAGGTTATTATTTTTACAAAATCACGTCATCACTTTCTGAGATTTATGTCTCGAAAAAAAAAATTATAACGACCAAATATTTTTTAACAATACTATTATAAAAGAAATTATTACTATGTATAAAAGGTAAGTCGATACACAATGTCCTAAGAAAAAGAAAAAATCCTATTGTGATCATCATCTTACTCAAGTAATATAGCAAGTGTCTCTTACAATTGATTAATTTTACTTTTCAATAGGACAAATCACTTAATTATTGTATATTTTTATTTATCTAAGATCACAGCTCAACCAACTTAAAAAATAGCTCAAAATCCAATGTTAATTTGCTTATGCTTTTTTTAGTGGAGAGATCACATATGATTGGACATGGGTGTGTGTGTGTGTGAGAGAGAGAGAAAGAATGTCACACACCAACGAAAAGAAGCAACATTTAACAAGTTCTGTTTGATAGGAGTTTTTTTTTTTTTTTAATATTATTATAGAGTATTTAAACTTGTACCAATTATTTCTACGAATTTAACTACTAATCACCATAATTTGAAGTAGCCTAAAACATGTTTGCAAAGGAAGTAGAGTAGCTTTGAAGGAGGATAAAACGTTATTCAATGAAAAGAAATACACTTGCCATACCTCATCACGGGTGTGCGATGGTGTCTTGTGGAAGAGACAATTATAATGAATATTTTCTCTAAGGAAAATGTTATTTAAACTTAAAATTTTGGTATAATTTGTTGATCTAATGACGTGACTTCATTTAAATCATTAGATAAACACCAAATTTCAATGTTTAATGGAGACTACAGTAAATTCAAATATCATAGTGAATTAGATCAACAAATTAGGTCTCAATAGCATTTCTCTCTCTCTAAATGCGCTTCACCTTATTAGCTAGGTTGATTATTTGCTCATCATTATAATTACAATAATGTTATATGTATTGAATTTGAGAAATTAATTTGATGATGTAATTAATTATAAAAGTATTAAAAGTTAGTTCTATCTAACATTAAAATTAGGCCTATCTTCAAATTAAAATCATGCAATGATAAAACAAATTTTCTAAATGATAGAGAATTGAGCGGAGTTATCTAATATTAAGGGTTGTGCAAATAATATAATATTTTTGACTCGAAAAAAATTTTTGGGATGAATTTTATACTATTAAATCAAAGTAGATAAAAATTATATCAATCTTTACCATTATTATATTTTTATAAATTGAGAATTCAACTTTGTAGGTGTAATATTAGATAGATTATCTTGGACATTATCTAAAATAAATCTCAACAAAACCCAACTATGTTCTTTCAAATAAAAGTAATCCACAATTCATTTAAAGGAAATTGTAAGCAATACGCATTAACTTAAAAAAGAAGACGACGCTGAATTATCGGGATGAAACCAAAAAATTTATCATGAGGGGGTGCCAAATAAAAGTAATGGCACAATTAAGAATTTAATAAAATGAGTTCTTCGGACAAATTAATATTAGTATTATATGTTTAATTATGAAGGCTCTATCACCCTATGATAGTATCACAAAAAACTAGTTTGTAAAATCTAAAAACTATTTATTACTTCTTATTATTAAAAAATTTAATTTATAACAATTTCAAGGACCACTCATTCCCTCTTTTATTCATAAGATGTCATTATAAATGTTTATTATAAGTTAGTGAATTATTGATGATATAAAATCACGTTGCACATTTGCTTCTTTTTTCTGTTAGTCATCAAATTTGGCCAAGCAAAAAATTTCTATAATAAGAATTCACTCCTCCATTTGAACAATATTTTTCATTTAATATCATGTTATTATGCCTTTCAAATATATTTATTGAATATTTTTTATAAAAAAATATTTAAAACCTACAAAGGCACATAAAATTCTTAGAAAATAAAAATAAGATAATTTTGAAAATGTGAGGGCCATGCCCCTTGGTCATGTAGTTCCTCCAATGCAGCTAAATTAGGTAGTTGGAGACTAGTAGTAAATGATGGGACATTTTTGAAATAATTCAAGATGAAGACACGTGTCATCGGTGTCACTAAATCCTGTTATTGAGATTACGTACCCATCAGTTCACAAGTCCCTCTCCCCCGAGGTACTTTGTCATAGGGATCAAGTGGCATCCAGTACGTTTACGAACCGACAAGTATCCTTCGGTTTGATATGGGTACATCGTTCGCTATATGCACTTCCCCTCGGCTTCGAGATGAACTTCTCCTTCGGATCCAAGATGTACCTCCGTCCAGGGTGGCGCTCTCTGCTCTTATAGAGGCTATTGATGTACAGGTCACTAACCTAGGCTAGGCTAGGTTAGCTATTATGACCTCGTCTTACACAATTGGTGTCAGAAGGCACAGGAAGGCAGAGGCCACAGCCATTGGGTAATGGACGTGTGGCATATTGTGTCACATCAAAGACATAAATACTGAATGCCCTTGCTTACACACGACTTGGGAAAACAAGTATTTAATTACATCATTTCCTTGATGAGACTATATTCAACGCGGTAAGGCTCGGAAGTGAAAGGCAATAAATGTCTGTAAGGCTGGACATTTGTTACATCCTCCCCGAGAGGAGCTCATTGAACAGTCAGCAGCTCGATGACACAGCATTGATCTCGAGCAGTTAAAAGAGAAGACATTCCTCGTAGGAATCAGTGCACACGTTGCTTGTACCTAATGATCACCTATTGACTACACTGACAGCAATCATGAGTTTTTGAGGTATAAATACTCCTCGCAAAAGGCAAGACGGTATACAACAAAAAACCTTTGCTACAATACATACTCAATGTTTTCTTCTTCCTCTTTCTCAAAAACTAACTTGATCGTCGGAGGGGATATACCGAAAAATACTCCGGCGCCCTTCTAACTTGTCTTTCTTTGTTCTAGGAATCTTCCTTAACTTCACTGGACCGTCCCGTTGATCCACGAGAGTCTCTCATTACCGTTTCAGGTTATCATCGGATCTCACAGGCTGTTTCAAGTAACAGGGTTGATCATTCGACTGACTCACTCAAATTTACCAAGAGAAAGATTTATTTTCATATTTATATTGTGCAAAATCCAACTCGTAAACACTGCCAAAGAATTACCGAAGCGTAGACAACTTTATTTTTTTGTTTGTTAGTTGTTGTTTGCTGCATCCAATTTTGAATTTTCGCTCCCTCTCTCTCTCTCTCCCCTTGCGTCCACACCAACTCTCTCCAGTTCACACTTTCCTTCTCTACGTAGTACGTACTAACAAACAAACAAACCCCTCCTGGCCCTTCCTCACGGCCTCACCTTATAAACGTGACTCCCCCATTCTCTCCACAACCTCTGCAAACTCCCACAACTCAAGTTTTCCGCCTCGGTAAGCATTCCTGGCTCGCCTCTGATCTATAAACATTCCGTAATATCTTCATATCTTCACAGGAATATATGTGTTGAAAGCTTTTTCTCTGTTTAAGCAGGACAATGGCGGTGACTTCCAGATCAGGACGGACGTCAGATCTCCAAATGCCGAAGAAATGGAAAGAGAGAGAAACCAGCCCTGAACGCAACATAGTCTGGACGGAACCTCCCAATAACAAACTAAAGGTCGAGCGAAAGGTCCCCGTCGTTTACTACCTCTCTAGAAACGGCCAGCTCGAACACCCTCATTTTATGGAGGTCCCTCTCTCTTCCCCCGAAGGTCTCTATCTCAGAGGTAAAACAAAACAACAAGATATTTCTTGTTGCAATTTTCAGCAACCAAACAGAGATTTATAGTAACAACTCAGTTAATTTCTAGTGTAGTTTATGCCTTTGTTGATTTCTTCTCTTCTTCAGATGTGATCAACCGCTTGAATTTCCTTCGTGGAAAAGGCATGGCTAGCATGTATTCCTGGTCTTCCAAACGGTACAATTAACTTCATCTAATTTCACACACACACACACACATACAAGCCTTTGTTGCTGATATGAAGCTTGATTCAGGAGCTATAAAAACGGATTCGTCTGGCACGATTTAGCCGACAACGATTTCATATACCCAGCGCACGGCCAAGAGTACGTTCTTAAAGGATCCGAGCTTCTGGAAACTCCATTGATCTCAAAATCCGATGAAACTGTATCTTCCAGCAAGAAAAAAGAACTTCCGGAGAATACAAAATCACCAGATGACTTCGATTTTCCGGTGCTGGCCAGACGGAGGAGAAACCAGTCCTGGAGTGCAATCGACCTCCATGAGTACAAAGTCTACAAGGCCGAGTCCACCGGAGAGTCTGCGGGAAGAGCTGCCGCCGACGCATCGACTCAAACAGACGATAAACGACGTCGTCGCAGACCAATCAGAGAAGTCGAAGAAGAAGAAGAGATCGAAGACAAAAATAAGGAACCGTATCAGAATCACAGTACAGAACTCAATAGAGACGAGATCTCTCCACCACCGTCCGATTCAAGCCCCGAAACCCTGGAAACGCTAATGAAAGCGGACGGCAGACTGATCATACCGTCAGACACCGATGATCCGACGGCTAATAATCATCCAAATGGAAGGCTCAAGGCGAGTTCCGTTTTAATGCAGTTGATATCCTGCGGTTCTGTATCGTTTAAGGACTGTGGGCCAGGCAATGGTAAAGATGGCCAGGGATTCTCCTTGATTTCGTACTATAAATCCAGATTGCCACGTGGAGGGAGGTCGAATCAGGTGGGAAAGGACGTAGAGTGTGCTCTGGTGCACAACACTAGAGTAGAACTGGAGGATAAGGAGTACTTTAGTGGGAGCTTAATAATAGAGACAAGGAAGGACGAATTTCCAGCTTTAAAGAGATCTTCCTCTTACAATGCAGATCGGTAAGTAATAGTTTTAGTAAATACTACTTTGATTTTGATATAGGTCTTTGTTTCTTAGCTGTTGTAGTTACCCTCACACACTAACAGTTCCATTTAGCTCCAGGTGTCTGACATGCATACAGTTGGTTTCACATGGACAGTGTTGTGTTTTTGTTTGTTCTCATGTTACCACTTGGCCATTCTAATCTTTTAATGAAGTTGTAATGTTCCTAGTTTTACTTTAAATTGGCCATAGCTGATTTTATGTACACTAGAATACTGAATTTATGCAGTCTGGTCTCTTTCTGCAAGAAGATTTAATTAGATTTTGCTAGATTATAGTTGATTATGTTAAATATACTCAAATGTCATTAATGGTGAAGCTTAGAGGGTTTCCTATAGTTCAACATTACGACTAAAAAGTCATTCAAAGGAATAGAAATGTTCGTCGGTCGGTTGGGAGTTTATTGTAGATAGTAGAGGTTATGAATCTGTGACGATAGGATTACATGTGTCCTAGAAGATTAATAAGTGACCACTTATATATAGTAAAGCATTTTTATAGAACATAATAAACATTCAATAATTTTGCATTTACAGCTCTAATATTGTCGGTGCTAACACATCATTAGGCCAAACCACTGAGACATTTATTCTTATATGAAATTTCTTGTTTAAGATTTGGAGTCAGAAAACTTTGACTCTCCGGTAGCTTTTGGTTTGATATAATTTGACATCTAGCTTCGTCCAGATTTTGGCAAAAAAACACCTTGCTTGCTACACTACCCTTTTCTTTTCAGACCTTTTTTCATCTTCAACCTAGCTAGTAAAGTATTGGCGTACAATCAGTTTGCCGCCCAAGTGGTCAATGATCACAATAATAAATTCACAGTGTCCAGTCCATTTGGACACGTTCAGACCTTCCATTTCTGTACCTTGTGAAGAATTTATTTTCAGAGTGTTAGGCGGTGACCCTATTCAGAGAAAATATTTTTCTCCTTTCAGACTTTTGCAGTTGAGAATTCAATTTGGGTATGGCCTTTCCAGAACCAAGAGAAGCTGCCTGCCCAGAGGGAGGGATTCACTCCAATAATTTCTACATTAATTGTCTTTTAAAGTAAATCGTCCGCCACATAGGTTTGAGATTGGGGGAAATTTATCAATAGTTTATTCAAGTTAAGTTCATGGTGACGGATCTAGCCTTTAATAAAATTGATTGAAAAGCATATTGGGAGGCATTTGGTCCATGTATAACTTAAGCTTTAGCCCTTTCAATACTTATATTTGCTCCATCATCCATCATAAATATGAAAAAATCGATTGTGTGAAAAAATATATTGAAGAGGCTCTAGATTTGTATAATATAGAACCACTGTTGAAGGGCATTACGATAAAACTAACCATATAGTATGCAATATCTACGTATTTATTTTCTTTTCGTGGAGAATGGTCGACGATAGCTTTTGTTTATCAAATGGTTCTTCTAAATGGTTTAATTATTCATTATAAAACACTGTTGTAATCTGCAGGAGCTCACATTTGGAAGTGGAGGTGAAACAGAGAGAGGGAGTATCAGCAAAATGCATTCCAAGAAAGCTAAAGAACCAGTCCAATATGAAGGAAAGCAGTAACGACGCACCAGTGATGGGCTGATAGTCAACCCTTTAGTAAATAAATAGTGGCCCAACCATTACATTAGAAGATCATAATGCAAAGTACTTATTAAAGCATCGTTTTTTTTTTCTCTCTCCTATGTGGTTTTGACTTACCTGTCACGGAACGGCACGGCACATAGGTTGAAGTTAAGGCTTGTGGGGGCTTTCACAAAGCTCTTTTTGTTGAAACTTGTAAAGAGTTGTCTTGTAGCATTTTGGAGCTTGTGCCTGCATGAAAATTTTTCTACATTAAGAGTCGGTGCTTTGGTAGTTGAGGTGTCTTGATTTGCACTAACTTTTTTGATTTTTGGCCCCTAACCCACAATTGTTTATTCAATTATATTGAACAGCTAGAGGTTTTGACTTTGTAACATGGGAAAAAGAATCCTCTTTTTATTGTTGTTGTGCCTCGTGCTGGCCTTTAGTTCATAGGAAATCTAGAAGTCTGAGCTCATTGAGCCCACCATTGACTGTAGCTTTAGTGTGATCAGACTTCTAACATTAAACATAGACTAATTAGCATAGAAGTAA
Organism: Ilex paraguariensis; assembly: GCA_963454935.2. Lineage (NCBI taxonomy): Eukaryota > Viridiplantae > Streptophyta > Magnoliopsida > Aquifoliales > Aquifoliaceae > Ilex > Ilex paraguariensis. Next base: position 343,063 of record CAUOFW020001025.1, on the reverse strand, counting down.
GGGAGAATATCCACTTAGATCCCTCAAATTTGTCACTTTATTATTAAAATCTCCTAACATTTGAATTACTATAGTATTATACAGACATTCTGAGGTTTTTACTCGCGTAACACCCAGACTTTTGTTGTCAAATGTTTATTAATACATATGTTAGTAAATTACATTCAAATTTTTTGAAATTTGTAGATGCATAATATTTAGACTTTTCAAAATTAAAATATTTTATTTAGATCAAAAATATTCTAATAAAAATAGAATATCAAATACTTTAAATTTTATAATTAAAATTCATGTTCTATAGTATTATTTATTAAAATAAAAAGTAATTTTTTTCTTAAAAAATGTTAATTAGTATACAATTATACTATCTATTGGAATAAAACTAAAAAATCAAACAAGAGGTCTAAGTTATTCATAATTTTTTTTTGCCATGTTATAGTGGATAATTTATTTATAATAGAACATGAATTTTACAACTAATATTCATATTTTATTATATCATTTATTGAATAAAATTAAAAATAAAAATCTAATTTTTTCTTAAAAAATTATAATTAGTATACAATTATACTATTTACTAAAATTTAATTTGATCGTTTAAATGACCAAAGTAAAATATTAAATTACCCCAATTAAAGTTAGAATATATTGTGTCTATTATAATTGGACCCCTTATTTGATTTTTTAATTTTATTAATAAATATCATAATAGAATATGAATTTTGGTTGTAAAATTTAAAATATTTAATATTTTATCTTTAATTGAAATATTTTTAGTTTAAGTATAATATTTTAAATTTGATGGGTTTAAGTATTATACGCCCATAAATTTCAGGAGATCTGAATATAATTTATTAACGGTTATTGATCGTAAGGATGTAAGTGTTATATGCGTATAAATTTAGAAGATTTGTATGTAAAATTTTAAATATAAAAAAGTTTCGATAATTAAGTGAATATAATTATTTTTTTCGTAAAATTAAAGGGTTTGATTAGACCCACCACTGACAACTACCGGGTATAGATTTTCAATGACAAGACTTTTAAACAAGAGCAACTGCTAGCAGACTAGCACAGACTAATAGGCATCAGAGTATGGTGTTCACCTTAGCATGAGAATTGATGAATGCTGTATCGTTATCCGATGCATTACAAGAGTCAAACCCTCAGCTATGCTTCTCAATAATTCCCAATAAGAAAAAAAATACGAAATGTGCCGTTATATTTGGTGGGTCAAGGTATGTAGATAGGGATCTCAAATAACATTTTAAATTTTAAATTATATTCCGGTGTATCCAAAAAAAAAAAAAAATTAAATTAATAGAGATTATTGAATTAGTAAGTTTTATTAAAAAAAATTAATTGGATCCACACATCAAATAATCCTTATTTTAGTTATCAAATTTGGGATCTATAGTATTTCCTATAGGTCCGTCCATACATATTTTAGCAATTAAATTCACTATGTATACTAGAATGTGAGGCTGTCTAAAAATAATAAGAGCAATCTAATAAGAAATAACAAGGATAGTAATCAAATACGCGACATAATTCAATGAGTTAAGTCTAATAATTGGGCACAATTGACACTCCTAACCAAAAAATCAGTGGGTTAATATCTGACAAAGGCAAAGATTGATTTTTTATGCATCCCTCTCTTTCAAAACTGTATTGTAATCCTTTCCATCTCTCTCTTTGGAAGTTATTTTCTACTCTTCTCTCGTGTTTGTAAAATTTTATTATAATAATCATCAATCGTTGCATATCAAATTCACGAAATAATTGGATGGCCCTGAATGGTAAGGAATATATATAGTCGTAAAACAATCCTGAGCAGTTTGAGCTTTGGCTCAAGCTTAACAGATTTTAATTTGAAAAAAATGAACATAATCTAATTAGGTTTCTTTTTAATTTGTAAAAGAAAGAAATTTTATCCCCTCAAATAGTTTTAGTTGGACTCAAATGAATTCCTATTTATAGATAATTCTAATTTAAGTTCCAAATTCGACAAATAAATAATTCCAAAATTGTCTCTTAATATTTACATACTGATAACAAAAGAGGATTTTGATATTTTTCTTTTTCCCTGAATGTTGGATGTTGGTGTTTTCGGGTTATATTTATTATTTTGGGTTGGGGGTCTATAAGAAGGTAATCCAAAGTTAAAGCCCACGATCCAGATTCCAGGCTTTGTGATTAGGCCCGCCGGAGCCCAAGTTGGTAAAAACTTAACACTTCTGTGCAGACCAAGTAAGCCCAATACCGCGAGTTACATACCATGTTTCTTGCCATCAATGCCACCCCGTCTTTGGACGATGTGAATTAAGTAAAATACTATACAATTTAAATAAAATTCAAAAATTATAATACAAATGTATATCATTCCTTGCATGAATGGTTCTCACTAAAAAATTTAGTGGGACCCACTCATCCGAGAAATAATATGAATTTAAATATTAATTTTTTGGATTCCAATAACATTACTCTAAGGAAAACACTACATAATTTAAATAGAATTTAAAAATTAAAACACAAATGCATATCATTCATTAGATAAGTGAGTCCCGTTAAAAAAATTGATGGGACCCAATAATCCAATGGATGATATGCATTTGGATTATAATTTTTTCAATTTCATTTGGATTGTGTAACAATACTCGTTAATTAAAATTTTTTTAACATTTTACAATTGACCAATGGTATTGAAACTTAATTTATTGACCGTATTCACTATAGTCATTGGATTGTTCATGAATCTCATCAAACATTAGAATTCGATATTAATTCAATAATTATAATAAAATTACATTATTTAGTCGATAAATTAAGTCAAATTTTTAGATCATAATTACATTATTCTTTACGATTTCTTATAATGAAAGAACAAGTTATGCACCGAGCCAATCTTGTCACTTGGAAGATCAGCCTTGATGAAAAGTGGATATGGGGGGTAATTGTGATTTTTCGTCTCTTAATTAATCTTTTTAGATTTAACATTCATGAAAGGAAAATGGGATTATGATTAGAAGATAAAAATACTTTCGAAAATCATTATCCAATCGTATCTTCCTCTTAAGGCATGATCCTTATCGCATGAATTGACGGATAACATCTTATTATGCTACCTAGTTTAGTATTATGAATAACATGTCTAACGCATTGTCCACTCATCCTAGTAAAATTATGACATGAACATATATAAGTTTAAGAAATGATTTTTTTTTTTTGCTATATGATGTTCAAGTTTGGATCGATTATTTGCTCGAGCCTAACTAATCACTATAATCCCAACGCATTTAAAGCGTGTTTATTAAAAAATAAAGATAACTAACTCTTAGAAAGTTGAGCAACAACATTTAATTTGCACCTCAAGGTCCTGCTTGGCTTGGGTACTTGGCAGGTAGGGGTGTCAATCTTATCATGTTCACGTGTTCATGTTACTCGTGTGTTGTTTATTTTTCGTGTTGTGTTATTGTTATTCGTGTCGTATTGTGTTAAGACCCACAAAATTTTTTTTACTTAGTATGTTCTGCGTATTAAATATTAATCTAAACTATTTATTATGCGTATTTAATAATGGTGTCAATTTTATAATCTTTTGCGTCAAATTCATATTAACAAATCAGAGTTGACACCCGACAGTCCAATGGGCCATTGGCTACATGGCTTATACCTTATCGACCCTAAAAAATTCCAAAAAAACGTAAAATAAAGTATATTAATTTAATTTAAATAATAAGATATGAAGTTGAATACGACTAGTTTTAAATGCCATGTAAGACAACCACAATCGATAATCAATTAACAATACATTCGAATCCTTCAAGTGGACATACCGTGGATTGGTGGGGTGGATTGGCCCGACCCGGTCTGATGCCAACTTTGTAAGTGATAGCCATCACATATGTTGTCCATCCGGGCCCATTAGGTTGTTAAAAATTGTAGAATTTTATTTATTTATCTATTTATTTCACATTATGCCAAAAAAATAATTCTTATCCATAGATTTTGTTTTTAGTTATTTGTAATTACTAATGCAAATGTTATAAAAAAAAATATATAATAAAACTAGTTATTTCTCGTACTTGAAGGCACGGAACAATAAAAAATGAGCAACAATAAACAAATTTATATTCACACCTAAAATTAAATCACAAAGATAGAAAAAAAAAATTAAGAACTAATTGTAGTGGGGACGAGCGGTGGTAATAGTGTTGGGAGACGTTGATGATCGTGGATGGTGGCAACAGTAATAGTGATGGTAGGACAATAGGGGGGTGGTGATAGGGGTGATGGTGGGCAATAATGGTGCTGATGGTGGGTGACAGTAGTAATTGAATGATGGTGGTAATGGTAATAAATATAAAAATAAGATGACGATGATGGTGAGTGGTGACATTGGACGATAATGGTAGCAATCGGTGGTGGGTGACAATGATGGTGGTAGTGACGACGGTGGGGGATGAGGCAGTAACGATGGTGATAAAGATAATTGTGGGGTAGTTGTGGTGGTGGTGGTGGTGATGGTGATGGGGGTGGTGGTGGTAGGACGGTGAAGATGACGGTGGTAAGGTGGTGGTGGTGGTGATATTGATGGTGATAGTGGGGGTGTGTATGGTGGTAGTGATAGAGTGACCGTATTGGTGGTGGCAGTAGTGGTGGAACAATGGTTGTTGTGGAAGAGGTGGTGGTGGTGGTAGGGTGGCGACAGCAATAGTGGTGGGGCAATGAGTGTGGTGGTGGTGGTGGCGGAGTGGCAACAGTGGTAGTGGTGATACTATTTGGATTTAATTTGAGAACCTAATTTAAGGATCTAATTCAATAAAATTATTAGAGTGGTTGTGAGTTTTATTTAACATTAAAACTTACAACTAATTTAATAATTACATCATTAAAATTTTAAATTAAGTCCTTAAATAAGTTTGTATAACATTGCTCATTTTATATTAATGTGGGGAATAAAGGAAGCTCCAAACAATTGACGCAAGCATCTTAAGCTGACTTCTCTCCGTTTCTCGCCCCTGAAATCTAAAAACATGTAGAGAGAGAGAGAGAGGTTTTCAAGTCTTGACCATTGTCCATGTCTCTCTATCTTGTGTAGCCACATTGTCTCAGACAAACACTAACCCCCATGAGTTGCTCTAATTTCTCATGACTTCCCCACAAGTCATAGTGTACCTCCGCTTCTCTTTCCTCAAGTCTTCATTTTGCATGTTCAAACACCACATAACACATAGAAGCACGCACCATTGACACACTTCAACTGTTCCCGTGTATTCGCATATGCCTTCATTTTTTTTTTTGTCGCTCTTCTTCATGATCTCTTTGTATCGGTGGTGTTCAGTCATGTGTTATCTCAAATGGGTATTTGTTTTTAAATGAATTCAAAACAAAGTTCTTCGATTATAGTTGTTTGAAGTAAGAGTGGGGTTTGTGGGTTTTAATTCAATTGGGTCTGTGTGCGCTGATGGGTCCTATAAGAGGGCACAAAAAGAAAAGAAAGACTGAGAAGATGGTTGAGCAGAAAGCTTTAGCCTCTGGGTCTTCTGAAAAGGGGTCTGCTGATTGGTGGGATGAGTTCTCCAGGAGGATTGCTGGTATGTAATCCTCAAGATTCTTTTTTGCTTTAATGTTAGTGTTGCTTTTTTGTAGTCATAAGAAATTTCTATTTTCATGATATATGATGAATGTTGATAGCTCTTGTGACTCTTGATGGAAGGGTATGTTGGTTTCTGCATTTGATTGAATTTTGGTTTTCAATATTGAATTTTTTTTTGCTTATCTGATCGCCTTTCCCAGTCTATTTGCTCTAGTACTTCTAATCATCATCTTTCCACAACATTATTTTTGTAATTGCTAGAAAAGGCATGAAATCTTCACAACTTTATCGGTTGGCTGGTTTGTGATAATGAAATATCAGATAAGAAAGGTTCCAGGGTCAAGTTTTAGATTTATGATTTTTCTTCTTTTTGTCTCCTTGATGGGAAACAAAATGGTGGCGATGTCTGCATTGTGGTAGTGTTGATGACGGTGTTAGAAATCAGCATCGCATCTGAGAAACTTAATATTCTCTAAAAGTTTTGTGGTACAAATTATCTAACTTTACCATTGAATCAATAAATTCCATTGTTCGAAATCCTTGGTTCTTAAAACAATAATGTGGCACAGAACTCCATCTTCTGCTGATAATTTTACCATCGTTGGCTGTAGTCACTACTCTCCCTTTAGCTATTGGGTACTTAGTGGATATCTTACATTGAAAAAGATATATGAAGAAAGCAGATTATCAGATGAGTCACCTTTTAAGTGCAGAGCATACAAATCTCTTTCATGTTTCCAGCTTCAACTGATCACAAAATCTTAACTTGGAGTCACCTTTTAAGTGCAATTGTTTAGTGAAGGACATACAAATCTGTTTTCTGTTTCCAGCCTCAATTGATTGCAAAATCTCAACTCTTTCCAAAATTGCTATCGCATGATATAATACTTGATGTCTTTTCCATCAAATGGGACGATTAAAATGGTGTTGTTAAAGCTGCTAGCTTCATTCTTGGTGCTTTTACTGACTGTACTGAATTAAAGTGTAGTAATGTATATATTTCAGAGTCTTGAGCAATGTGAATGAGATGGTAAAATTATGTGGAAGTGCAACTCTGCTTAAGTTAATAAACAAACATCTTCACAGACATGTCCATGGGTCTTACTAGATACAGTTATATTTGTATGGAATTTGTCTTCTAAATTGCCCATAAATCATCAAATTTAACCAGCTGGTCACGAATTCACAGCTGGTAGGCATTCACATCTTTGACTTTTTAAATCAACTTTAGCACAGAATGATGTAAGTGCATCCTTTGAGGTTATAAATCTGATATTTAGTTAATGTATGTCTAACTCTGTAATTGCAAGTCTCGCTACATACTCCTGATCAAGTTTCTTGAGGTTCGTTTGAAGGCTTCATAACATATAGTGCAACTCTGCTTAGGTAAATAAATAAACATCTTCACAGACATGTCCATTGGTCTTACGAGATACCCTTATACTTGTCCAACTCTGCTTATGTCAATAAATATTAAATAAACATCTTCACAGACATGTCCATTGGTCTTACGAGATACCCTTATATTTGTATGGAACTTGTATTCTAAGTTCCCCATAGATCATCAAATTTAACCAGCTGGTAGGAATTAGACTTTTTAAATCAACTTTAGCATAGAATGATGTGAGTGCATTTCCTTGAGGTTATAAATCAGACAGTTAGTTAATCTATGTCTAACTCTGTATTTGTGATTCTTGCTACATGCTCCTGATCAAGTTTCTTGAGGTTGGTTTTAAGGCTTCATAACCATATGGGATATCTCAGATGATGGTTTGTCAATTAGGAGTTAGGACCATTTAGTCCACTGTAGGGAGTTCATTTGTAATTGGATGAAATTAGGCTTAAGAGAATGAAGGAAAAAAAAATTGCCTGTGTCCAAAGAAAGTCTCAACCCATACATATTAAAGTTACTGTGAGAACATACTTAACCAAAAAAAAAAAAAAAATCACTGCAAGATCATGAACCACCTTGTCTAGTGCTGATAAGACGGCTGGTTTGTTTGGTTGATGGTTACCGCTATTACTTTTAGGTGCTGGAGGTAAGATCAGTGGCATTCTTGGAATGGTGATATGTGCATATCCCTGGTGTTTGTGCACAATGGAGTTATCTTTCGGGGTTGGAGTCAACAAAAATTTGTCTTGTTCTTTTCAATATTGGCATTTGTTTTGGCACAACTGTGGATGAAATCACTCAGATTGTCTCTCAAGGATAATGCCTCAAAGAATTCCTTCCTGGTGATGATTTTATTTTATCCTCCTGTAACACTTCTAGTGTTAGTTATCCACATGAAACCTAACAGCTCATCGTCTTCAACAACTTTATAAATCTCTGTGTTTTGCCTCTTTTAGATGGTCAAAACTCAACACATGTCCATAGCATTGATGCTAATCTGAGTTAGGCAATGGAGCTTATGTTGCCAGTTGATGGACAGGCTTCTCAAAATTTATTTACCTCAAGCTATATGCACTGGCTGACCTCTTCTAGCCCAATTCTGGCCTTATGTTAGTTGATGGCTGGAATTTGGAAACTAAGTTAATAGTGTGCCCTTCTGAAAGAATTGATCTCTTTTGGTTTGGGTACCATTGAGTTATTTCATCTCTGGAAATTAGGGTGAGAATGAAGGTAACGTGATTGGAATATGGTATATTACAGAAAGGAGGACAATTAGGTGGAGCTGCTTAAGCAAATTGCTTGAATTGATCTTCCAGATTTACGTTCCTAGATATGCAGAAGAAACAAAAATAGTCTCCCATTTTTCCTGTTGAGTACACCAAGTTGATAAGAAACATTCAGAATAAGTACCAGTCCTGCAGTTTTAGATTTACTACATGGTTCTGATGCATTGATCTGCACTGGGAAAAGTTAGAATGGATGAGTATTTAAGTATAGGGTGTATGGCAAAACTAAGATTACATTTTCAAGGCCCTGAAATTATTCCTATCTTTCATGGTTAAGACTTGAATGAGGTGATTGCTCAGAATGTTCATCTTTGAGACATGGAAGGAAAGGAAAGCTATAACATTTTCATGGCCCTGACGTTATTCCTATCTTTTGTACTGTTTTTTGCACGAGTAAGATGAACATGATATTAAAATATCTCATTGGTTCCGTGAAGCAGACAATTGGAAATCAACATTTGAGGACGCTTTAAGGTGTATAAATTCAAACTATAAACGTTTTCTGTTACTTGATGAGGCAGGTTAGGATGCAAGTTGATGTGATAGGAATCGGATTATATTTCGTTATAGTAGGCGCATACGTAGGGATTAGGAGTTATTATCCTTCTTCCTCAAATTCTCTCTTTGTTCTCATTCCTTTCTTCTTATTTTCTCATCCCCTTCTTCTTCCCTTCTCATCCCTAATTCTTCCTTACTATGATCTACATCAATTTGGTATTAGAGCTAATACGATCTACATCACGATGACTTCTTATAAAATCCGAGATAATTAATATTTTTTTTGGCTGTTCAAATCTGAGATACCTGTCTCTGGAGTACCCACTAATCTATATGGATTTGGTAAAGTTAAAGTATATGAAAACAGATAACAAATGCTTTTTTTAACACAGCAATTAGCAGCCTCTTCCCTCTGTAAGCAAAAGCCATGTAGGCTTAACTTGGTGGGCAGATGGCTACTCTTGTTTAAGCTATCCAGTATTTTGGGTTCTAGATGTGAATTAGGGTTGGTCAAGTTGATTGGAAATAGCTTCACTTGTTGACTAACTGGAAATGTGTTTGTATCAGATCAGACACACGTTTCTAGCTTCAAAGGACTTGACAAAAGTTTCCAAACACTTGGTTCTGATGTTGTGGACATATTTCTGGGGCTCATCATTGTTAGTATCCTATTCTTGTATTATTAATTCAATGGTATTCGTCTTAGCCTAGACAAATACAAGGTTTTTCGAAGAGCAACCTCTGAACGTAGAAGCTGCCTGTGCCATTTCCTCTTTTCCTTTTTTGCAATAGTTCTCCATTGCTGAAATGCTGATATTCTGGTGGTTGCTTCTATTTTGTCTCAATTCTCCTTAGCCTTTATGGATATATGCCAGTTGCGATATTTTAGAACCATACTAACGCCAAAAGCTTCAATTTACCCTGTAGAATCTGGAAAGTTGTGGAATACTTTATCATATGACATAGTTTTTTGCAGCATTGTTGGACATGCCTGTTGAAACATATGGTCTATGTATTACCACAGTTGCTCTTTTTAGATGTTTACTCCTATTTTCTTGAATTTGTTACTTGGAAATGGATACTAAAATGATGCTCTTTTTCCTTGTGGGGTCCATGAAGAGGGTTGTTTACTCTTCTGCTCAATAATTCTGAAAAAACTTTACCTGAAAATTGGGCAGACCCCCAGTCATTGTAGCACTTGTGGTTTTTTTGGGGGGGGAATTTTTCTTCATGGAAAACTTCCTTTTTGAGATTTTACTAACACTCACTTGATCGTTATTATTCTTGGGGTTAGCTCATTGGCAAAACTTCTCCAAAGAGTAATGTTGCCTCTAGTGAATAAAACTATCAATTGATAACTACATAAGCCCTGAAAATTTTACAAATGCAATATAATGCTCATGAACTTTGGATTCATTTCATGTCATAAAGGCAGAATCTGATGTACATACATTTGTGGGGGAACTGGGTGATGTAGCTGAATTACATGTAATCTGTCAAGATTTTGTGCTTTCACCTTGTATACAAATTATAATCAAACCTATCAACTAAAACCATCTATTTCTACTGAAGAAGGAAAAAAGCCTTTTAATTTTTTTATGTGGAATCTTCACACACACACACGTGTTTAATTCTCTCTTCAAAAATTTTAAGTGCCGACTTTCCATCATCTTGTTTTGTTTCCCCACTATCCAATTAGAACCTTAATGGTAGTCATCATATGGTCTTGGTGGAATTTTCAACGTGAGCATTCACTTGGGTGGAGCCATTGTGTTCTCGATCATGAATCCCATGGAGCAAGTAGTCGCTTCTAATCCCACTCCTTCAAAGACAAAAACAAAGAGAGAAAACGAAAACATCCTAAGCGGAAATAAAGTTAGGCAAGACTTCTAATAATCCCAGATCTATGCTTTGCTAGTCTGTTGTTTTGTTTAAATAATTCTTCACTCGAATGATATCCATTAAAGTTGATGGTAATAAACAAATCTTATTTTATGTAATAAGGGATAAAAGACTCTAGAAAGACAGGGTTTCAGTCTTGCAGGGATCATCTGTGAACTGTCATTCTGTTTATAATTCATTTGAATACATCCTATAAGGCTGGAAGAAATTTATCACTTCTTTCATTTTTTGAGTTCCAATCGACAAAACTGTTCCAGGAAAGGCATTGCTGCAAAGTGATGGATTTACCAAACCTCCTGGTAGAATGAAACAACAACGAAAAAAGAACCAAGGGCAAAAAGAAAGTTGTTTCCATAGTTGATGTGTTTGATCAAAAAAAGCAGATGGGAATGAGAGCCAAAAGTCAAGAGAGTAGTAAACTGATTTCCTATCAAAAAAGCTAGTCCAGCATTTCAGTTAGTATGAATTTGTTAACAACCTAGTGATTATGCGTCAGTTTTGGCAGTATCCACTAATTATCAATTCTTTATTGTGTTTGATAAATCACATGGTTGATGAGTGATGTAATATGACCAAATCTGACCGAGTCTGATGACAAAGCAAAGCATGTATCCCTTGCCAGAACAGAATGGATGTATAGGATTCATCTCAAGTTGTTGGGACAAGATTTTGTCTAGTTGAGTTGATCTTATGGGTTGCTTCTTATGTATAATATGGAAATTAAGTTGCTTATAATTTCATATCTATTGGTTTTAAGAATTGTTTGTCTCTCCTAACCCCCACCCAAAAAAAAAACCACCTTGCAGGTCTTTTATCTCCACCAAAGGGTCTGGATATGTTCAAATCTGTCTTCAAAATGTCCAGAACAACTTTTGACTACATTTGTTCACTAGTGAATGAACAAATGATGGCCAAATCAGCAAACTTCATGTTTACTAATGGCAAGCCAATGTCATTACATGATCAAGTAGCTTTAGCTTTAAGAAGGCTATGCTCTGGTGATTCCCTAATAGCAGTTGGTGATTCGATGGGGGCAAACCACTCGACTGTCTCTCAAGTGACATGGCGTTTTGTGGAGGCAATCGAAGAAAAAGGGCTTCACCACGTCCAGTGGCCTTCCACAGAACGAGAAATGATGGAGATAAAATCGAAGTTTGAGAAAATTCGAGGTCTGCCGAATTGCTCTGGTGCAATTGATACCGCTCACATCACGATGTTATTATCCTCATCTGAAAGGTCAACAGATGTGTGGCTCGATCGCAAGGAGAATCATAGCATGATTTTGCAGGCAATTGTAGACCCTGATATGAGGTTCCGAGACATAGTCACTGGATGGCCAGGAAAAATGAATGACTCTTCAGCTCTCCAAAGTTCAACTTTCTTTAAACTCTGTGAGAGCGGAGAGAGATTAAACGGGAAGAAGATAAAGCTATCAGAAGGAACAGAATTAAGGGAATACATAGTTGGGGACTCGGGCTTTCCATTGCTGCCTTGGCTTGTCACACCTTATCAAGGGAAAGAACTTTCAGAATCCAGAGCTGAGTTCAATAGGCGGCATTTTGCCACTCATATAGTGGCACAGAGAGCACTTGCAAGGTTAAAGGAGGTGTGGAGGATGATACAAGGAGTGATGTGGAGGCCGGACAAGCATAGGTTGCCAAGGATTATCCTTGTTTGCTGCATTCTTCATAATATTGTTATTGACATGGAAGATGAGGTTCTGGATGAACTGCCTCTGTCTAACCACCATGACCCAGGGTACCAACAAGAGGCTTCCCAATCTGCCGACAAGACTGCTTCCGAGCTGAGGGATAAGCTGTCTCTCTACTTGGCTGGAAGGCTGCTACCGTAAGTGTTCTTTCTATTGATACTTGGAAGGAGTAGCTAAGCTGTTGGTTTATTTTAAGTTAGAAGAGCTTGAGCCAGGTCTAGGAAAAAAGAAATTTAAGTTGACGTCGGATATTCAAATTTGATTCTAGATGGTCAATAAGTTTGATTAGATTGTTCCGGTGCTTGATGTCATCTGTCAATTTATAAGTGAGAATAAAATTTATTATAGAAAAAGATATTAAATTGCTTTACTGAATTCTGATGCTGGTTTCTATTACCTTGAGGGATTTTAACCATCTTAGTTTTGATACCTTTGAATCTTTCATGTGATCAACACAATGGATGATATGCTACCAATGGAGGTGGACCAACCCCAACCTGCTCGAGCTAAGGAAATGATATATTATTTATGCAAGGAGGCTTTGTGTTTCATCTTGCTTGTATGTGTGATTCGAAATTTATTTTCTGTAGAATTTAACAGCATTGTTGCAGGTGATGGATGTGCATAGAGTTAAAATTCCAGTCATTTTCTTTATTATTAGTGTTTTAGCCTCTATAGCCAGCATGCCTAAAGATTACCCTGGTAAAACCAGTTAGACAAATGTTGGCCTGAGCTTGTTTATGTTTTAGAGTACAGAATCACGACGTTTTCTCCTCTTAAGTTACAAGAAAGTATTTGAACAGACATTGTGACATGCTAAAGTTCTTTCTGTTCCAATATAACATTGCCCTGTGTGCCTGTACTACTAATGGTTAGTCGCCGATTATTGGGATCAATGATACAAGGACCTTAGAGCCATTCATTTTTTCATTTAGAACATAACAAGATGAGACTTCAACTTCCTCACTTCAAGTAACTGCAATCCTCGAAGTAGAAGCAAGCTGAACAATTGTTTGTGGTTTGATTCCTACTTTATAACAGCAGGCAGTGAACAACATGTAGTTTTTGTGGCATTGTCATCATTCATTTGTGTTCCTTTCTTCCTCTTATGCTGCACTTGGTAAGAATGATAAAAAGTAGAAAAGATGGAAAGTAGTAGTTTTTGTAAGTTATTACAAGTTTGTGTCGAACATCAGGTAAACTTAACTCAAATCATTTAACTAATTGTGTTATGTCAAAGTTGCGAGTTGACTTGTTTATTTTAGTATTCGTATTCGTGTTGATCCACATAAACTTTAAATAAAAAATTTAACGCTAATATTTTATTTTCATTTAATTGAATCCATTTTAATATTTTTTCTACAAAATAAAAATTAACTTAAATAAATATAAAAATAATAATAAGTAAAAATAATTTTTTTAATATAATAATTATGTTAGTGCTTAATAAATAATTACAAATAATTAACATTTTATGTCCATAATAATATTTAAACATAGTTTCGTGTTAATTTTGTGTTAATTTCGTGTTCCATACAAACGAGAAAATAGAGAAAGTGTTTATTTTTAAATAAACGAGTTGATGGTGTCAATTTTGAGTTTGACAAGTTGAACTGAATATGAGTATTTTATATTTCTTATTTGCGTGTCAGGTCATTTTCAAGTTCGTGTCGAATTATAATCAATTCAGTGTCATAAAATTCGTGTTGAGTTCGAGTCGTGTCATCGTATTGAGTCGAAAATTTTCACCCCTAATTGAGATGGAAAAAATATTTCTTTTACTTTGAATTTTTATTTGTATTTTTTTTTTAATTTTTTAAAATACATAAATACATATTTTATCATTATAATTTTATATTAAATTAACATATACATAATATATGTATATATTAAAAGATATATAAATAAATAAGATACATTTCAACATAAATAATTAATTTTCTATTCACTTTCCTTCCGATTTTGGAGGAATTGATTTTAGTAAGTTGAAAGGAAAGTTAATTTATCAACTTTTTCATCCATCTTATTTTTTTCCTTATCAAAAATAATTTTTTATTTATCCCTCTAATTTTTTATCTTTTCAACTTTTCATCCTTCCATTTTTTCATCATACCAAATGGAGCATTAATTTTCCAGGAAGCAACTAACTTTCTTTAGTCAATCAAAAAAGTTCAGCTCGAGCTATCTACTAACGAACTCTCTCTCCTCGTTCTGCTACGCTTGTTTACATGCTTGTTTATAAATTTACCCCCATAAACCATATGTTTAGATAAAGGATGTGTGCATTTGTTTTTCTAAGTAGATAGTAATCCTAATGCTAAAGTGATTATAATTTAAATAACAATTAGATGTTGGTGGGACTTCTTATTTGTTGGGAGTTTAGGAGCTTCTACGTCATTTGGGCTGCCAATTTGATCCAATACTAAAAATCGGCCGGATTAGAAGTTGGGGTCCCAATTGTTTCTAGAAACTATGTCTCAACTCAGCTCCTGGAGAATTCTGGGAGAGGTCTGGAGACACATCAAAGTATGTGCTACACTTCTAGAACAGCAATCTTCTGGAGAACTGTTTGAAATGTAAACATGCCACTTTTCAGCCACAAGAGAATAATATGGTAGGAACTTTTTAACGTTGACCTTTGAACTGGAATTCTCCATCTCCATCTCCACTAGGCCAAAAGGGTTTGAGACAAAGGGTTCTATTACTTCTAAGGACTACAGGAAATTTGGTTCCAAGTTTTTTTTTTTTTTTTAAGGTTTTTTTAACTTTAATAGTCAGGGGTGTTCGAACCAATTTATGCACACGTCGATTAATTTCTTCTCTAATCCGGTCAAAGACATATTATCCTTGTCGGAATTAGGGTATTCATAAGAGATAAATTTCTTATAGTCTGTTCTCAAGGGGTTGCCAAAATTTAAACATACGACGTCTGTTACCACTTAAACTATAAATGTTTACAGCTTGCCTTTTTTTTTTTTTTTTCTTTTTTGAAGTTGTACAAGGTAAAAACCACACTACTTTTAACTACTTTACCCTCGCAAAAAGAGGCTAGGGACTAGAAGGCCAATAAATTCAAATTCACACAATTTAATCCCAAATTTCTTCCTTGGTTTATGTTACATAGAATGAACATCCTATTGAGATTTCGGCACTAAATGTGAATGATAAGGTAGTTCCTATCACTAGAAGGAGGACATAAAAGCAAAGTATGACTTATTAAACCTCAAAATTTTATAAAAAAAAATAGATTTTATTTTCGGATCAACGATTACTGAATGGTTCTACTTGATTCTAATCATAATGGGTTTTGAGCTTAAATTTATGGTTACGATCACAAACAAAGAAGCCAACATAAAAATACGGAACAAGTCTAGAGTCACCATAACTTTTCAAAAGTAAATTTAAAAAGTAAAATTTATCCTATCGTACAACTTGCGACAAAATTCACCAATAAAAACTTTGGCACGAAGTAAAGAGTGTGAAGGAAGAAGTTTCTGCGCTAAGACTTGAGAGGCAAACCGAACCGCGTAGATTACTAGCAGTAAGTAACATGCTAGCACAACTCTCTCTCTCTCTCTCTCTGCTTTTATGAGAAACACATCTTTCCTTACCTGATTCAACTCTATCCTTCCTGCAGTATGTGACTTGGCTACACGGTATTGAAGTTTATAATTTTGACGGTTTAGTTATTAATAAAAAAATTAAAATTTATATTTAAAAACAATTTTTAGGATTATTTTATAATTTTTATAGTTTAACTTATAATTTTTTAGAAATAAGCTATTGGAGGATCGATTCCAATACTTATAATTTAATCCCAAAAAATTCTAAAAATTTATATATGGCAATAAGGTACCAATTTTATTTTATTTTATTTTTTGTTATCCTAGCTTTCCCCATCCAACAAATCACGTGCATTTGTTTATTTTATTTATAATAATGATATATTCACCATGTTTGTCCACAACTTTATTTACCCCATTTGATGTGGCATAATTTTAATCATTAAATATTTAATGGAACTACTAATTCAATGGTTTATATTGAAGTAGTGCACAAACTTGATGTGTGGAGCATTATTATAGCTTTCATACTTCATCGTCCAAGGTATTTGGCCACGCGTACCAGCGTGTATATATGTTCTTTCAATTTTTTTTTTTTTGATTTAATAGTCAATGATATTCAGATTCAACTTACGCACACTTCGACTAATCTCCCTCAATCCAGTCAAAGGCAGGTCATTTACGTTAGGACTAAGTAATTCATGAGGGATAAATTCCTCATGACCTAGCTCTAAGAGATTTGCTGAAATTCAAACTCAGAACGTCTAAATTTGCAGTTCGTCTCTATTATCACTTGAGCTATCTTTGGAGATTATATTTATGTTCAATAACCGCACAGACAATGGGGAAAATAAAAGGGAGAATCTCACTTTATACCCCAAAAAAATTAAGATTTTTTAATATGTACCTTTAAAAATTAGAATTTTTTACATTATACCTTATTAGAGATATTGTAACGTGGCATTCCGTTAACTTTCATTACTTATTCTATCAAAAATTACTCTATTAACATTGACGGAGTGAATAACAAAAAATACCGAATGTATCATATAATAACACTTTTAATATATTAAAGATACAATATTAAAAATTTAATCTTTAAATAAAGATGAAATCCGACCAATGAAAATTTGAATAAAGAATTTGTGCATACAATAGATACATTTGAGAAGAAAATCATCCCTTCGATTTAGCCATACCATAAATTCTTAAGATGAGTATCCAAAATTGTTGAACTGATGGATGGTTGAAGTATCAATTCCTAAAGGCTCTTCTAGAACTAAGCTATAAGTGAAATATAATTTGGGGCCTCAAACACACCAATAAAATATTACTAATCAATTAACAAGGATAAATGACTATCACTTATCAAATTATTATTATTATTATTAATGCATATCCCGTAGCACGTTGCCGCCTTTCCCGATCAAGTCGTAGCCTTTCTCGATCATTCTTTCTTCATCACCTTGTGGTTTGCTCCCGTAGCACTTTGTCACCTTGTGGTTCAAAAATAGGCACATAGCCCCCTTGCAATTTTGGACCAAGTTGCTATTGTCATAATTTTCATACAACTTGATGGAAATTGTGGTACATTCGCCCAATTTCAGAGTGGTTGTGCCAAAAATTTTAATTAAAGTCAATAATTAATGTAAAATGACAAAAAAATCCATCCATCTAAACACTCATGTCTTCCCCCTTGTCATCTCCATTTATTTTAGCCAAACCCACCACCACCACTAGCGACTTTTCACTTTTCTATCTTAACCCAAACCACTAGCAAGGGTCTTCTTTCTTCGGGCAGAACCACCAGTACTAACAACCAACTCTACCTATAAGTCCGATTTCAACATCGACAAAGCCACTTTCGGTTAGCTGCCACCACCATTAGCAACCTCCACCCACAATAACTCAACCCACCATGCCAAATTGATCACTTTCAATTTCAATTTGAACTTGAAGTCGAATTTACTGTCGATTCTAAATTGACCTCAAAATCTAAAAAATAAAAATCCAGATCACATCCAAAAATAAAAAAATCAAAATTAATTTCAGTTCTGATTTTTTTTGGATTTTGCAACAAATTAAAGAGATATTGTTGTGTTTGCAACAAAGAAGAGACTGTATTGGTTGCTATGATTTGTAAGGTGACAATTGTTTCTTGCAGTGGTGTCTCCTACATTAGTTGTTTGTTGTGGTGTGAACTTTGCAACTCTAAATCCAGATTGTGAACTTGGGAACCAATTGATACAAAAGGGTTTCACTGGTTTTTGGGGAAAAAGTGTGTTTGGATTTTATTATAATAATTGTAATTGATTCATGTGACTTTTATTTTAATAGTACAATCAATATTGGTAAGTTTTGATTTTAGTAGTGCCATTGATGAAGAGTAAAAGATAATTGGGAGAAGAAGACAGTGAGGGTATTAATTTAATTTAACCTTTCTTGTGAACGGTTGTGCCAATTGGTCCAAAACTATATGGGGGTTATATGCTTATTTCTGAACCACAAGGTGGCAAAGTGTTACTGGGGCTAACCATAAGGGGGTAAAATGGAATTTTCCAAAAAAAATTAAAATTGATAGGAGATTCTATAAGAAAAAGAGTAATGATTGGTTTTTTGGCTCAGCCCAACCAATCGACTTGTCTGTAGTTACCTCGCTCACGCGGACACGCCACCGCATGTTCTGACGGCTAAACAATTCTAATACCCCCCACTATTCCCCCCCCCCCCTCTCTCTTTCTCTCACCAAGAAACTTCCTGGAAATTCTAGCAAAGAAATCCACTACGACCTATATATATACCACAAAATTCAGAGAGTAACAATCCTTTGCAACACCATACACACACACACACAGAAACACCTTTTTTTATTGAATACCTTATCAAGTATCAACCATGACCATGAAGAGACTCAGAGAGGACGATCATGGTGAGGTTGAAACCCTAGCAATGGCTAATTGCTTGATGCTTCTCTCTGGTCTGGGCAAGACCGTAACACCTTCCGGTCGTCTTTTCGAGTGCAAGACATGTAAAAGGCCATTCTCATCGTTCCAAGCTCTCGGTGGCCACCGGGCGAGTCACAAGAGACCAAAGCTAATGTCGGTGGATCTTGTTCATCAATCTGATCACGATCATGATCACAAACCGTGGAAGCCTAAAACACACGAATGCTATATCTGTGGCCTGGAGTTCACAGTAGGGCAAGCACTGGGTGGCCACATGAGGCGGCACCGTGCGGTCATCACTGAAGGGTCGGTGAGAAAACAATCGGCACCGCCAGTGCCGGCGATTCTGCAGAGGTCGAATAGCAAGAGAGTTTTGTGCTTGGATTTGAAGTTGGGGAGATAGGTCCAATGCTAGACAGTTTTACTTTAAATTTTTTTCATGCTCCGAACTTGGTTACAGTTGATTTATTCTCTTTCTGGGTACTGCGGTTTTTCCATCCCTTTTTAGATTCATAGTACTAGTTTCGGTTTTTTGTTCTCCATGTATATATTTATACATTGAATTCGTTTTTGCTAGTTTTGGGTTATGTTTACCATCTTGGATGTTACATATTCCTCTAGTTTGAATAGAACCCACTAATTCATCCACTTTAGTTTGAATTTACTAATACAAAGATTACCAGAGCCCAATAATTCATCCACTTTTGATTTATCTTTTATGATTCACAAATCTTGTGTAGGATTGGAGATTTAGTATAATATTTCTTTTCATACGTGGTACGATGGAATATGTGGAATATGTTTAATTAGTAAGTTAATTGATCTGTTATTTTAGACTGTGATTCATTTTGTAATTTTTATGTAGTGTAATATATTCATAAATTTTTGACGAAATGATCACGTGTTGAATATGTAATGTCATCTAAAAAAATGACACGTGGTCATTTTCATAAAAAAATTTGAAGTGACATGAATTGAATATTTTAGAGATTAAATTGACAAAATTGATAAAATAAAAACTAAATTGACAAATATTTAGATACTAAAAGTGTTATTAACCTATTTTTTTTATAAGTATACTCCCAATATGAGTTTGAAGCTAAGAATATTAAAATAAAGGGCGACTTGGAAGTCAGTACAATTTTTTAGACTTATTTTGAACAAAAATACAACACAAAATATTATTTGGGCTAAAGTGCATATTTTTAAAAAATAAAAATATTGACATTCGATAAATAGCTGAATGGTTGAAACCCTTTGTATTCCTTCCATATATTTTAGCTACAATCAAGTAATGAGAAGTAAAATTGGAGCATATTTTCTCTAACAGTTTTTCTATCTCTCTTCATATTTTCTCTTACACTATTTATATTAATATTACAACAATATAATTGCACTAATCAGTTAAAATTGTTATATAATACAACAAACAGTTACTCTTGTATTCTAATAAACCAAACAGTTACATAAAATAATTACATAAAATTATGACACCAACATAATTAGTCATTCAGTTGTTTACATAAACTAAATAGTTGCATCATTTAGTATCGCGGTATCATTACACCATCATGCCTTAACAATTGCATGAGATTGTGATTATTACATCCATTAAAAAAAATAGTTACACCCATTAAAAAACAGTTACACCCATTAAAAAAATAGTTACATTCATTAAAAAATAGTTACATCTATTAAAAAAAATAGTTATACATATTAAAAAATAGTTACACAAATTAAAAAAATAGTTATACCAATTAAAAAATTGTTACACTCATTAAAAAAAACAAAAAAATTCTTTTTTTCTTACATCCCAACAACGAACAATACATAATATCTAATAAAATATCTTGGTAAATACTTTTTTTTTTTTGGGGGGGGGGGGAATTCGGTATTTATTCACATATAACTTATGACATTCAAATTAAATCTAATTGCCATGAAATACAGTTGCTGAAGAAGAAGGGTTTTGATCATTAATGCCCCTATTTTACCTCTCATTAATATTGTTAATCTTTACATATTTATTTTCTCAAATAACTGTCAATAATGACTGTATAATTTAAGGGAGGGTGTTTAGGTAAAAAAAAAAGTTTTAATTCATTTAAATTTTGTACCTAAATACAAAAAAATTTATAAAAGTTGTACTTAATATAGTAAATAACTTATTCATATATTTTTGCTCAAATAAGTCTAAAAAATTATACCCATACCCAAAAAACCCTAAAATAAATGGTAAGTGAGGGTTATGATTTGAGATTAAGGTTTTGATACGAAGTTACTTAGATCGTGAGTTAATTTATAATTTTAATTATAGTTTAGGATCAAGAGTCGAAACGATTTGAATTACGAATCCACTCTATTTTTGGTTGTTCGACCAAATTTATGGGGAAACAGAAATGCATCAACTGAATAGTTAAGAAAAAATAGAGGGGCACATCCTTGAATTCCAGCACTTAGATTGAAGAGCGGAATCTTGAGACTAGTTTTTCTTGTTCGTTATAAAGAAAAAGGTGGTACAAAAGCATAAAAGAGAGTCTTCTGACTATAAATACACAGTCGAGCTAGCTTGAACCTAACTCATCTTAAAGATGGATATCGTGATTGCTTGTCAATTGTATCAGTACTATGGTTTGTAGGTGATTTTGTACATCTAAGTCTCATACGTCTAAAAGATGGATATATAATTGGGATGAATATCGATTATATTAAAAAAAATCGTAGACATATATTGTTGTCAACGAATGATTTAATATTCTTTGGAATTCCAGCCTTTCTTAGCATGATAATAAAAAATCTCATTACTTTTCAAAAAAGACCTATAGATAGAGCTCTTAATCAAACCGACATATTTGAACTCGGCTCAGATTCAACTTGTTTTTGCCTCGTTCAAGTTCGGCTCTTTTTTTAAATGAGATAAATTTAAACAATTTTTTAGACTCGTTTAAAAACGGAGCTCGACAAACTCAGTTCAAATTTGACAGACTTGACTTGTTTATGTTCAAATACTCAGACTTGACTTGTTTTGGGCTCGTTCACGTTTAAAAAACAAGTTGAACTAGAACAATTTTTTATGTTTGATTAAAGAAAACAAGTTTTTTAGACTCTGTTCCAACTCTTTTGACTATTAGCCCTACCTAGGGACCAAACTTGGCAGTAAAAAAAATCCCAAATGAATGAATTCGAAACATGCATGCTTACACATTACACGTATGACAAGAACCTTGTTTGTCTATTTATTTTTTTCTTTGTATTACACTATCAAATTAAACAATGCAGCGATTCAAATAGTTGAGTGTGCAAAAATTATCAGCAATTCAAATAGTTGAGGAGGTGAAAAAATACAAGTCATAAAATATAGTTAAAAATGGGGGGGAAACAATATCAAGTGTACAAGGCTACCACCAATCTTGGGTTTGGGTGAAATTCATAAAAACATCTGCTATTACACTCAACTCAAAAAGGATGAATATATTAAACAACAACAATACTAAAGAATTCTACCCTAAAAGCGACCCAAAAGTTAACAGAAAGAAACTAATTGTGGAACAACGTTCTTTTTTTTATAATAAAAAATACCTCATTATTTCTTATACCAAAGAAATCGACTGAAACGAAACGAATAGATTAAATGATAATGACAACAGGCAGGGAAATCAATACACTGTATGCACTTATCTTACAAATGGTAAAACCAAGAAAATCACATTGCACATCAGGGAAAATATGGACAAACAAACAAGAAAAATAAAAAGGTAGAGAATCTTTAATTTAAACCAAGATTAATAACCAATGATCAATTTGGTCTAATGGGATTGACGACGAGAACATAAAAAATTTGACGGCTATGTTTATTTAGTAAGTAGTGCAATGTGCAAAGTAGCTCTTGTGGTATCGTCTCTAAACAATTAGGACATAGATTTTGTAGTACTCGATAAGTTAAAACTACATGTCTACACCATAACAGAACAAAAGGCATTAGCCATCAATTGACTTGGACATGGGGTCCGACAGAATCCAGTTGGACTTGTATATATAACAGTGACAAGCACGACATCCAATGTGTGACGCCCCTAGGCACGACAACCAAGGCGCGACGTCTATGTGCGACGCCCCCTAGGCATGACGCTTGAAGCACAAGGGTAATGCTATTGGGATCTAATTTTTAGACCTAAAAAGGTGACCTTATGATGTGGCAGTTAAGGTGTCCTTACCAACTCAGCAACTTAAGCCAGAAAAAAAAAAAACTTAAACAATCAGCAACTTAAACGATCTCTCTCTCCAAACCAGTACACCTCCTTCCCCAAAACCCTAAAATTTCTCCTCCTCTTGACACAATCTTCTTTACAGTACAAACCCACCTGAAATTGACCAGCCACAAGCAGTAAACCATCAACGTCGGTGTTCTTTCTCCTTGTCTTCATCTTCGTCAGTGTTTTTTCCTTCTTCAGCGACCAGCTTCTTCATCAGATTACACGTTGTCCAGTCGTTCAGTTGTTTTCTTCAGTCGTTCCCTTCTTCAACAATGTTCTCTTTAGCCGTCCAACCATTGTCCAGCTTCTTCAGCCGTTCTCTTCCCTTTTCATCTCTTCGCCGAAGCACACAGTGTCCTGAATATCTGTCAAAATTGACTCCACCACAGTCGGCTCTATAGTACGTGAATTTCATTTTATTTATTTTTTGGGTAATAATTGGAGGTTGATCAATTTGTTTTCGATTTATAGATTTATTTATATATATATATACACACAAACAAAGGTTTGAATTATAGATTTGTCTAACACAAAAAAAAATAAAAAAATCATTTCCTTTTGGTGGTTATTTTGGAGCATAAATAAATTTATTTTGTTATGGTGTTCGGGCATATTACAAAATTCTGGTTAATCAACAAAGCATGTGTTGCAGTAAAATTTTATTACAATGGAATGTGAATCTTCAAGTAGTTTGCAGTTGATAGAAGACAATGTTGTGACTGAAATGGCGAATGTAGTTGGTGTAGACGAGCCTAAGGTTGGGATGATGTTCGAAAGTTATAAACAGTTGCTTGAGTATTACACGGATTATGATAAACAGTTAAGATTCCCAGTGAAGATAAGATCATCAACAAAAGGGGATGATGGTGAGTTGAAATACGTGACTATTGTTTGTTCTCGATCAGGCAAGTCAAAGTCCACTTCCAAAAATCCATTGAAGCCACATCCAAGTATAAAAGTAGGTTGTAAGGCTAAGGTCCTAGCAATTTTGTATGCAAATGAAAAGTGACGACTGAACACTGTCATGCTTGATCATAACCATGAGTTGAGACCACATGTGAAAAGGAAGCTTGAATTGAACGATCGAGTGAGAATTAGACTAAATAAAAATTTCACCACGTTTGTGGTTAAAGTTGGGGGGCATGAAAATATCTCCTTTTTAGAGAAGGATTGTAGAAACTATATTGAGAAAGTAAGGCGGTTACAGCTCGGGGAAGGAGATGCCTCTGCAATACAAAAGTATATCGTAAAGATGCAAGCTGAAAATGTAAATTTCTTTTATACAATGGATTTGGATGCTGAGGGTCGATTAAGGAATGTGTTTTGGGTTGATGCAAGGAGTAGGGCAGCATATCAAGAATTTGGTGATGTTATTACATTTGATACTACATATTTGACAAATAAGTATGGCATGCCCTTTGCTCCATTTGTAGGTGTTAATCATCACGGACAATCGACTTTGCTTGGATGTGGTTTGATCTCTAGTGAAGACATAGAAACATTTACTAGGTTGTTTCAATCGTGGCTTGCATATATGTCTTACAAAGCTCCACATGCCATAATTACCGATCAAGACAAAGCCAGGCAAAAAACAGTTGAGATTGTTTTTCCTAATGCTAAACTTCGATGGTGCTTATGGCACATCATGAAAAAATTGCCTGAAAAGTTGAGAAGTTATGAGCAGTATGAATCCATCAAATATTTCTTGCAAAGGGTCGTTTATGATTCATTAAGTTGTACTGAATTTGAAGAAAGATGAAATGGAATGATTGAAAAGTGCATGCTACATAATAATGATTGGTTGAGTGGGTTGTACAATGAGAGGCGTCGTTGGGTGCCTATCTTTGTGAAAAATATTTTTTGGGCGGGAATGTCTACCACACAACGAAGTGAGAGTATGAACTCATTCTTTGATGGCTATGTCAATTCTAAGAGTACCTTGAAACAATTTGTCGAACAATATGAAAATGCATTGAAAAGTAAGGTGGAAAAGGAGAACCAGGAAGAATATAAGTCTTTATCTTCGCAAGTCCCTTGTGTAACCTATTATGATATGGAGAAACAAGTTCAAAGAGTCTACACTATCTCAAAATTTAAGGAGTTTCAAAGCGAATTGACAGGGAAGATGTATTGTGATTTGACTTCGGTCAAAGTGGAAGGTTTGATTTCTGAATACGACGTATCTGAGGATATCATGATTGAGGAGAAAAGAAAGAGTGCAAACTTCAAGGTTTGGTTCAATGAAAAAGATTCTGAAGTGAAGTGCAATTGTTGCTTGTTTGAGTATAGAGGAATATTATGCAAGCATGCAGTGGCAGTGTTAATCCGTAAAAAGATTTACTCACTTTCGGATAAGTACATCATACGGAGATGGATGAAGGATGTGAAAAGATGTCATACAAAGATTAAAATCAGTTATAACTATTTGAGTGCCACACCTGAAACAAAACGATTTGATCAAATGTGCAATGCTTTTAGCAAGTTGGCAAGCTTGGCGGCAGAATATGAAGATAAGTGCACGTTTGTGATGGATTGTATACATGATCTAAAGGAGAAACTACAACAAAACGAAGGAGGTAGTGGAAGTTATCAACCAAGTCCTAGCTCGATTGTTGGTAGAAACTCTGGTGAGAAGAAAATACTTATTCCATTAGCAGTTAGTAGCAAAGGCCATCCACCATTCAAAAGGAAGCAATCAAAAGTTGAGCAAGTTACAAGGAAAAAAAAGAAAACGAAAAAGAAGATGCTATCGCATGGAAATCATACAACCAAAGGAGAAGAGGTGTGAATAAAATGACAATTTTTAAAATAATAATGTAGTAATTATTTCCTTTCATTATTTTATTTTTTGTAGGATTGCCGACCGAGTGAAAGTGATGCCATTGGGCTTGTTGGTGGTCAACCCACGAGTGAAGCGATTGATGTACTTGGAACACAAGAAAGTATTGGGATGATAGTATAACATCAACATCCAAATTATAATTATAATATTTGGATGTTATTTATTATTGTTATGGGGGGTCACTTAAATATGTCTTGGAAATCATTTCATGGTTAGCAATCTAAGATTCATTATAGAAATTCTTTTTTTTTTAATAGTTGTACTATAATTTCAATTTATGAAATTTCTTATTCTTGTTTACCATAACCAATATCTTTCTTGGCATGGTGAATAGGGTATGCACCCTGTGCCTTGTTCTAGTTCCAAAGAAATGGTAGACATTTCAGAGTTGCCCATTACGTCTTCAACGTCAACATCTAATGGCAAGTATATTTGATGAGTTGGAGAGAAGTTTAGGAATTTTTGTTTTTTATTCAAAAGTTGAGTTTTTGTTCATAAACTTGAATCAACCATTAATTGTACTAATTTTTCCTATAGCAGGTACGGAAAAGAGGAAGATCGTCTAGTTTTGCAAGAGGAAGATTGTAGTATTTTGTGTTCACTTTGTGTTACCTGTCCATCTGACATGATTTCTAGTTGTGTAAGAGAAAGACTGTAGTTAGTATTTTGTGTTCATTTGTGTTACTAATGTTGTATTGGATACTTTGGATATTTGTAATACAATTTAGGGGTTGAATTTTGCCTTTTGATAATACATTATTGTGGTTTGAATATTTGTAATACTTTTGGATGTTGCCTGCAATCTTTGCTGCAAATGGACTACTTGTTTAGCTATTTCAGCTGGACTCTTGCTGTTTTCATTTCAGATATAAAACAACAAAATCTATTTGAATTTTTTAAAACAAAAAATTTGTTGCCTTCATTCTGATGACAGCTTGATTGGGGTTTCTTGTTTGGTGTTTTAGGTTGGATGGTAATGATGGAGTTCTGGACTGGGGGTGTATGGTGATGGTGGCGGTTATGTAGTGGTTGCCATGATGGTGAGGTGCATATATTTGTGCATGAGTACTGCTCTACTAACACCATTGGTGAGAAGGGGCAGCTAGGTTTCATTTGCAGTTCAGTTAATGTAAATTTCATTTGCATTGTTCAACTTTGTCTGTGTATACTCGATATTATGCAATAGGGTGAAGTAGGTAAGAAATATACATAGGCAGACTACAAATTAAGAGGAGCAGTACATTGATTCAACAATTACTTTTTTGGTATAAGAACTCAATTGTTCCACACAATAATAATACATCTACTCTCCATCAATTATAAGAATTTACAACGGTTTTCTTCTCAAACAGCAATCCATCAATTCTAAAATAATTTACAATAGATTTTACAATGTCCAAAATATCAAAGTCATACATAGACAATTCGTCGAACGGTTTGTAAGCAAAACCAATCTTGAGACTCCTACACAGACCTTTCCTAAAAAAAATACCCAATTTCAAGCACACAAACAATGGTCCCCGTTTTCATCAACAAACCAGTTCAAAAAAAAAAAAAAATTCATTCGTAATTCGTAGGGCTGTTGATGTGGTGCTGGACAATGGGCAGGCACTTCGATGAAGATAGTAATGACTTCGTGTATCGCCGGATGTCTAATTCTGATAACCGATGTTGGCTGGAATTTTTAAGCTTATCAGCTAAAGAACCTCCAGAAGCGTACTCCAACAAGACATTGTATAATTTCTGGCCATTTTCAAAATTGAAACTGTCACCAAAACAACGAACAATCTCCGGACAATCCTGAAGCTCCTCCAATACCATCTTTTCATTCATCAACAAAACAGCGTACAAAGCATCACAAGATTTCTCGGCCATTAATGGAGTAATTTACGGGCTCTGGCTTCTGGGTATTGCAAGATTGACTGTCCCAAAGCTTCCATGACAAAATGTTCCACCATGTACCCACTCCATGGGTATGATTGGAGCTCAAATTGTGGGTTTTTACAGTGAAGAAGATTGTGTCAAGAGGAGGAGAAATTTTAGGGTTATGGGGAAGGAGGTGTATTGGTTTGGGGAGAGAGATCATTTAAGTTGCTGATTGTTTAAGTTTTTTCTTTAAAGAAATTAGGTTTCTTAAGTTGCTGAGTTAGTAAAAATACCTTAGCTGCCATCTCATCAGGTCACATTTTTAGGTCTAAAAATTAAGTTCCAATAACATTATCCTAATCGAAAGTATCACCTCACCAAAATATCTGACTGTGTGCATACTGTAAATTTGCTTGGTGTCTTGAATGGAAAATATTATTTGGACCTAAAAATTTGACATAATTTATTGACCTAATGATGTGGCTTCATTGAAACAATTAGATTAACACTAATTTTCAATGTTTGATGGAGCCCACAGTTAATCCAAAAATCATAATGAATTAGATCAACAAATTAAATCAATAAATTAAGTTCTAATAGCATTGCACGTCTTGAATATATTTGACTTCTTTGACATATTTACATATGGATTTTTCCCACGTAGCAGCCAATATCCACTTAAAGACTGAAACGTCACCCATTACCAGCTTCTTGTTTCAGTCGGGACCTTTTGGGGAGAAAATATTAACAGAGCACTTAATTTAACACTCAAATCAATAAAATTATTGGGCATGTTTGGAATTAACTAAAATAGATAGCTTTTAAGAATTTTAGAATAAAATAGGTCAAGTTTGTTTGGATTTTAGCTTAGCGAGAAATGTTACTGAGACATAATTTATTGACGTAATTCACTATGACATTTAAATTGAATGTGAACTTCATCAAACATTAGAACTTGTTGTTGATCTGATAGTTCTATTGAAGCTACGTCATTATATTAGTAAATTAAATCAAATTTTTAGATTCAAATAGGATTACTCTTATCTTTTAGCTTTTTTACCGTTTTATGTAGCTGCTTTTTGAACCCCAAAAGACTTATTTAGGTTAATTGAAAAAATTAATTTTATAAACTTTTTTCTGGTTTTTTTAGAGTTTTGTCGCAAATTTCACATAATTTTTTAGTTTATTATGTTCATAAAATATTAATAGTAACGTAAAAAAAATTAAAATTCATATTTTAAGAATTATTACACATAATATATATATATACATATAATTATTTTTTCATTTTGACATAAAAAATTAAAAAAATTAGAAATTCAAATGAATTTTTTTAGTTATTTCTGTTTTTAATGACCATTAAATTAGAAGTAATATTATTGGGATGAATTTTAATTTATTGAGTTAATGATGTGATAATGACATAATCTAATAGTATTGTTATAACAATTATTGTTGGACTTCTTAATTTGAAATATATCAATTGAGTTTTTTATATCTCAATAGCATTACTTTTAAATTAGTTATAAGCTTCAATATTAGATAAAACTCATTTTTAATTCAATAATTACAATGGATTTATGTCTCAAATTAGATCCAAATGGTATTTTTCAAATGACTTAAAAAATTAATCTAATTTGTTAACATAATAAAGTACTAAATGATAGAGTTCTAATGAAAAAAATTAACAATAAAAATATTATTAAATCAAATTTTTAAGTCTTTTTAATAATTTCTCAAAATTTATAAAAAAAAATTTTGGTTAGAGACAAAATTTATTGTGAAGGGATTAAATTAAGACAATAAAAAATCCAAGAACTATTTTAAAATAAAAACAAAATTTAAGAACTAATTATAATATTTATCCTAATATTTTTCATATATTCTTTGAGCTAAAATCGGGTGCTCCTGACACACACATCATATCAAACTTTTTCGTCACCACAAAACCTACCCGTATACTCTCAACTCCCCCGCCGTTCGCGGCCGGTGCATTTTCATCCTGAATAACACCGACTTGGTAACGGAATCGACCTTTAATACACATCGAAGGTATGGATCATAGAGATTCTCTGTTCTTATATTCCTCCAAGATTGTGGTTAGGGTTTGACTGTCTTGAATTTCATATCTCCAAAGTTATATCGGATCTTTTTATACCCGGTTTATTAATCATCTCAAAGAGAAATATTTTGAAATTCGTCGTTTTCGAGATGTTATCTTGTGAGTTTTGAGTTCTAGGATTTTGATTTTGCAGGCGAATCAAGAGAATGTATGTTGTCCCTTTTCCTTGTTTGCATCGAACTCGCAGTGCGTGAAAATTGCTGTCCGTAGTCATTTGTTGTGTTCTTATCCATTGAAGTTGAAGGTGCAAAATGGTACGTTAGCTGACTCTTTCTCAGAGACTGTCGTTAGCATATGTGGGTTTATTTATTTATGTTGTGTTGTTTGACCGGAATGTATGATGTTAGTAATGAGTATATGATGGGGGTTTTTTCGTGGTTTTTCTTGCTATGTACAATGTCAATTCTTAGTCCAATTGAATAATACTTAGAATACTTTTGATCACTCCGAGTTGGAAATGTATAGTGTAGATATAATTTTAGGGCCCCTTAAAATACTATAGTTCAAGAAATTATGCTCTATAATTTGAATTTCTCAATACTTGTAACAAGCTTTTTGAAGTAGATTTTCATAATGCTACTGCATATTTGGAGCCCTTGCCTTGAATTGAGATTATAATGTTTAGGCTTGGATCAATATCTCACTTGAGGCTGAATGACGTCTTTTTCCGGATGGTTAGCCTCTTGAACAAAGAACATTGAAAAAACAGAGAATGTAGGACTTGATTATCTAGGATTGGAAACTCATTTATTAGTCTTTTAGTCATTGTTGTTTTTTGTTCTACAAGTCTTGGAAATCAAATAGTATATAGGCCCTTTAATGTATTCATGAATGAGAAATCTAGTATTGTTGAGGAAGTTGACATGATTTGTAGAATTTTTCTTGACCAAAACTGAAAAGAAATAAGTGGCAAAAATTGGAACATGATTTGCAGAAGTTTTAAAGTTCATGTTTCAGATGTGAAGACCATTCACTTATGCATATGAAGCCTGACAAGTGACGACTATTTATTATTGATCGAAAGCCTACAAGGGTTGGAAAATTTAAAAACAACTCACTCAAAAACTTAGTGTGGTAGAAATGAGGATGTTATGCGTGCTAAAACAAGAAAGGTTCAAATTAGGATCGAGTATATTCATGATCCATAGAAGTAACACTAATAGGAAATAAATTAAGATGTAATCTATTAGGTGATTTGGACATGTTTATAGGAGACCTAATAATGCACTAATGAGGAAGAGTGATTTGATAGATATCAATAGCAATAAGAGAGGTGGAGGTAGGCCGAAAATAGCTTTGAAAAAAATAGTGAAAATGGATATGATTGAACGATTTAAGCAAAAGTATAACATTTAATCAAGCACAATAGAAAAAAATGATTCATATAGTCGACCCCAAAATTGGTATAAAAACTTTGTTGAATTGAGTTTAGTTGAGTTGAGTATGGTCCTCCTCACAAAGCAAGAGCCAGCAATTAGAACATAACACACTTGTGGAAGTTGTTTAAGGAAGCTCCAATCAAATCACTCGGTCAAAGAGAGATTCATCTATATAAAGAGGACAATTTCCTTCAAGAACTGGTGTCACTGGGTCATTGAAAGATTCTAATAGGGAGGTGATCAACAAGTCATGCAAGCAAGCTCACTGCTGGTAACATTTAGGGGTGTGATTGCATGGTGTGATGGTGAAAGCTCCGCTGATAACTTGAGGTGGTTGGTTCAAATACTGTTGAACTCTTTTGTTACAAAGAACCAAAAATATCAATACTATACTCCTTTTTAATGCAATTTACAGTTTTCTTCTTCAAATTCTGTTGATCTCCTCAATCTGATTCATTAAATCATAGAAAAGGTTAACTCTATAATTATCATATTTTTGGTGGTTCAAATTCATGCTAACTGGAAGGGGGAACTTTCCTAACTTCTTTGATCATTTCATTCTGGCTTTCTCAATTAGTCTCTCTCTCTCTTTCTCTCATGTTTGTAATGATATATATATTTTCAGTTATGTCGCATAATCCAATAAATTTCTGTTTTCTTTGGTTTACACTTATAATTATTGTTTGTGTCAGTCTTTTCATGACAAGCAATTCTGGGTTTCAAAGGGTGGTGGACATCTAACTGATGGCGAAACAGTGTTTGATAACTCTTCCAGAATTGAACCCAAGCGTTCCCATCAGTGGTTCGCTAATGCTGCTGAACAAGAGTTATTCCCAAATAAAAAGCAAGCTGTTCAGGCCCCAAATAGCGCATCAGCCTCTGGAATTCCAACAAGTTCAATTTCTTGGGAGACTGCTTCTAATTTACAATCTGTGCCAAACCAATTTGTGGACCGGTTATTCGGATCCGAGACAACCAGGCCTGTCAATTTTACTGAAAGGAACTTTTCTGAACAGTTTGGAAGTGATTCCTCTGTTGCTTTGTCTATGTCTTATACTGTAGAAGACCCTGAAACATGCATAAGCTATGGTGGAATTAGAAAAGTTAAAATTAATCAGGTTAAGGACTCTGACAATGGTATGCAAGCATCAAAGGAACACAATGCTAACATGTTCATGAATGAGGCATATGACAGGGGACATGAAAGCAGTTTTGTAACAATGCAGCAGACCTACAGTAAAGATGACAGTGTCGCGTTAATTGGTCACACCTACAACACGGAGAGTGCAAATATGAGATCCATGGTTTCTGCCTTTGGAAAGAGCAATGACAATGGCATGTCTTTTGGTCACTCCTATAACAAGGGGGATGCCAACTCCATATCTTTTGGTGGCTTTCATGAGGAATCTGATATTGATGCCTTGGCTACACCGGTGAACAGCTATAACCTGTTATATAATAAATCGCCTGTTCAGACATCAGAAACACCTGGCAAGAAGGAGTTGGATGTGTCAAATGCCAATGCAGTTGTGAGTGCCTCTCAAGTAGCTAAATCCAGACCTGAGTTAGCGTCCAAGAACAAGTCAGAATCAAAATCAGCTAGGAAAGAAGCTCCAAACAGCTTCCCTTCAAATGTAAGAAGTTTAATAGCAACTGGCATACTTGATGGTGTTCCTGTAAAGTATGTTACCTTGTCACGGGAGGTAAATTTCGGCTCTTTTGTTTTTATTTCTTCTGTTTTTGTTGGTTAGTGACTTGTAGAAATCTTCCTGCATGTGATAAGGAGCTTTGCGGGGTTATTAAAGGATCTGGTTATCTATGTGGGTGTCAATCATGTGATTACTCTAAGGTGAGTCATCCATTTGTATTCAACTTCATTGTGACTATCTGGGCCCAGTTGATGATTATCTGTTTGGTTGTAAGGCACTCAATGCCTATGAGTTTGAACGTCATGCTGGTTGCAAAACAAAGCACCCTAATAATCACATCTACTTTGAAAATGGGAAGACCATCTATCAAATAGTCCAAGAGTTAAAGAGCACCCCAGAGAGTTTGTTGTTTGATGCGATCCAGACTGTGACTGGTTCACCAATCAATCAAAAAGCCTTCTGAACATGGAAAGGTAACACCATCGAGTTGTTAAATGATGTTTTTTGGAGGAATTTAGAATGGATCATCTCTGTTTCTCTCTCACACACCCACCCACACAGACAGTACACATACACACGCGCACACCCCCACGAGGTCATCTATCTTGTATATTACACCAATCAATTTCTTCTGCTCTCATTCTGTCTATATTCTTGTCTTCAGAATCATTTCAAGCTGCCACCCGTGAGCTTCAGCGTATTTATGGAAAAGAAGAACTGAATCTGTGATGCTTAACACAGTGGGCCTTCAGTTAATTTGTGAGATAGTATACTCTCTTTAATGTGCATAGTAGCAAATATATAGTTTTGGTGAATTATCTCTATGGAGTGGTGGATCGTACGAACATTTGATGCCTTGTTTAATTTTGATGCGCCCAAGTATATAAAACTTTTTGGCGTCTACATGGTTCTTTGGGATGAGGTGTTTTGGTAGATAGAATCCAATTTTACTTCATAATTGAAAGGAAAGCACTCTGTTACCATTAATGTGGCTCAATACCTTGTAGGTTCAGAATGATTAAATTGGAATTATTAAAGCCAGTTCTACTTTTTCTTCTACCAATTGCCTATTCTAATTAGTCAAGGATGAAGTGGTAGACGCGGGTAAAGATTGCAATATTTGTCTTCTCCTCATCTCTCTTAAAAATATGATGGGACTCAGTTCCTCTATGTTTCACTTGCTTGAGGGCCAAAGACGCAAACTATTCTAATATACGGTAACTATGGAAATGATTGGCACTGGTTTGATTTCATTGAGATAGTGGTTTTCATTACAAGGTCTGAGGCAGAGCAGAAGGAACATGAAAAATACTTCTGATGAGTTACATGGTTGGAGCCAACTGATTCTGACACTACCTTACACAGCTTGTTTTATGATTGCTTTATATTTTTGCAAATGGCGTGACTCGAAGTCAAGGTTGCTTGGAAATTTCAGAAAGAAAATGCAAATTGAAGGCACTAGTCCATCCACAAATGGTGCAAGTGTACTTGCCTTCCTAGATTTTGGAGTTTGAGGGACTGGCTCAATGGAAACAGCATCTGCCTGAATCTCTTCTTGATAATTTGCTTGGACGGTTAAGTGTTTGGTGCTTGGGCTTGCTTTGAAGAAGCTGTGCAAAGTGTGCAAAATCGTCTACGAACTGTGCTGCTACCACCATCTTCACTGCTGGTAATCTCTCCACTGTTTCTCTTGTCATATTCACCAGTTTAGCAATATAGCTTTAGTCTCCACGATAGCTTTAATGCCAATCCGCAGTCACAGAAAGTTTTGTTTCTACTGTGTAGCCGAACTGATTGGTTGAATATGTATTATAATTGTACCTATGTCTGCTTACGTAATTGTGGACTTGAAAGTTTTTCGGGTGCCAAATTTCTTTATTTTCTCGACCAGATCACTTCACGAATTGGAAAGTCAGTGCGTATTCCACCGTGGGAAGAGACAAGATCATTCATTTGATATCCTGATTTACTTGGTTTTATTTCCCCTCATTATTACTATTTAGGTTTTTTATAGTTTAGCCTTCATCAAACCTTAAAAGGTACCAACAATCATATAACCTATCCTCATACAAATATTTAGAGGGTGTTTACCCTGCTTTGTTTATTTGGAAGGTCAAAGAGCCTCTCAAGCTGAAAGTTTTTGAATGGACCGTCGCACATGGTAAAAGATTAACGCCTATCATATGCGTCAGAAAAGAAGGCTTTTTACTTGTCTTTTACTTCAATGGTGTGGTGTGTGATGTGTAAAAGTGACTTTAAAAATATTGACCATTTATTTTTATATTGTCTCGTTGCTCTGACTTTGTGGTATAAACTATTTGGATTTGTGGGATTGAGTCGGGTTATCCGGTGTTCATGTACTCTATTTGTGGAATATTTACATGGCCTTGGTGGATATGGTAACGGTGAGACTTTTGGAGTTGTGTTATAACGGCTATGTTTTGGGTTATTTGAAAGCAAAGAAATACAAGGTAAACAAGAGTGCTTGGATGAATTATCGATCTCATTCAGATAAGAGAGAATAAGCAAATACAGGTAACGTGGATCAAAGATGCAAGAAATTTAGTGAGGTAAAATAGAACAAAGTGTTTGTAATAAAATAAATTTCTGAAATAATGTAAAAACCTATTTTAACACGACAAACAAGTTTTGAAAGAATGACAGAATTAAGAAAAATTACAAGCACCCATCATATGGTCATCACAAATTAGTTTTCTTTTCCCTGCAGTGTAGCGTCCAAGGAGTGACCTCTTGCCATTAAAACATGTCGTCCATCTACGAACCACAGCAAGCTGACTTTTGGGCAAGTTGACCAGCTCCAGCCCCCGGATCTGGTTGATTTATCTTGATTGTTGTAGGCTGCAGTCACACAACCAAAGATGATGTCTTTCAGTACTTGAAAAAACAAAGTGGTAAGTTTTTGCAATCTATCAAGGAAAATTGATATTAGGCCACATGGTCTACCTCTGCCCTTGAATCGGTGTCTGCAAGCCGTTGTTTTATATCCCTAGCTATTGAAAAGAAAACTTGCTCCACATTGAGATTTGTTTTTGCACTCTGCAGCAAGCAGCATATTCTAACATGTATATACACAGATATGACCAAAAAGTTATCAAGCATATTCCGGAAATACTTACAGTTTCAAAGAATTTGATGCCATACTCATCAGCAAGTGCTTGGCCCTTGGAAGTAGGCACGGCCTACAATGATTAAAGAGAGATGGAAATTTTCAGATTTACGGGGCTCATGAACCACCTCAGTAATGAGATGGAGATTTAGATGCAAGCTGCTTAGGATCGAAATTCCAAGCAACATTTTTAATCATCAAATTCCAAGCAACTTAAATGACACAAAAATGTTCAATCCAAAAGGGAAAAAAAACTGGTTCACAAACAAAAGCACACCCTTTTACTTTCATCCATGTCAGCCTTGTTGCCCACCAGTATTTTGTTCACATTGTCAGAAGCATGTTGCTCTATATTGCGAATCCAGTTCCTAATGTCTGGAGAAGGGGGGGAAAAAAGGAGCGAGATCTTTTAGAGTCAGATAACAAGACAGCAATTATGACACATGTTCTCATAAACCAACCACCTTCTTAGCCATTCCCCTAGATGCTAAACAAGTTACGTAGCAAGTCTGGTTAGATGATGCCCAACTATTACGGGGGGAAATTCAAATAATATGCTTTTAAAGAATTATCAATTATGACAATCAACTTTACATTAGAATTACTTTCCAGACAAAAACTATTACACTAGGACTAAAAAAGAAATTACAGCTAGTGTGATCACAGCAGTTTTTTTTTTGGGAGGGGGGTGGAATTTATGGGGAAGGAGGGGCAAATAGGGAATGAAGCCTTACTGTTGAAAGATGATTCATCCGTAACATCGTACACCAACAAGATACCCATGGCACCGCGGTAGTAAGCTGGAAAGGAGAATTGTTTCAAGAAAGAGGTATGAGTTTAATCGTATGTAGCTAATATGTGACTTCACAAAATTAAGGGAACGTCATCAGCAAAGAAGAAGTCAAATTTCCTGTATTTGCGCCATTACATCATTATAAATCAACTATGTATACCTTGGGTTTGACTTCTGGGAGGGAGCCTACAAAAATAATCTCGTTGGATAATGCTTAGAATCAGTCCACATCCTTTTTCAATGCGTTCAACCATATTTTAAAATTTGGGACAGTTGTGTAGGGAGATAAAAAAAATAATGGTCATTCGGAAGGGTTCAACTTCAACTTCAACCAGAAGCTCTCTGAGAGTAAGGATGGAGAAATCAGGGAGCTTTTCCCTTCATTTGTGATACAAGCCACCACAACAGCCGATAGCAGATGTCACGGGAGAATAACTGCTGTAAAATTGATGCCATGAAATTATTGACTAGACTCTGAAATTTACCAGTTGTGATTGTTCGGAACCGTTCCTGACCAGCTGTATCCCAGATTTGGAGTTTGATCCGTTTTCCATCAAGTTCAATGGTTCTGATTTTAAAATCAATGCTGCAGAATAAAATATAACGACTCATCAGAAGAAATTGTCAGAGAAACTAAACCTCAGTACAAGACAATAACTCTCATAGTTCAGACAGAAACTCACCCAATGGTGGTGATGAAACTTGTGGTGAAGGAACCATCAGAGAAACGCAAAAGAAGGCAACTCTTACCCACACCTGCAAGAGTGAAAAAAAAAAAAAGAAATAGATAAATCTGTCGAGCATCTTTCATTTGGAGTAGTAACAAATGTTCATAACAATAATGTAATCTCATGAAATTGTCTCTATCAATGGGTACAGAATATTAACAAATAGAATAAGCATACGGAAATGCCAGGAAAAATGGTGGACACAAGCTCAGTTAGAGTGTAAATTCTACATAGCCATCCATCACTATGCATTGAATAAACAGATTGTATAACTAGACAGTAGTTTCCGGACCAGAAACCTACTTAATAGAGATATTTTATTGTCATTTGGACTACATCAGTACACAACCAAACAACTTCTATGCAAGTTCTCTCCCCAACCCCAATCATTGTCGAACTAAAGCAATTGCCATCATTTCTACACGAGGCAAATTCTTGAAGAATAACTTTGTTAGATGATCACCCTCCAAAACTTAATATGTAAGATTAGCAAAATGCTACCTATAAATCGTAAACAAGATCAACAAATTAATCCCATGTTAATGGAACGTCGCAGATTGTTGAAAAACTCTATGATCGACTTAATACAAAAGCAGAATACCGTGTGCTACAAATTCGTATCTAGTAGGGAGGCAATCAGTTTCTTACAGTCAAATAGGATGATGCCAATTCTTTTTTTTCACAAAGGATGATCCTAATACTGCAGAAAGAAGACAGTATGCAGGACTAAGAGGGTGGCATAAATAACCTAAATGCCATCTACATGGACAAGCCAGTTTTTCCCTAGAATCTGAACCGCGAATTCCAAACACACTTGTGAACACAAAGTTACTGAAAAATTTACCCCCAAAAAAAATGTTACTGAAAAATTAGGTCAACATAATGTCAGTCAACTAGATCCGTACAAAACAACAATTAGAAGCCTTGAATTCAAACAAAAAAAGGCTTAAATCTCAAATGTAAACACGATCCACACAAATGCAATCACACACATCAGCAGGACCATTGAAAGTTGAAAACAAGGAAAATGTGAAATAACGCACCACTATCGCCGATCAGGAGGAGCTTTATGAGGTAATCGTAGTCTGCTCGAGCCCTTGATGGTGGAGCGGCCATTGAAGAATCGACCAAGCGAAAAAGCCCTAAATTTTATACACGCGTAATCTTCCCTGTCCTCAGAGAGATTTGAATATGCACCAGATCAGAAATACGGAGCCGCTCAATGAAGAAAGGGATCCGCCATGAAAGATAGATTTCTAACAGGAGAGAGAGAGAGAGAGTGTTTTGCTATAATTACCAACGGGGTCTAAAGCTTAATCGGTTCACCGTCCGACCTACAAGCTTTCAATTTCAATGATGATGGCTAATATGCGCACCTTCCCCACTTTCTAAGTTTAACCTTTTTTAAGCGTGCGCCGATCGGTCCCCTGCGCACTATAGCAAATCGCCACTCCAGGGAAACAGAGAGAGGGGGAGAGAGAGAGAGAGAGAGACAGCAGAGACCCTCGGGCGTATTTGACAATCCGCGTCGGAAGGAAAATTCCGGTGGTCCCAAGCCCACGGTACTGCCAAATTCGTACCCTACATACCACATGTCGTCCGTTGATTAGTGCAAGACCCAGCTTGGAGCTGGGTCCAAGTCATATGTACGTACATTGATCTGGTCCAAATCATTGAGATACAACTGTCAGATGTTATTGAAACAAGAACAACTTTGACGGTTTCACTGAATCATAACCGTCCACAACATGATTGGTCGTTAAGAAATTATTTGTGTTATAGTAATGTTTAAGTATGGTGCTTGTATGATTAAAGTTAGTGTGATAGTTAATTGTGACACTTGGCACATGACAATGATCTAACGGTTGTTAGAGGCCCTTGACATTGAATTCTGATAACACATAGGGGGTTTGATTATGTTTTTTGTGTAACCAGTTGGTTACCAGCATAGTATTAGCTAATCTTTCCATTATAAGTAAATTCAGATGGGAGAAGACTATAGTATGAAAAAAAAAAATTAGTTCTATACCACCAAAAATTTATAAATTTTGTTGGTCAAAATATAAGTTTTTGGGTTTGTTTATCACAAAAAAATAATACAACTTTGGGGATTATTTATAATTTTTAAGATTTATTTGCGATAGATCCAAAGTAATCTCAAAAATCATACATAATCCTCAACAATTATAATTTTTCTTCAAAGGTTGTAAATGATCCCAAAATCTATAAATAACCACTAAAAATTGTACATGACATTTGATGATGCACAATTTGATTTTATGCACTACCTGTCAAGTAATTAATGCAATAAATAAATAAGGAGAGAGTCAACACAAATAAAATACAATTTAAGTGGTTCGATCACAATGACCTACTCTATTACGAAGGATTATGATGACCTGAGTATTTTATTACTTCAAGGAGTATAGATGCTCAAGTATAAGTAATAGACGAGATAAAAGATGTGAGATGCCCCTTATGCATACGCCGGACTTATAATTTATAGGGGCGACTTACAATTTATAGGCTCTAATGATGCACAAATTAGTTTGCACACCACTAGTCAAGTTGTAATATAAAATACAATAAGTAGGAGAGAGAAGACAGGATTTACAGTGGTTCGGTCAATACGACCTACGTCTACTTTGAATAGCTAGGTTCGTCGAAATTTTATTATCTCCGGTGTGGAGGGAGAGTACATGATTACAAGCTTTGAGAGAGAATGAGAGAATTATGCTCAAATGAGTTTAATGCCCCCCAAGTGTCAGAGGAGCTTACAATTTATAGTGGTTTGATGTTAGTAATTGTATGACTATTCTAACGGTTATTATGGCTTAGGACCGTTTGATAATAATTAGTTAGCTAATCCGGCGAAGACAATCTATCATCTTCTCAACGGGCGAGGTGTGACAGTTGGTGTGCTCTCCAAAGGACTTGGTCAAGGATAAGTGAGGTTGACTCTCTCCTACGAGGGTGAGGCTCCTGGATGCTCCCTTGGTGGCGTAGAGGAGGCTCTTGGATGACTCTCTTTGATGACCCTTACTCCAAGGTGGTAGAGAAGGCTCTTGGATGACCGTGCATTCTCCCCTGTTGATGTAGCTCCTTGATATTGATAAGGTTATCCGGGTGTAGACTCATTTGAGCTTGACTAGATGGATCTCTTGGAATTGGGCCTTTAGCTCGGACTAGGCTTATAACATGGGTTGAGCCTGGCCCATCATTTGCCCCCCCCCAATGCCCTGTGTCCAACAGAACTTGGAAAAATGGCATTTAAATTGAATTTGATTTTTTACTGACCAGCATAATTGAAAAAATTCGGGAGGCCAAAACATTCGTTTATAGGTCTTTTTTGGACTTCTAACAACATCATTCACAACCATAGACTGTGAGTATTGTAGGGTTCGCTGAGAGATTCGATTTGATATATTATAAACCGTATTTCAAGTAACAGAATAAAAATTACTGTCAACATTTTGAGCAGAGAGCTAGGTGAGCAATTTGGGCGAGCAAACAGTTGTCCAAGCGAGCAGAGCACTGTTCTAGGCGAGCATAATTTTTTTTTTTAAAAAAACTTTGGGAGGTCAAAACACCTCTTTTTGAACGTTTTTTGGACTTTTTTTTGAAAAGCTTATTACCAAAGGTAATGAGTTTTGCTCAGCTCGTCGAGAGCTTTGATTTGGTATATAATAAGTTCTATTTTTAGTTACGAACCAAAAATTACGGTCAAAATAACGAACAGGGAGCCAAGGGCGCGTTTTTGGGCTAGTAGGCCACCTCCTTGGCGAGCAAGCCACCTCCTGGTGAGCATACAACCTCCTGGGCAAATTTTTTTATTTTTTTTTTAAAAACTTTGGGAGGCCAAAACACCTCTTTCTGGACGTTTTTGGACTTTTTTTGGAAAGCTCATTAACAATGGTAATGAGATTTGCTCATCTCATCGAGAGCTTCGATTTGATATATAATATGTCCTGTTTTGACTTACGTAACAAAATTTACGGCCAAAATAGCGAGCAGACTCACTGGCGCTTGATTTTGGGCGAGCAGGCTCTAGGCAACCATGCAGCTGGGCACGTTGTTTTGGGCGAGCAAAAGGCCTTGGGCGCCTTTTAGGGTACTGACTTGAGAAACTTGGGCGAGCAAGAGGCCTTGGGCGAGTTAGAGAATTGTCTAAGCGCCACTCTAGGTCGTCTTGAGGAGCAGCCTACTCACGTAGGAGGGGTGGTCTGGCATGGAGATGGGAAGATAGGCGCCGAGAAGGGCCTGGGCCAACAGGCGGCATCGCTGTGCGTTGTTACAATTCGCACAGTAGGTGAGGGGGCTGCTCGAGTCTTCATGCATGCTGGCCTGCACGCTGGGTGTGTTGATCTAGTCCATCAGGCGCCTAGGGGCGCTGATCCTAATGAGCAGGGAGGTGGAAAGAAGGCTGGTCTTAGCGTGAAGGCACCAATAGGCGCCATTTTGGGCAAGCACAAATAGTTGGGCGTCTGCAGGACTACTTCGCTTGTACGAGCAGAGGGGGCCAGACACCTCTCTCTAGGCACTGGGCTGCCCATTTGGGCGAGCAAAGGGGGTCAAACGTCTCTCTAGGCACTAGGTTGAGTAGTGCAAGCTACAAGGAAATTTTGGGTGCCACTTTTGGTGATGATTCGAGGAGTTCAGGTAGCCAAAGAGCTTTGAATGCCCTGTAGGGAGTTCAGTTCTCACCCATGCAGGCGGGGTTGCCCAGGAATTTCTTAGCGAGCCTGGTTCTAGAGCCCGGGGGCAGAGTGCACCAGACACTTTCAGCGGTGATGGTCCAGCTCCACTCAGTGCACCTTCTCAAAATCAAATTCTTCTATGATATTTCGAGAATTGTTTTTGCTTATCACATCCCCCAATGGTTCTATGTCGCCGAGCTGAGATGGGTGAACTTACTTATGATAACAAAAATAATGTTATTCCAAACATTAAAATATTTAACATAATTACCTGAAGAGAGAGGCAGGCTGTTTGCGCGAG
This sequence comes from Ilex paraguariensis, assembly GCA_963454935.2. Classification (NCBI taxonomy): domain Eukaryota; kingdom Viridiplantae; phylum Streptophyta; class Magnoliopsida; order Aquifoliales; family Aquifoliaceae; genus Ilex; species Ilex paraguariensis. The sequence continues at coordinate 300,409 of CAUOFW020001025.1, read as the reverse complement.
AGCAAGACAGAGTTTGTAGATTGCTCTTGAGAGAGCTACATCTTTTGAGACCAAGTTTTTGGCGACCCATCAGAAAGTTTTTAAGCTTAAGGTATAAGCTACTTGCTTGAGAGCAGAGCAGATGCCAAGCTTTTTTGGCGACACGTGAGAGAGCCGGGAGATAGACTGCTTGTTTGAGAACAGTACAGAGGTCAAACTTTTTTGGCGACCTGCAAAAGAGCCGCTAAGCTGGAGATAGGCTGCCTGTTTAAAAACAGTGCAGAGAAAGACAAGCTTTTTGGCGACCCTTGAGAGAGTCGTTAAGCTGGAGATAGACTACCTGTTTAAGAACAGTGTAGAGGTAGGTCAAGCTTTTTGATAACCCTCGAGAGAGCCGCTAAGCTGGAGATAGACTACCTATTTAAGAACAGTGTAGAGGTAGGCCAAGCTTTTTGGCGACTCTCAAGAGAGCCGCTAAGCTGGAGATAAACTACCTGTTTAAGAACAGTGTAGAAGCAGGTCAAGCTTTTGGCAATCCGTGAGATGATTCACCTCGCCTAGATTTGTTGATTTCCTCAGTATTCATAAATTTTTGAACTTTTGCCAATAGTTCTGGCATGCTCTTTGGTGGTCGTTTCATCACGGAGAAAAGGAAGCTCGATGACCTAAGGCCTCCCAAGAAAGCGGTCATGCTGACTTTTTCATCAGGCTCTTCGACTTGAAGGACCTCCTCATTAAAACGAGTGAGGTAGCTTCGCAGGCTCTCATCTCGGTCCTGCTTTATGCTGAACAGGTGGGTGGCAGGCTTCTGGTGACGGCGTCCTCCAATAAAGTGCAACACGAAAGACCTGCTCAGCTCAGCAGATAAGCCGATGGAAGCGAGGGTGATCTTGGCAAACCACTGTCGAGCATATCCCTTCAAGGTGGTTTGGAACGCTCTGCACATGATTTCGCCAGGGACGTTGTGCAGTTGCATCAAGGTCTTAAAAGTTTCAAGGTGGTCCAATGGATCCTTCGTACCATCAAAGGTTTCGACGGATGACATCTTGAATTTTTGAGGGAGTGGGTAGTTCACCACGTCAGGTTTGAAAGGTGTGTCGGTTCGACTTACAAGGTAATCCACTATCTCGGGTCCTCGTGCCTTCATAGCGTTGAAGATATTACCCAATTGATTTTGCATCTCCTTAATTTTTTTGTCCTAACGATTAGAAGGAGGTCCCTTGGAATTACCATGGATATGACTTCCATGCTCTAATCTTTGGTTTTCACCCTCGTCCTTTTGGAAAAGAGGGTCTCCACCATAAAAAGAGGGAGCTGAAAGAGGAGGTGGAGGTCCCTTGTGGGGAGCTCCCCTATGCGGGGCGTCTGAAGGGGCTCTAAAGGGGGCGCTCAGATGAGGAACACCCATGTGGGGAGCTCCTTGACGCCCAGAGGAGCTTACAATTTATAGTGGTTTGGCATTAGTAATTGTATGACTATTCTGACGGTCATTATGGCTTAAGACCGTTTGATAGTAATTAGGTAACTAATCCGGTGGAGGCAATCAATCATCTTCTCAACGGGCAAGATGTGATGGTTGGTGTGTTCTCCAAAGGACTTGGTCAAGGATGAAGGAGGTTGACTCTCTCCAGACTGCGAGGGTAAGGCTCCTGGATGCTCCATTGGTGGTGAGGGTGAGGCTCCTAGATGCTCCCTTGGTGGCGTAGAGGAGGCTCTTGGATGACCCTTATTTCAAGGTGGTAGAGGAGGCTCTTGGATGACCCTTACTTCAAGGTGGTAGAGGAGGCTCTTGGATGACCGTGCATGCTCCCCTGCTGATGTAGCTCCTTGATCTTGATAAGGTAATCCGGGTGTAGACTCTTTTGGGCTTGACTAGCTGGATCTCTTGGAATTGAGTCTTTAGCTCGGACTAGACTTATAGTATGGGTTGGGCCTTTGGCCCTGGCCCATCAAGCGCCTCCTAACAGATTGAAACGTTTTACCAATAACAGAAAAGTTGATTTGGTACAGTGGGCGCCAACCTCGTAACATATGAGACAGTTGCAGAGAGGGCATGAAGATCTCCTCAAGATTAGGTCCTCGGATGGCGTGACAAACCTCTTCATTCTAGGATGGCATGGATGAGATTCTACGATGATGTCGCTAACTCTTTCACTCTAGGATGGGGTGGTTTTCGAAGTTTTGGTGAGTCTGACTAGATATAGGTCTCTTTTAAGTCAGCCCCATTGGGCCTTGTCTAGGTCAAGTCCACTATCTAAGTTGGGTTTGATCTGGCCCGTCCCCATTATTTGAGTTGGGCCTTAGATTGAGTCCATCAACATTAAAATTATGTTAAAATAATGCACAAAATTTATAAATGATGGAAAGGTACTTTTTTTTTTTAGTGCCATAGATTTTTCCTAAAGTATAAGGTGGCGTGTTTGAATCTTTTTATGAAACTCTCCACTGCCAATAGGATATGGTCAATAACAGAAAAAAAAATCCAAATTTTCTTTTGCGAAGCTAAGTTTTGTTTGGTACCATGTCTATTAGACTAATTAGTTAGGAAAAAGAAAAAGAGAGGAGATAGAAATATTAAAATAATTAAGAAAATCAAAAAAATTTTTATCACTGTTCCCCAAAAAAAAAAAAAACACAAACATTTTACCTATCTTTTAACTTCCATCAGAAAAATAACGGCTAATTATTACAATTTTTACAGGCATCTATGGGCGGTTGTTTCTTGCGGATTTAAATCTTTCCCTTGCTATCCTATGATTCTATTGATATCTAGTTTCGGAGTATATTATAACTCATTTAATTGAAAAAAAAGAAATAGCAATAAAAAAAAAGGGAGGCATGGTGGGGAGAAAGAACTATGGTTTGTCATACAATATTTAAGATCCATAATTACGATTCTTACACCATTTGAAACATTAATTTATAAACTGAAATATCATCCAATTTTTCTACCTAAGATTCCGCCATTACATTCTATTTTTGTTTAAATTGTGAAGTAAATCTGCTTTTAAATATGATATTTCGTTAGAAATTATATTTCGGACTTAACCTGTCATATTATATTTTCAAAAGTCAAAAGTAATATAAATCAATCTATATATACAAAAGAAAAAAATTATTTGAGAGATAGCTTGAGAAAGCTTCTCTCTCTTTCTCTTTCAAATTTATTGAATTTTAGTTTATTTATTTAATTAATTAATACTCAATTAAACTCACTACTTGCATATTTCAAAACTACTTGAATACTTCAAGATATTATCACTAACTTAACGTTTACTCTCCAATTATGTGATAACCATCACATTTTAATTATTTTTGTTTTTCCTCATACATCTATGTCTATTCAAATAACCGCTCTAGGTCCATCTCTATTTCTTAGAACTTTAATTTATTAAATCCTCCAATCCAAATCTATCACGTCTCCTTTATAATTAGCCATAAACTCTATTAATTGTTTTGTGGATAGAGAGAAAAAGATAAAAGATAAAGAAAAAAATAAAAATGGAGACGAAATTTACATCCTGCACGGGCCCACCGCTAGTATATCCATAGATCAATGTCTGGCTCATAGTACTGCATATTTAGAATTATAGCAGTCCAATAGCATGTAATCTACTTAAATAATTCCCAAAATTTCTATTGAGTAGTGTGAATTATTCTACATGGGTAAAAAATTCCATTGGTTAGTTCCATGAATCCTTCGAATTTATGATTCTTACAACCACTTGCTGCAAATAAATAAATACGAGGTATCATAATCGTATACTCTATATCAAAACAAAAATAAATACGAGATCAATTAATTTCGTTTTCAACCTTTTTTTTTGTATTGCATTAATACTAAGGGACATGTTTTAATTCAACTCAAGTCATAGTAGTCAGTTGTTGAACTCGATGAATAGTTAGTGTAAAGCTGGACACCCTGTAGCCAAAAAAAAAACCAAAACAAAGAAAATATGAATCTAGGCAATTCAATTGAGTTTCCAAATAGCCCCAAGTTTAGATGATGTTTGATAAAACTGTAAGATGAATATTGAATATTGAAAACTAAATTTTAAGTATTGAAATTAGGGGTGTCAATGGGCCAGGTTGCCAACAGGTCCCATTACCCGTCTCAAAAAAATAGGCCCAAAATCAGATGGGCCTGATAGTTGGCTCGCGTGAGCTCAATATCCTTAAAAAGAGCGCTTGAGTTTACCTCCAAACTCATTGTTCGGCCCGAATCCTAGCCCAATAACCATCTCGAAAAAAACCTATTAAAACCCGGCCTAAGAGTTTGCCTGTCAAGCCCAGCTCTCCCACCTTTCATTCCTTTGAAAAAAAATTATACTTTTAGACCATTAAATTTGAAACTTTGAAATAAGTCTCCCAATGTTGTAATTTGAAATTTTAAAAATTTATATACTATAAATAATGTATTTTTTTTCATGTATTAAATATACAAGTTTTAAAGGGTAAAATAATGCAAATGATAGATAAGTGAGTAGGTGTCAACCTAGTTAGGATGTATACATTCTATTGGATGTAATTCATCTTCTAATCAAAAATAAAATTAATCCTTATTTTATTTTTATCTAATTTGATTCTAGTTTTGATTCAAAAATATAATTTACACAAATATTAAGTTACAAAAATATTAATTATTTTTAAATAAAGTTGTATATAAAAAAGCCTATGAGCAGGCCTGCCCAGAAGACCCATCTAATAGGCTCACGGGTAGTCTACACCTACCCAAAGCTTGGTCCGACCCGTCCGATAACTTACTTGGATAAGGGCTTGGACCTACACTATCCAAGCTCAACTCGAAAAAAAATTTGTGGGCCTAGCTTGGATCGGCCCATGTATACCCTTATGCTGAATGCTGAATTTTTTAATTCGCATACTTTTGTTATAAACTGAAATTTAAATTTTGAATTTAATCAAACTGTTTGACGAATATAAAGAGTTGAAGTCTAAAAAATATTATTATTATTCTAATTTTACCATTCTCTTTAACTATCTCTCCTAAATTGTCTTATTTCTATCACCACCATCACAAAAATGGTGGTAATAGTGGCAGCGACAGTGGTGGTGGTGGCATAATGATAGTGGTGACGATAGAGATGGGTGATAGTGGTGGTGACGACAACATTGTGGTTGTGGTGGTGGCAACGACACAATGATAGTGGTAACAATGAAAGTGGTGGTGGATGTGACCCAATAGTAGTGGTGGTGGTGGTGGTAACGGTGGCACAATAGAGGTGATGACGATAACATAATGATAGTGATGGTAACAACGATGGTGGTGGAGGTGGTGATAGTGATGGTGATGGTAATGGTGATAATGATGGTGGCGACAATAATAGTGATGGTGGTGGCGATGACACAATTGTAACACCCTAAAATCCCCTTTGAACGGTATTACTATTTAAAACTATTCACATCATGAAAGCAACTAATAAAGTTCATAATTAAAGAAAATTTCATTTCATCATCCATAATATTTACAATTTCATCTAAAAGAATATGTCAATCATGGTCATTGCATCCAAAAGAATATGCCCAACTATAACAATTACATCCCAAAAATTAACTATTATCTTGCAGCGGAATAAGAAAAAAATTAAAATGAACATTATCTCAAAATAAACCTCCTAGTCTAAAACATAAATAGAACAGTTCTAGACATTCCCCTCTGGGTCCACATGCCCATCAAGTTGAGCTTCCCAAGCTACTAACTCTGAGCTCCTCCTCTAAACCAAAATCTGAAAAGAATGTTGTTTGTAGGGGGTGAGTACTAAGCTTTGTAGGAAAATTCTCCCAAACTCAAACAAGGTTTCAAAAGCATATAAAACAGTCGGTCTCATTTTACAAATATCATATATAGCTTTTGAAGGAAAACAGAGACACTTTAATGGATCTCAAGTTTATACAATAGAAATAATAAAAAAAAAAGTAAAACCAATTTCCAAAAATAACAATTCCAACAAGTTTTCATTTCCATAATAACCATTTTCATAGTAAACCAATTTCATAATAAACTCTTTTCTGTAATAAACCATAACCAACAATTTTCACAATAAACAATAGCCCACAATGTATCTCAGGTATGATGTATGACATCGCATGAATAAACACATCGAGAATATTTTGGCTCACACACACGCACACACCCCTAATCCTTGCAAGAAGATCAAACTTTAGGAAGAGTGTATAACAACGCATTGACAATGGTGAATTTAATCCAGGAATAGTATACTAACCCTCAGCCTTGATACCATGTGAGCGAATAGTAGTTTGGTCATTGTAAGACACCAACTCCACTACGAGTGATAGAAAAAATTTAAACCCGCACGAAGTAAAAAATGCATCTACCCACTCTACGATATCCGGTCAACGGCCACCTATGGTCATCCAAACATCCACAAGAGATACAATACCCAACCAATTTCTCTAATCCTAAGTAAAATCCAAAATTTTCAAATTTCACATGTATTATTCCAATAAAACAATTGCAAGAGATAATCAAAAATACCATTTTGTTGTTTTATATCGAGCACTAGAGTTTTGAAATCAAGAACAAAGTAAAAATCAAGAGAAAAATTCATTTCTCTTGAAAACTAAGGTTTTAATACAAGAAAAAGAGATTTCATGGCTACCAAATCATAACTTTGTTTAAAATATGGTAATATTTGTAAGAATATTAAGAATCAAGAATTTTTTAACATATACATAGGATTTAGAGTCAAAACATACATATATATAAACCTTAGCCTCAATGGAAGAGAATAGAAAGAAACCCCTACCTTTCTTCTTCCTTGGTGTTGTGTGAAAAATTAGAAAAGTTGATCCACTTCAATGTGAGAATCCCCTTCACTCCTGTGTTTTCTCCCTTTCCTTCCTACTCTTTAAGGCTCTCTAGTGGTTAGAATTGATGAAATGAGGCTAAATGAGGCGTCCTTAGGTATTTATAGTGTAAAAATTAGAGAAAAACTCTAAAACTTATCGGGGCAGATTTTACGGTAGCATCCGAACGGTCCTTGGGTGTCCAGACGATTCAAAGTCTTTTTTTTGACGAGAAATAAAGTTTTTGGGTAAGGAGTATCGTTCGGATGATGCTTGGAGCGTCCGGACAGAGGCAACTTTCTGTCCCAACTTCAACAGTAGTTTTCACCTATTTATAAGTCGATTCAGGATATTTTCATAAAATATACTTTTGCACCTCTTGAAATCTAGTTTCCACTGTCCAAAAATTAGCTCTATTGAAGTTTAGATAAAAAAGTTATAGCTAAAATACTAAGGTATCGTCAAATTCTTTCCTACCCGCATTTTTTCTAAAATGCGTTTTAACTCCAAACCACTTTTGAAATTCTAATACACCACATATTACCTCTTCCAAGGTTTCTTGATCTTCTAGATTCAATGAAAATCTTATTTTGACCTAAAAACATTTAAAAACTTACCTAATTACCATTCTTAAGCTTACACACCTTCGAAACTAAGTTTGACCTGAAAGTCAATTCGTTCAAAACTCAAGTTTTATGATTAATATTTCAACAATGATTCTAAGTTTCTACCATCATTTTATTCATATTAAGAGAACTCTTACGATAATAGTATCGTTATTTACTTTTTAATACGGGGTTTTACAACAATGGTGGTGGTAACGGTGGCACAATGATAATGGTGACGACAACAATGGTGATGTCAGCGGTGGCAACACTATGGTGATGGTGGCTGCGGCAACACAATGATAGTGATTGTGGTGACGGCAATGACAGTGGCAGTTGTGGTAGTGGTGGCGACGACGACAATGGTGGTGGTGACGGTGACATAATGGTAGTGGTGGTGGTAATGACATAATGGTGATGATTGTGGTAGAGGTGTTCACAGTAATGGTGGTGGTAGTGATGGTGGCGACAATGACACAATGGTAATGGTGATAGTGATGGTGATGATGGTGCTGGCGGTAGTACAATAGTAATAGTGGTGGTGGCGATAACACAATAGTGGTGAATGTATATTTATCCATTATGAAAAATTGAAAAAATTCTTAATGACTAATATTTTCAGTATTAAGTGTTTAGTAGGTGACTTGCTACTTAAAATTTTAACATATTTTTAAGAAGTGTTTAAAATATTAAGTAGTATAGATATTAGGTTATCAAACAAGTTTAATTTATTAAATGCTTAAAGTATTCAATTTTAAACCTTAAATGATATTGTCAAAACAACCCCTTAGATTATGAAAAAATAAAAACCCCGCTAATTATTTTTGGGACCAAAACACCAAATTAAATGCCCTAAATACAAAAAAGAAATAAAAAAAAATTCAAGAAGTAAGCATGGAAGTAGTTTTCTTTTGTAAGAGCAACTCCAAGGGGAGTTGTCATTTTTTGGGTGCTAAATACCATTTTGCAACATTGAACAGTGTTTTGGCACCCCTAAATTATAAATATGCTTCAATGGTAAGTGTCAAAATAGGGTGTCATTTTAATTTTTTAATATTTTTTTTAAAAAAATATAATTAAACTTAAAGAATAAATAAATTTTAATCAATTTAAAGAATGAACATAAAATAATCATTTAAAAAATATATAAAATTACCCTTAATTAAAACAAATAAATCTGCCATAAAGTATAAATAATTTATAAATTATAAATTATATTACTAATTATAAATTAAAATAAGAACAGGGGTGACAGATGTAATTATAAATTACAAAACCTTCCCTTTCCCCTAAATAAAACGTTTCCTACCCTTTCACCTTCCTCCTCTTCCCCTATGCCCTTTGCAACTTATTACAACGGCAACGATTTCTTAGGGAGCAGTACACCAACGAATTGATAGAGAGCAGACACTAACGGGAAGGGTTCAGGGAAGTTAGGGTTTTCAAAGGCAAGGGTTCAAGGAAGCAATTTTCTGGGTTTCAAGCAAGCCTCTTTTTCCTTTCCTCTCTCTGTATTTTTATAGATTTTTTGGGTTGAATATAGTCGTTGAGAGGAATAGTAGATCCAACGGCTATTTTGCAACATTTTAATTCTCTCTCAAAAGTTGTCAAATATGTTACCCCAATATTCTATATGTCATTTTGCCATTTCTGATGTCTCCCCCATTGAAATGAGAATTTTTAAAATTGAGATACCATTTTAACGATTTTAAAGATTGCACCCGATGACAACTCCGTTGGAGTGGTTCTAATTAGTTAAATCTCTCTTTGTCTATACTTAATTTTCGAACATAAAAAAAAGGCGCCAAATACAAAATTCCCAAGCTTTCCAAGCCCAAAAAATGAAAGTTAATCGCATCGGAACCGTTCATTTACTCATGTACCACGACAACCTAATCCAACGCCCCAAACAAACGCAAAGTCACCGATCCGCGTGAAACCCTCACTAACCAATAAGATTTCTCCCCTCCCCTCTTTATATACGCATCCACAATTTAATTTCCATCCAACAAACCAATTCGAAGCCGATAGGTTCCTTATTGATTTTCTATTCACCAAAATTCCGAACCCTAGCTTTCTCTCTACACGTCCTGATGGCTCCCAAGGCTGAGAAGAAACCCGCCGAGAAGAAGCCGGCAGAGGAGAAGAAAACCACAGTCGCCGATAAAGCTCCGGCAGAGAAGAAGCCAAAAGCCGGGAAAAAGCTACCGAAAGAAGGTGGCGCCGCTGCCGGAGACAAGAAGAAAAAGAGGGCCAAGAAGAGTACCGAGACCTACAAGATCTACATCTTCAAGGTCCTGAAACAGGTCCACCCTGACATTGGGATCTCAAGCAAGGCCATGGGTATCATGAACAGCTTCATCAACGATATATTCGAGAAGCTCGCTCAAGAGTCCTCCAGGCTCGCTCGCTACAACAAGAAGCCCACCATCACCTCCCGCGAAATACAGACTGCCGTGAGGTTGGTGCTTCCCGGTGAATTGGCTAAGCACGCTGTGTCTGAGGGGACAAAGGCTGTCACGAAGTTCACGAGTTCTTGAGTGTATGGTTGATTGGTGGATTGATCTGTCGCTTATTGTGTTTGTTTGCCGCTACCTGAGTATGTAGGGTTAGGTTTAGGGATTTTAGGTTTGGTTGTGGGTTCAGTTGTGAATTTAGGTTGTCTTGATTCAAACTTGTGTAGTGAGGGAGATAATGAAATACACAACCCTTCCGGTGGGTCTGTTTTGGAACATTTTAGGGTGAGGCTATGGCTATCCCACCCTTTAAATATTCTTCTTTATTCCATTTAATTTTCTAATTTTAAATTAAGTTTACCTTTTTTTTTAATCAACTTCAACAACTCAATTGTCTAAAATGAGAATTAAGATTATTGGGCTAATATTATTTTGTATTTTGAAAGATGTTTTGAATTTGAATTTGAATTTGTATTTTTAAATACTAGTAATGTATAACATGTGTTGCATATAAATAAATTAAAATAATTTTATTTTTATAAAAAATATAAATTATATATCTAATAAAATTAAATAATAAATTAAGTGTCAAATAATTAATTCGTATTTTAATTATTATTAATTTTAATTATTAATTTATTCTATAAATTTTTAAGCAACTAATTTGTCATTTATTTAGGTATTTGTTAGATCATTTTAAATATTTGCATATTTAATTATATTATAGAATTAATAATTTTTATTTTGTTAAATAAATTAATTAGATAACTCTTATAATATTATTATTTTATTATATACCAAAAAATAAAATATAATATATATTTGATTATAGATTATATAGATATAGATATTGTATATAATTGTATTATTAATAAATGAGTTCAAAAGAATTTAGAAATTTTTATAAAAGAATTCAAAACCAGTTGAAAGTTTAATATGTGTAAAAAATAAAAATATATAGAAGGGTATAATTGACTTTATTATAATAGTTGGGGATAAAATAGAAAATTAATTTTTTTTTGTAGATATTGATATTAGGGATATTAGTGGATCGAAGCGGAAGCGGGGAGTGTAGTCTTCATTCCCATATCTATTTAAAAAAACTTCGTTCATCCTCAGTTTACCCCCGTTAACGGGTATAATTTTTATTTCCATTCTCGTCTGTAGGTAAATTTCTAATCCCTGTCCTCGTCCCTGCTTCCTCTGTACTTGTTTAAGCCTAAGGTCAAGTAGCATAATTCAAATTTTAAATAAATCTAATATTTTAAATAATCTAACAATATTCTAAATAATCTAGATTATAAAATATAAAAATCAAAATAATATAGTATTTTATGTAAAGTGTTATTGGATTACAAAGAGAAACGAAATTATTAGAGTGAAAGAAAGAAAAAGAAAATAAAATTGAATTAAGAAAACGATTGAGCTACACTTGAAGTTTTCTAAAAGAATTTTTATTATTATAATTCATATTACAACAATAAAGTGTTAAAAGATGAAAACTAAAAATTTTGCTAATTCAATAATTCTCCCTATTTTTTAATTCACTCTAGCAGAAAAATTTATCAATTTTCATTCACAATATTTTTACCCATGATGAAATACAAAACTATTTTACTCTCTCTTATCTATTTTTAGAGCTTGATTAATTCAAACTTCTAACAGTTTTAATCAGTGATCACAAATAAAAAAAAGAACAATCAGGAAAAAAAGTTGATAAGATTACCACATAACAATGCCACTTGTTAATTTGATTACCATATTTTTAGTTTAGTAGTTATAGTAAATATGTTTAGTTAGGGTTTGAGAGTATATATATATATATATATATATATATATATATATATATATATATATATATATATAAGGTAACGGGGGCGAGGCTGCACGGGAGTAAGGGTAAGTCCATCTCCACTTTCACCCTGTACGGGTTTATACGAGTATTTTCGTATATGTCCATCATCCAATACGTATAATCCATCCCTGGTTCAAACAGGGCAGGTTTGGACGAATACTCGTTTTTCTCGGTCCACTGCCATCCCTAATAAATATAGATATAAATTTTCATATCTAAATATATTATTATATTATTTTATCAAAGAGATTGATTAATTATAAATTATTGTTTGTATTGTAATATTGTTGCATACAAAAAAAAAAACAAAATCAAATGTGACATATTTGACAATAAAAATTGATCTCCTAACAACATAGAAACTATATTTTTTGATCTCCTAACTTTATTTTTTATATAAATAGATATAGATATAGAAACTATATGTAAATGTATTTCTAATAAATGAGTTCATAAGAATTTAGGAGTCAAATGTTACTAATAAAATAGTTCTTATAAGATTGTCATTCTTGAGTATTTGCACGTCTAAATATGTTATTCTATTTTTGTCAAAGAAATTAATTAAATTATAAATTGTTGTTTGTTTTATAATATAATGATATTGTTAAAAAAAAAAATCAAATGTGACATATTTGATAGTACAATTCAACCTGTCAACAACATTTATATAATAATAGAATATAGATTGAATTTTATTTTTTTTATATAAATAGATATTGATATAAAAACTGTATGTAAGTGTATTACTAATAAATGAGTTCACAACAATTTAAAAGTTATTAATAAAAGAGTTCAAAAAAATTTAGAAGTCAAATATATATTAAAAATAAAAATCATTTGAAATTGATATATGAGTAGAATTGACTTTATAATAATAAATAGGGATAAATTAGAAAATTAAAATTTTTTCACAACATTTATAAGTAGTATAGGTTAAAAATTTTAATTTATATTTTATTATGAATTAATAGTAACATCAACTTCGCCCAAATTACTATTAAGAATCTCTTGTCATACCTTCTTGAACCTTTATCTTTCACGATCAACAACTTTAATTCAACGCCTATTTCATTCCAATCACTCCTATTTCTGATCTGTCTTCTTCAAGGAGTACTCGACAGTTACTCGTTCACACGTAGCTTCGACCTTTTTTTTGTTGAATTTTTCTTGCTTTCCTTGGGAATTCTACTCTCTGCTTCGTAGGTCATTGGTGGATATTCAAAGTTTCTACAATGGGGAGGCTCTTTCTTGTTTGCTTCCACGGAGTTCGGGATTTCTACATATGTCGTATTTGCCGAACCGTCATTGCCTTGAATGTTCACTTCCGATACCCCTTACAGGTAAAAACTCTCTCTCTCTCTCTCTCTCGGGGTGTGTGTGGGGTAATCCTTTGTCACTGTGTTTGTGGTAATTCTTTGTCTCATCAACCAAGATCTTTCTTTTCTTTTCTTTTTGGGAGTTTTGGGTATTGAGAATCATTGTTTAGGTTATTTTGTTTATGATTTAAAACCCGTACTTGCGGGTGTGGATGTTTTGTGCTCTTGGGTTGTTGGTATATTGTTCTTGAATAATTAATTAATACAAGTCTGGTTCCTCCTAAGATCAGCCAATGCCCTTTACATTGGTTAGCTGCATTCAAGAATGGCCTATAACAAAGTTGTTTGAAGGTCACTCACACTATTCTTTTTATTTAAATATCAAATAGTTTGAGCAAATACAATTCCTTAGTTTCTTCTGGTGTAATAGATCGATTGCAAACCGTGAGCTTGTCTTGTACAGACATTTTCATGAAAATCGTTGTTACCTATGTGGCACTGGGGTATGTTTGTTTGAGATTCATGAGACCCAAATGAAAGTAGTCATTTTAGGTAGTCTAATCCTCTTATAAGCCCTTGTGAATTTGTGTTCTCACATTGTCTTGAATGTGCTCTAATTAATTTCAGCCTCATTCAGACGGAGCAACTGGACTTATCTTTGGTGAAGTGTAAGATCTCATGATTTCCAACTTAATTAGGCTGATTTTAAGATTATTTTCTCAATGCATATATATATTGTACATATGCAGTGCCAACATGTACAAGCGGGAACCTATGCCGCACAGGGAAGTTGGTCGTTACGAGACAGAAGATTTATACTGTGTCGAATGTGGGGATTTGCTGGGCGGTGAACTTGTAAGATCACTTGGTTTGATATCTCTATAATTCTGTATTACACATTTAACAATGTCAGTTTACTGAAACTACATCACTCAGGTTGATGCAGGGCCTCTGGAATTGGATGATGATCCATTGTACTACCTCAATCCGTGAGTTCTTAATCCTATTTATATGCCTACACCACTATAATCCTAGTCAGTTCATAATATTATTGATATATATTCACATGATATTGTTTCAATTATTTGTTTGCAGGGCAAAAATATTGCATTGGAATGGCAGAAATACCCTAGATCCGACCATGTTGCCTGCTACATCCTCCTCAGATGCGAACCCTCATGAAGCAAATCCTCCTGAGGCAAATCCTGCTGTGAACCCTGAGGCAAATTCAGAGGAGAATCTGTAACATGACCACAGCATAGACACTATATAAGTAAGGAAATCAATGGAATGGCTCGGCTGGACTATTTTTATCTTTCAAGTTCTTTAATGGTTTCTTTGGTTTGAATCAAAACTCCAGTTTGATGGTGAGAGATTCAAAATTGTTTTTTTTTTCTGTTGCTGCTGCTAGTATGGAGAGAATAAACAAACACTAGCTCATTGTATGTGGAGATATACAGATATTCTTCTTTAATTTCCACACTCAGAGAACAGTTATGCCTACGAAGTACTTGATCTGGTGATTTTATGTCGCGAAAACATTTTAGTTGAATTGATTACGTTTGTTTGAAGGATTTTAGCCCTTTGATTTCTCTTTAATGTTTTGTATCTTAAATTTCATTTTCAGTTCTGCCAGGAATACTAACTTTGTACTCTTTATCTGATCAGTGAGAAAAAAAAATCTACTGCTTCAATCCATATCCTTGTTGTCAAAGAATTGAGGACTAGTATCAAGATGAGTTGTGCCAAACATCAATAGAGTAGGTTTTCTCCTGATTCATACACATCTGAGTAGTAAAAATAGCTCCATTATATGATCCTGTTAGACCTTCATCAATCCAGTAACATTCAAATGGTACTTATTTTACAAAAATGTTATTCTTATAGAATACTTTTTATTAAATACTTATTTAGAAAAAAAGTTTTAAATTTTGATAAATCATATTTCAAACTTCACTCAAGTCATTTTGGATAATTTTTATCAATAATGTTATATTCTCCAAAATTTTCATTAAATTTTATATCTCAAATCAACGTGAATCATAAGATCAATAGGTTTAACAAGCTTTCCCTAATTATCCAATGACTTTCAATGTGTCACATCATTTGGGACTAACGAGATTTAACAATTTAAAAATTAATGAATTGTAATAATTTTTCAGGATTCCAAGCATTCGGGGTTTAAGTATTGTGACCATTCCTTACCCAAGAGACATAGCACTTGTTAGCAAATATCTATGATACTTGTTATAGTAGAGATGCCACATTATTATTGATATGTGACATCATGGTTTAATAATAATGTAGCAATTGACGGTGATAATATTATGAACATCTCTGATTCTCATAAGAAGAATAGGATTCAAGTCTCTAAAACCAAGAAGCCTATCTTTTTATACGTCAATCTGGCCAAGGTAAAATCCTTACGACACAAACAAATCTATATCTATATGAGCACCGTAGAAATATTTGATCAAAAATTCTTGTAATTTCATTTAAGTAAAAAAATATTGATTACAATCAGACAACAGAAAAACTTTAAACTGAGACAGAGGACAGTTGATCCAACTCGATGAAAGAAAGTTAGACATCGCATTTACTGCTCTATTAACAGCTCTTATCTTGTGTAAAAAACATTAAAATTAGGGCTATAGAGAAGTGGCTAATGTCTTCAACAAATTACACACAGAATTTATTGTTAGTCTATCTAATAAGGAAACAATCGATTTAAAAATGTGTACCCATAAAGTTTGTCACTTTGCCGCTCATATATGTCTCAATCTCCCCACTGTAAGAAAAATATTAAGCAAGATCTCCTCTCAGCCCTTGGATTTGGGAGAATCCATGATTATCCACTAGGCGAGTCCAATTGGTTGCTCCACGGATATATACGTAATATCTCCCATCTCTTCCTTACTCGCCGACTACGATTGGGATGGCTGTTACGACAGTTATGGTGGTTTTATTCACCTACTCTCTCTCTCAGAGTCGGGTAGGAAGTCGTTACAGTGTTTTTCCTCTCTTTCTTTCACTGTGTTACATATAAATTGACCCTTCCCAGTTCAGGACTTAGAACGCTATCTTTGTCAATCAAGAACCTCTGTCTCTCTCTATCCATGGCTTGACCAACCCACTTCATACCTTCTTGAACCTTCATCTTCCACAATCAAGAACTTTAAAAAAATTCGCGTCCACTTTGCTTCAATCTCTTTCGGTATTGCTCTGCTCTGTTTTTCATTCAATCTATACTCTCGACTGTTAATCTGTTCATACGTACGTAGCTCCAAACAATTTTCTTCAAGTTTCTTGCTCTCTTTGAGAACATTGTACTCTGCCTCGAAGATCATATTCAATATTTCAACAATGGCGACACTCCCTCTTGTCAAATTCATCCATGATGATCCAAAAATTACATTCTACATCTGTCGCACATGCCGAACCCACATTGCCCTGGGCCAACACTTCATCGTCAAGTACTGTGTAACTCTCCCCCCCCCCCCTCTCTCTCTCTGTATTTGTGTGTATGTGTGTGGTGTTAATTTTTATGTCCATGAATCAAGATCTGTCTGTTCTTTGGTTAATTGGGTAGTTTTGGTTATTGAGAACCATTAATCTGTACACGTTATAAAACGTTTTAGTTATTTACTTCTAGAAATGAACAGAACATTTGAATAAAATTTTTGTGTTCAATATTAATGGTTTTCGATGTGATTTTCAGGTGTAAGGAGTGAAAGGAGTTGTCTTTGAGAAAGCGTAAGATCTCATTACTAAATCTTTTTTTGTCGGGATTATTGAATGAGTGAACTTGATTATAACTTGACACATTGTTACTATAAGATGCTAATTTCTTATTTCTGTACCATTTTACAACTTATTTTAACTGGATTTTTAAGAACATAGTAAAGAAATCTCTCCGTGAAGAACTACTAAATTTGAGAAAATTGTTATTGATTGACTCTACCTAAATCTCAATGAACAAATTATTCTTGGTATGAACACTTCTTGGGTACTGCTCTAATCATATTATGGACCATCACTATATTTGAACCTTATGCTCAATTTCATCTTCTACCTTACATTCCGCACGCCAACTTAATCAGTCTTATGTACAGTGTCAATGTCGACCCTTCGACTCGCCAGAGGCAGTTTGGTCTTTACACTATAGCAGACCTTTATTGTATGACATGCGGGGATGATTTGGGCTGGAAATTTGTAAGATGCTTACTTTCTCCTTCTGAGATCTCTCTGTGTTATACAATACTTGGTAACTCATCCTTACTGAAAACAACATTTTTTTTCAGGTTGTAATCCCTCCGGATGGCCCGATTATCGCCGGAGAAATGGTGCAACTACTGATGTGAATTCTTATATGGGTACATTATTATCATGGGTGGTGCCTAGTATTTTTATATTCATATAGGTTTGTTTCTGAAAATTTGTTGTCAGGCACAAGCTCCGATATTGGAATGGACGCTTCATACTTGATGCAGAGACATGGGAACCAGTACCTGAGGGTCTCTAATTTTGGCTGAAAGACCGTCAGTAGTAAGGAAATCAACCGAAGGACGCGGTTGCTGAACATGAGATTTAGTTGCACAGAATTCACATTCATACGTACTTCACATTCATACGTACTGCTTTTTCTTACAAGTTATGGTTTCTTTGATTTGAATCATAGCCATTTCCAGTCTGATGAGAGATGCAAACTTGTTTAGTAGAGACATAAGAAAAGATAAACCCTAGCTTAGTATATGACAGTACATATAGTATTTCCTATTGCATAAAACAGTATTGCCTATGTTCATCAGGGTATAGCACTCTGGTGATTTTATATCACACAAATATTACGTGGAATTCTTTTTGTCTGATGGATTTGAGCAGTTTAATTTCATCCAATAGATTGGTGAAACCACCAAGCAATCATCAAAGCTGCTTCTTTGACTAGCAATACAAATTAAAGTCACCAACCTGTTCTTACTATAAGACTTTAGATATGCCCTTAAAAGGAAGGAGACCATCAATACACATCTCTTTAGTCTTTAGTTAAAAGGAGGGAGCATGAGTTAAATGTTTATCCTCAACACTGCATACGGTAAGTAAGGGAAGCCAAGAAGGATCGAAGAATGGAGGGCTAGGCTGACTGCCCTTCTTTGAGGTCAGATCAAAGACTTTGTACTGCAGGTTAGTAGATCACCAATAACTATTGACTAATACTAAATGAACGTAAAAATTAGACTTGATAATCTCAATCATTAAATAGGTAATAGGTTCTAATAAATACTGAAACCCACAATAAAATTAATGGTTAAAATTATCAAATCTAATTTTTAATTCTACGTAGCATTGTTCAATTGAATTGACGAAAAAATTAAGCTTTTCAGCTACCTCTACTACCGAACAGCGTACATTGCAGCTTTTAGTGCATATAGAGCATTACCAATTTAGAACTATTCTACTTCCAAGGTGCAAACGACAATACACACCGATTGTTCAGGGATTAATAAAGGTCGGTATCTCGGGACAGTTGGAGTCAAAAAGAAGTGGTGACAATCACCTTAAAACGCCCTTCTACCTTGTTTATCTGCTCCCAGTAACGGTGGCGTATTGATTGAGAGTTTTGTTATCCCTCTGCAGGAGGTGAGCAATGACCCGACGTCTTTCGGACATTTACTGCCTTTAATGATCTGACGGTGAACTGTTCGGTCAACTGTTTCTGTGACATGAGAGGCCGACTCTCATGCCATTTCATGGTTGTGCCTCCGAGACTCATCGAAAACACCCAGCACAACAACTTTTGACTAATGTCGTAGACCGACGTAAGCTGTTTGTATTGTCGGAGGTGAGCCTCCGGATCACACAGATCATCGTACACTTTAAATCGGGGTAGACGAACTTACAAGGCATCTCCACCTCCCTTATACTTCGGATGAGGAGGGAATGAACGGGTTCATCGTCGGCGTCATCCTCGTACTGCTGGGTGGCCAGTTTGAGCCTTTTCGAATTTAGGTGGGACCTTAGATTGTTGCCCCCTTTTCTGTGCTTAGGGGACGGGTCGTTCTTCCTTATGCCGACATCCTTCATTGAGAGCATTCTACCCTCCTTGAATCCATTCCTTTCCTCTCTTAGTGAGAGACGTCGACGAAGATCGTCATTGGCAAGATGCTTGGTCCTTTTTCTTAGAACGTTGAGTTCTCCGTCCTGCAGGCGCGCGTTCAGAGGCCTTGGAGTTTCCCTCCTTCTGAGTGAGGCGATGCCTAAGATCATTTCATTTCAACGTGTCCCGACAACACTTGAACCTGGCAGAACAACTAAGGCTCCTTTATCCTCCGGAACGTTTGAGCTCATCTAACATGTTTAGCACATTGACGTTGTCTTCTTCAATTTGCTTGAATCGATTTTCCAGTCGTTCCTCTATGAGATCCACCAACTCGTGGGCAATGGGTCCTCCCTTTCCCCCCACGAGACTTGGCACGGTGTGGTGCGATTGTTGCTTGAAACGGTCTGCTTGATCCTGGCTAACGGCTTGGTATTGATTCAAACTGTCGGTACAATGCACTAACTAGATGTTAAAAGAGTTGGGAGCGTGATAGTCTTCTTCGGGTGACGTGGGTTTTCATTTGGGTAGTCTCGTGATCGGGTGTTGACCATTATGTTGATTACAAGGAAGTTCTTTGTATTCCCACAAACGACACCAAAATGTGCAGGTGATTTCTCGTACAATAGTGAGATTGCAACACTCTAGCTAGCACTCGAATGAAGCTTTTTGGTTGGGGAATGACGAAAATCAAACACTCACAAAAAAAGATTAGAAGGAAACCTGGAGGTGTCTTCGACAATCCTCTCTGATGCTAAAGTCAGTTTCTTGGGACAGAAGAAGACAGTGT
The DNA here is from genome assembly GCA_963454935.2 of Ilex paraguariensis. NCBI lineage: Eukaryota > Viridiplantae > Streptophyta > Magnoliopsida > Aquifoliales > Aquifoliaceae > Ilex > Ilex paraguariensis. Next base: position 280,489 of record CAUOFW020001025.1, on the reverse strand, counting down.
AAATGAGCGTACCTCTCTCTCTAGTCTAAGACCACTGCTTATACCTTATTGGTAGGTGAACATGGCTATCGAGAACATCCAGCTAGCCCTTTTTGGTGAGAGGACCCTGATTGGCTCTCGCCTGGGATAATAGGGATGTTTCTTCGATTTGATCAGGTAGATAAGCATCGAATAGAGTGTCTTCTTTACCTTGATCTTTCATATGCATTTTTATTTGATGCACGTTAATGGCATTAACCCCTTGGCATTCAAACCTGAGCCGATCATCAAAACTAATGCCGAGCATTCACTGTGAGACTAACATTCAACATCATGCTCTCTACGAATAAATGCTCGACATAATGTCTTAAGACGAGAGTTTATTATTCTCTCTCGTCGGCTCTAAGCAGTTGGTATCTCTCAGATGTTTGTCATATGTTTATGAGGAGCATTTATTGTGTTTTCAAGGGCCCCTTTAAAGATTGGTTATAATATACTATTTGAGTAACAGTATGGTAAACTGACCAAATTTTAGGATTAAATTTGGAGCCCAAATGACATGACAGTTGACTTGGGCTTCTTTGATTGGTGTGATGTCATTTGGGCCCTAATAAAAACTTCAAATAATCAACTGCCATGTCATTTGAGCTCCAAATTTGGTCCCAAATTTTGGTCAGTCTAGCATTACTCTGACTAAAATTTGGGACCAAATTTGGAGCTCAAATGACATGACAGTTGATTATTTGAAATGAGTTCTTTAGAAGACGGTATACCTAATTAGACTTATTTGACAAAAAGTATATAGAATAAAATTTGAGTTAAAAAGACATAAATGCTCATTTTAAGGTCATTTAATTCAAAATCTCTTATCTTTAATACACCTTGATTCATGTGTGTTTGTTAATACATATAAATACGTATTTAATATACCTTAATTCATGTGTATTTGTTACTATATATATATATATATATACACGAATACACACACACACACATATAAATATATTTGTTGTTAAATCTCTTATTTAAATTTTGAATTATCTTTAATGCACCTTGATTCATGCGTATTTTTTTTAAAAATGATTTTATTTTCAAATTATATTTAATGCACCTTGATTCAAGCGTTTGTTTTTTTTTTTGAAAAATAGTTTTATTTTTAAATTAATTTAATATTCGAATAATGTAATAGTATAATAATAACAATGTAACAAAAACACTGCAACAAAGACAATGTAACAAATACATTGTAACAAAAACAATCTTAAGTAGTTTTGTATATATGGTAACAAATTCAAAACAGACATTAACTATTTTGAATGAAATTATATGAAACTATATGTTTGACAAAATGTAATAGTACAATATTTTGTGTAAATAACTTGTTACACTATTATTGTTATAATGTTACACTGTTACATTGTTATACTGTTATTGTTACACTATTCGAATATTAAATTAATTTGAAAATAAAAAAAATGCATGAATCAAGATTTATTAAAAGATAATTTAAAATTTAGATAAGAGATTTAACAACAAGTATATACATACATACATACATACATACATAAGTATTTATATATATATGTGTGTGTGTGTGTTTTTTTGTATTAAAGTTCTCCTATAAAATTAGGAGATGTTTAATGCACCACTTTTCAAAGAAAATTGGTGCATTAAATACACATGGATTAATGGAGGGCAAAAATATCACAATAAAAATAGATAAATTCAAATTATATACTTGAATACAAATAAGTATCAAAATTAAGTACTTAATAATCCTATATTTTTTAGTGTGTACTTTTTACCAAATAAGTCTAATTTGGTATACCCTTTTACAATTTACCCTTATTTGAAGTATTTATTGGGGCCCAAATGACATGACATCATTCAAAGAAGTCCAAGTCAGCTGCCATGTCATTTTGGCTCTAAATTTAGTCCTAAAAGTTGGTAAGTCTAGTATTACTGATACTATTTTGCTTAGTTTAATCGTTTAGTGTCACACCCTAACTGACTTTGGTGCAAATGGCTGGTCTTGGTGGCACCTTGCACCAAGGCATGCCATAAGTTGGAATCAAGGTGATGCGGCTAAGTGGTTCGACAGATTGGGGCGAACCAAGGCAGCATGAGAACACCCGTTGAGTATGGCAGCACGTGGCGGGCTCAATTGAAGCAATGTGGGTGCATAAATTCGGATTGCATGGCATGAGTTGAACCCAACATGCACATTGGTTTGTAAAGCAAGACTGGTTGTTGAATGTGGGCACATGACTGACACATAATTGCTTAATGCATGTGACCAGGAGGATATGGACAGTTACAGATACTGAGACACAATCAAGGCAGTTGCTGAGGTAGTTCTAGCCGTCCCTAGTCTAAATCCAGTCCAGATGCATGCTGATGAAGGGCAGTTCCACATCAGTTACTGAAAGGGGTGGAACTACCTGCCAGGTGTCGCATAGAGACCAAGCCTGCTAGCAAAGTATGCTATGGAATAACAAAAACGTGTGTAACTACCCCTTGACAGATGGGGTTGTCATCTGCCTTACTCCTGTATAAATAGGGGTGCTTAAGCATTCTGATGAGCAGAGAGTGTTCTGGCTTTGAGAGTTACTTGTAAATTGTTGAGTTCAATACATAAGGTTTGGAAGTTTTGTCCCAGTAAATTCGTGTGTGCCTTCTGTGTGAGTTTCTGTCATTTAGTTTTGAGTTTGTGTGTGACTGATTGCAATAGCAATGCCTTCACAGGTAGTCTCGAAAGAAAAACGAAAGTTACCGCGTGACACTTAGGATGATGGACTCACGCATGTTGACAGCCAGACACAAATTTTCAAATTTCACATCAAAATTTTATATCGTTTAACCACAATTATATATATATATATATATATATATATAGATACAAAAACAGAGCGAGAAAATAAAGGGCTATCGTGCAGTGGCACTGCTGAGGAAAACGTATAACCTAAAAATGCGATGCACCATTTCTCTTGTCCCACAAGTCCCACTTCTATATCTGTATTCACTTTTCCAAATTGAAGAACCTATTCCAATTAAGCCAAAGTTCACATGTATGTGTGCAAAAACTGTAAGAGTGTGCATATGTGGGTGAGTGGCTGGGTGAGTTAAATTGCATGTGTGTGTATGTTCGTGTGTCAGTGTGTGTGAGAGCAGGCAGGGGAAGGGAAAGAACGGTGAGGAAGGGTATGAGGTGTGTGTTTATGTGTTGTGTGCAGAGAATGGGCTTGTGTGTGTCGGAATGGATGGCTGAGAGAGACCAACCTTAGAGACAGTTGCCGGAATTCACCAGAGTTGGAACTCCGCCATCGGAGAGGGAAAAAGGCGGAGAGAAATAGGTGAAATAGGGGGATGAGGGAGAGAGAGACGATATAAGAGAGAGGCTGGAACATTGGGTGGGAGACAGAAGGGTTTCTTGTAAGAAAAGATTTTGATATAAGATTTCTTTCAGATGAAAGGGTCTAGAAAAAGGTGTGGGACCAAATAATAAAAAGTGGCTTTTCGTATAGATTCAATATCTCTCTTAAAATTATTTATATTGTACTGTATTTCAACCACGAATTACCTCTAATATGAACTAAACGAGAGAGAATGTGAGCAGCCCGCTAGATGAACAGTTTGAGGATGAAACGAGCAAGTGACAAGAACATCCGCACTTTTATAATATAGGATATACTGCTTTGATTACCTGTGGAATCCAAATAACATGACAGTTGATTATTTAAAGTTTTTATTGGGATTCAAATGACATCACACCAATTAAAGAAGTTCAAGTCAACTGCCATGTCATTTGAACTCTAAATTTGATTCTAAAATTTGATCAGTCTAGCATTACTGAATGTGCATTGTCCCAATCCACAAACACCACCAACATTCTACCAAGATATACAACCTACAACCTTCAACAGGAATCATACCATTCCAATTACTAAACTTGCTTAACTGCTAGCGATTGTTGAAAAACTGTTTAAGAGTACAATTTTCAACAAGTCCATTAGTAAACACAAGTAAGTCATCTTTGCATACTTAAAACCAAAAAAGTCATAAAGTAAACACCTTGTTATTCATTACCCTATCTAACAAAATGTTTTTGGCACCACACCTTCTCATTTCAGCAATTGTTAATCTAAATGTGAAAATTGCAGGAAAATGCAAGATATGATTAAAATCGAAGTCGGAGGTCGGGTGTGTCATGTCCAACACCATCGGAATCGGAACCCAACCCTATCTATCTTAAATATAAACTCAAAATATACATATTTTTTCTTAGCTATATGGATAAATAAGTATTACAATGAAAAATAAATTATTAAAATTGATGATACATCAAACAAGTCCTAGTTGTGAGCTCAGGTCAGGAGGTCAGGAAAGACATGAAAAACTTAGAGAACCAGGGGTGGAGCTCCTCTTGGGGAGATCGTAGCTGAACCGACCAGGAAACAACTGGATGACTACGGAAATTGGGCCCCATACATGAAACTCTCAACCAACCAAGATTCTCTCTTAAAATTAAGGAGGATCCCATGAATAATGGGCAAAGATCTCGGCTGAAATCCCACGGAATAGGAGGCAGCCTTATAAATACTATGTAACACCTCATCGAGAGAGGGAGAAAAAAAGAAGAACCCTAATCGGATTGTGCACTGTCTTGTATTACATTCAAATAATCAATAGAGAAGAAAATGAGCAAGAGCCTTCATTTGAGAGTGGATTAGCCGAGCTCTAGAGCCGGTGAACCACTATATTCCAACTGTGTAAATTCCCCTATCACCTAAGAAACACTTCATCACTGTCATTACAAAGTTGACAACCTAACTTCACCATTGATCCCACACACTCTATTCACTCACATCAGTTTGGCATCATAAAAAATAAAGGGTTAATTGTACTGGAAGTCTCAAAGATATGTGATTTGTCTTATTTTGGTCCTTAATATTTAAATTTCATCATTTGAAGTATTGAATATATTTCTATTTAGTCATTAAACAGACAACGTATATATTGCTAACGATTTTTTTTATAAACTTGTTATGTAATACATAAATATGGGAAAAAAAAATAATTTGAATAACTTTTGACCAAATTTTTGTGAAAAAACTACCCAAATTTCACAGTTTTGATTATAAACTATCCAAATTTTAGTTAAAAGCTACACATATTATACTTTTTTAGTCAAGAGCTACTCAAATTTTTTTTTGCCTATATTTAGTTATCATGTGACAAATTTATGATAAAAAATTGTTAATAATTTGAATATTGTTTACTTGATAGACCACATAGAAATATATTCAATATTTTATGAACAAAATAATGTAATTAAAATATTTATAACCAAAATGAAACAAAATCTATATTTTAAGGATCTTTGATGCAAGTCATCCTAAACTAAACAATATATAAAAAAACCTACAGATGGGCGAACCAAAAAGAGACGCATTGAGAAATCGATTTGTGCCCAACAACAAGATCAACTCTCAGCCCTTGGATTAGTGAGAATGCATGATCATCAATTAGGCGAGTCCAACTGGTTGCTTCACAGATGTATACGTAATATTTCCCATCTGTTTCTTAGTCGCCGACTACGATTGAGATGGTTGTTACGACAGTTGGTTATGGTAATTTTATTCACGTACTCTCTCTCTCTCTCTCCTCCGTTAGTATGGTTACGTCATACACTTAAATTTTTATAGCACTTAAATCAGACGTGTTTGTAAAATTGGAGTGAATGATAGAAACGAACAAGATTAAAGAGTTTGACCCAAACTCTTGTTAGTATATTATTAGTTTTTTTATAGGGTTTAGTTATTGGTCCATGTAATATCCTAGATAGTTAGAATTAGTTAATTAGTTAAAAGTCCGTTATTTATAGTGGAAGATTTCTTGGGTTTTAATATATAGAGTTAGAAACATCTTTGTGAAGCAGCCTTTTCCACTTTGCTTCAATCTCTTTAGATTTTGCTCTGTTCTGTTTTTCATTCAATCTATACTCGACTGTTAATCTGTTGATACACGTACGCAGCTCCAAAAAAATTTCTTCAAGTTTATTGCTCTGTTTGAGAACATTGTACTCAGCCTCGAAGATCGTTGATCGATATTCAATATTTCAACAATGGCGATACTCTCTCTTATCGAATTCGGCCATAATGATCCAAATATTACATTCTACATCTGTCGTAGTTGCCAAACCCACATTGCCTTGGGCAAAGCCTTCATCTTCAATTACTCTGTAACACTCTCTCTCTCTCTCTCTCTCTCTCTCTCTGTATTTTTGTGTGTATGTGTGCTTTGTATTAAATATTAATGGTTTTCGATGTGATTTTCAGGTGGAAGGGGTGCATGCAGGTGTCTTTGCCAAAGTGTAAGATCTCATTACTAAAATCATTTTGTCTGGATTCTTGAATGAGTGAACTTGATTATAACTGAATACATTGTTACTATAAGATGCTAATTTCTTATTTATGTCCCATTTTACAACTTATTTTAACTGGATTTTTTAAGTAAAAAGTAATTTCACAAAGAAATAAAAAAAAAAAAAATCTCTCTGTGAAGAACTACTACTAAATTTGGGAAAATTGTTATTGATTCAGTCTACCTAAATCTCTATGAACAAATTAAATCTTGGGTATAAAAACTTCTTGGGTACTGCTCTAATCATATTACTAACCATTACTATACTTGAACCTTATGCTCAATTTCATCATCTTCTTCCTCTTCTACCTTTCGTTCAATACGCCAACTTAATCAGTCTTATGTACAGTGTCAATGTGCATACGCTCAATGCTCCGGCTCCCCAGAGGCAGCTTGTTCCTTACACTATAGCAGACCTTTACTGTATGAAATGCAGGGATCATTTGGGCTGGAAATTTGTAAGATGCTTACTTTCTCCTTCTGAGATCTCTCTCTGTTATACAATACTTAGCAACTCATGCTTACTGAAAACAAAAATTTTTTCAGGTTGTAATCCCTCCGGATGATCTGGTTATCACCGAAGAAATGGTGCAACTATTTCTGTGAGTTCTTATATGGGTACATTACTATTATCATGGGTGGCGCCCAGTGTTTTTTATGAGTTCTTATAGTGTTTCTGAAAATTTGTTGGCAGGCCGAAGCTCTGGTATTGGAATGGAAACTCTATACTTGATGCAGAGATATGGGAGCCAGTACCTGAGGATGACTAATTTTGGCTCAAGGACAGTCAGTAGTAAGGAAATCAATCAACCAAAGGGCGCGGTTGAGATTTACTGAATATGAGATTTAGTTGCACAGAATTCACATTCATACGTATTGCTTTTTGTTCCAAGTTCTGGTTTAATGGTTTCTTTGATTTGAATCATAGCTATCTTCAGTCTGATGAGAGATGCAAACTTGTTATTGTTGCTGCTGCTAGTAGGGACATAAGATAAACTCTAGCTTAGTATATTAAAGTACATAGAGTCTTTTTTCCTATAGCATAAAACAGTATTGCCTGATGGATTTGAGCAGTTTAATTTCATTTCAATCTTGTTTGTCCAAAATTTCTTGAAGAGACCCTAGTTGAAGGCAAATTGATTCTACCAGGATTGCTAATCTTGCACTCTTATGCGATCCCTATAACAAAATCTATTGCTTTATTCTGTTTCATTCTGTGGGTGCATCTATGATGGTGTCGAACAGAATTATAACCACAATATTTGGTTGGACTGACAAAAAATAGTCAGAGCTCAAGTTTTCAGTTTCACCTTGCATATAGACTCAGCCCTGAACTTCCAAGCGAGTTATAAAAGATGGCTGCATTATTTACAGCAGAATAATGTTGATTGTGGGGCGTGTTCAATCCAAAAATATAAGATCTAGTTAGGCCTACTCCAGTCACATGAAGACAATTTGATAAAATCTCAGTTTTGAGAACCCAAAAGGATTAGCCAAGCCGACTTCCAAAGTTTCCCCGACATTGCCCCCTGAATGATAGTCCAGAATGTCTCTGCAAACTTCAACTTGCATGATTAACTAAGATAGGTGTAATGAACATACATTTTCATCCCAGAGATTGGTGAAACCACCAAGCAATCATCAACAAAGCCTTCTTCATCTGCTGCCGCTTCTTTTACTAGCCCACTGCTTTTCGGCAGGCTAACATCCACCGGAAGAAAGAGATACATAGTCACCATAATCTTCCTAACATAAAACTCTAGATATGCCCTTAAAAGGAAGGAGAGCGTCAATATAACCTCTCCCATTAGTTAGTTTTTGTATCAATAAATAATAGAGCAGCAGCAGGAGTAAAATCTTTGTCCTTAAGACTGCAAATGATAAGTAAGGGAAGTCAAGAAGGATGGAAGAATGGAGGTCTAGGCATCTCTGACCGCACTTTTTTTGAGTTCGGATCAAAGACTTTGTACCGCAGGGTTAGTAGATCACCTATACCTAAATAGGAGAGAACATAAAGCTTTTCAGCTACCTCTACTACCAACCAATTAACCTTTGCAGCTTTAAGTGCACATAGAGCATTACCAATTCGGAACTATTCTATGTCCAGGGTGCAATATTGAAAATAATTTCAGAGGTTTTCTGTGACTTTGTCCATGTCTGCTATCCGAAATATCCAATGGCAAGATCAAGCAACTCAAACTCTGGACTAATTCATGATTCAATATGATTCATAACCAAACATATGCAGGATGAAAAGTTAGGCAGGCCACAGTCAATTACAGTAAATGGTGCATGCAATGGCATATGTAGCAACCAAAAAGCTGAATGTTAAACTTAAGGATATTCATGATGGAAAAGACATTGTTCCCCAAGGACAGATGATTCTATGAAAAATTTTCCATGAATTTTTCTTTATTTTGCATGGATATTATGACGGCTGTGTCAGGCTTTAAGTGATGCACCTACTTTAACAAGCTCCTCAAGTGCCTTCCAGATCTGCACCTCCTCTAAGCCTTCCAAAGGTATTCCCCTTTCCATACCCATATCTGTTTACCAAGCAAAAGATGGAAAGGGGATTACACATGGATCATTGAAAGAAAATCAGAGCAAGATTGATGAACCAATTAAGAAAACAATACCCTGCTTTGGCTACCGGTGGCATATACTTAAGTTAATGGGCATTGTTCCTATCCACAAAAACCACCAACATTCTACAACCTTCAAGAGGGATGATACCCTTCCAGTTACAAAACCCGCTTAATTGCTAGCAGCCGTGTTTAAAACTAAAATTTTCAACAGGTACCTCAGTAAACACAAGTAAGATATCTTTTCATGTCATACTGTAAATGCCTTGATATTCATTACCCAATCTCACAAAAAGTCCTGGGCACCACAGCTTCTCATTTCAGTAATTGTCAATCTGAAAGTGAAAACCTGCGGGAAAATTCCTTGACCTTTCACTTATTATCCCTCTTGGCATAGAAAAGAACTTGCTAATTACCGGGGAAATTAGTTGGAAGAAATGAAAACTCCACAACACAATCTACAACTAAAATTCAACAGTCACGATCCCACTTAGTACCGTAGCTTTGCGGTTGAATCTGACAATTCAAATTAGAACTATTTTTCTAATTTATTGAGGAATGCGAGAGTTAAAAACAGATCAAACTAGAGATAAAAGCAACAGTAAAACTGTTAATTACCGTATCTTGCCCAGAGCTGAGGCTGGATCCCACTTGCCTCACGGACCAAAATTGGGAGTTTAGGGTTCAATATCTTCAGATCCTTGTAATTTCTCTCAATGAATGTTCTGTGAAAGAAATATCATCACCTGGATAAAAGAAATAGACAAATCGATAACAAAGGAGAAAAGGGAGAAAGCAAGAAGGAAGACCTGGCTGACATACTCGCCGGTGAGCTAGGGCAGAAGAGGATTCGAAGTTCCTTCAGATTCCGAGAGAGATGTCCTCTCCACGCCATTGTGTCACACTGACCTTCTTCCCCTGCTCTGCGATCCCCAGCTATTAAAGAGCCGACAACGGGCCGGGCTAAGCCAGATTTTGTGGCCCAAGTTCGGACTAGCCCATCAGAAATTCTGAGGCCCACAGGTCCTACTTCTTCCGCTCCTCCTTTTCTATGTTTTCCTTATATTTGATTTTTGTGAAAATTGGAAGTGAGTCTTCGTACATGTACTTGTTTGGAGATAAGTCCTGTAAGAAAAATTATAAAGGACTAAATTCATATTTAAAATTATATGTAATGACTTAAGTCTACTTTTTTTTTATCTCAAAAATATACTTCCTTGAAAGGAAGTTAAATTATTTTCCTATTTTGTAAATTGTTATCATTTAATTCAATGTCAATTAAAATATGCCAATAAATTCTCCATCATAAATATAAAATTCAAATTCAAAGCTCTCTCTCTCTCTCTCTCTCTCTCTCTCTCTCTTTATATATATACTAGCAATACCCCGTGACTGAAGTCACTGAATATTAAACTATGACACTATGCGTGTATTGGACTGTGTGTGTACAGCTGGAGTGTATATATAATGTGTGTGTAGTGACTGTGTATTGGAGTATGTGTAGCTATGTGTTGTAGAGTATTTGTATTGAGTTTGTGAAATTTGAGAGGGAAAGTGTGTGAAATTTGGGGAGAAAAATATACCCTTCATAAGTTCAAACACCTAGCTATTTTATTATATAGATATATCAAATTCAAAGCTCTCTCTATATATATGTACACATTCTCTCTCTATCAAATTCAAAGCTCTCTCTCTCTCTCTCTATATATATATACACGCTAGTTTGTTATGGAGATGATGCAAGTATAGTGGCTTTTATATGATGGTGATGGTGGTGAGCGTTGTTGTGGAGGTGATGACAGTGTAATGGTTGGCGTTGCTTGGGAGGTGACGATGGTGTGATGGTGCTAGTGCTATGGTGAGGAAAGTGGTAGTCGAATATATATATAAATTCAAATTCATATTACTATTTTTTCTATTATGTTACTGTTTTTGTTGAGTATGTTACTGTTCATGTTACTATTATTTTGAACATGTTACTGTTTTTGTTGAACATGTTAGTACTATTATTTTACTAAATATTAATATTCAATGTTACTTTTTTTTTTTGTGTTTGATTATATTTATTTTTTGTGTTTGAATGATACTATTTTTGTGTTTGAATTTGAGAGGAATAATTATTGTTAAATATGTTAGAGTTTTTGTTAAGCATGTTACTATTTTTGTTGAACATGTTAATATTTTTGTTATTTTTTAAAAATATTAATATTGAATGTTTCAAATTTTTTTATGTTTAAATGTTACTATTTTTTTGTGTTTAAATGTATTATATTTTGTGTCCAAATGATAATTTTTTTTGTATTTGAATGTTCCTATTTTTTATTTTTAATGTTACTATATATATATATATATATATATATATGAGAGAGAGAAAAAATTTTAATGTTAGTAAAACTCTTAACTTATATATGGATATAGATAGATATGAGAGAAAAAAGATTTTAATATTAGTCAAACTCCTAAGATTTAGGAGTTTTTAATTTTTAATTTTATTTCACTTCTAAAGGGAAATGATAGTATGATAAAATTGACAAAAAATAGACTTCATAATAAATACGTTTCTTTGACGGACTTAAGTCCAAATAAGTCCATATAGGAGGACTGACCTCCAAATTTCCCTTGACTTTTTTAATTTAGATAACTTATGATCTGGGCTTGAACTTGAATACTCATGGATCTCAGATATTACGCACTATCTTCCATTGCTTGATTTGGCACTCTTCTCCATACTGGGGTTTTGTTATGGAAAAGCCATTCGTTCCTGGCTTTCCATATGTGTCATGGAATATATTCAATGAGTGATTAACCTTCCAAATTTCCTTTCGTTTTGGTCCCTTGAAAATGCTGAGCCATCTAGTCTTCAATTATTCTAATACTCTAACTCTTTATTTCAATTGCCAAGGGGAAGTTCTTCCAGATAGCATTAGTCCAAGAACATAACAAGAACATATGATCCATTGTCTCTTCTTCCTCATTGCATATAGAGCATATTGACATATGGTGTATTTTCCTTTTCCACAAGTTCAATCTTGTTGCTAGAGCTCCATTCCCCACCTTCCATGGGAAAGCTTGGATCTTTTTCGGTGCTTGATGCTCCATATGGTCCCCCATATCCACTTTGGTGGTTGGTAAGATGATGAAGGTCACTTTCTCTTTTGCTTTGTCTCAGCTATTCAGACTTGCAGGTTATTCCCACTTCTTGTCTTGTACATCCCCGCTGTGGTATGTGCCCATCTGACTTTGTCTTCTTGTTGTGTTTCACTCAAAGGTAGAGTAAAAATCTCCTTTGTTGTGTCCTGAGTGAAAATCTCTTGTATTAGATCCACATTCCATAACTGGACTGTGATCACTACTATTAGTCATGTTAGGTACACTTTCGTATCTTAGTACCCACGGGTCCTCCCAATAGTGGATTGAGCTCCCATCCCCATTCTAGAAAAGGTTCCCTTCGCCAGTAGGTATCTTCCTTCAAGTAAGTTTTTCCACATCCTTGCGTTGGAGTAAAATTAAAGATATGGGCTTATATTTAATAAATGTGAATTATTGGCTGATGATACCTCAAACAAGCCCTAGTTGTGAGCTCAGGAAAGACACGGGGAACTCAGAGAACCAGGGGTAGAGCTCCCATTGGGGAGATCGTAGCAGAATCGATCAAGAAACAACTGGATGATTGAGGAAATTGAGCTCAATGCATGAAACTCTCAACCAACCAAGATTCTCGCCTAAAATCAAGGAGGATCCCATGAATAATTGGCAAAGATCACGGCTGAAATCCCACAGAATAAGGAGCAGCCTTATAAATACTATGTAACGCCTCATCGAGAAAAAAGACCTGAGAAAAATCCTAATTAGACCATGCATTGGATTGTAATGCATTCGAGTAATCAATAGAAAAAGTAAGGGAACAAGAGCCTCCATTAGAGAGTGGATTAGCCGAGCTCCAGAGCCGGTGAATCACTATATTTCTACTGTTCAAATTTTCCTACCCCCTAAGAAACACTTCATCACTGTCACTATGAAGTTGGCAGCCTAGATTCATCTTTGTACCCACGCACTCTGTTCACTCACGTTAGTTTGCACGATCAGTTTGGCGCCGTCTGTGAGAACAATTGTTCCTGTTACAAATAAGCTGATATCTCAGTGACTGATAGTATCAACATGAAACATGAGCAGAAGTCAAACAAACCCACCTCGGATGCAGGATCAATAGGAAGCCACCAATGGCAGACAGCCCGAGAACGTCCTAGAGACTGATCCTCCCATGGGGAATCCCCCCACAAAAAATGAGATGGAGGCCCTTCGCCTCGTCAATCAATGCTTGTTAAAGCAAAACGAAAAGCTCTTGAAGCTCTTACAGTGCCCATAGGAGGCACGTTCAGCCCAAGAGGTCAGAACAGTCCCCGTCACAGGGATCAACAACACCTTGATCCACTCAGAGAAGACAACGAAGGAGGGGAGAACAACCAGACCTTGGGGCAGGTTCCCCAACTACCCCTAGGAATGGCCACAATAAAGAAGTGCAAAGTCAAAACCATGAAGGTGAAAGGAATGATGTCTTCCCTTATCAGCAGGAAAGAATGGAACAATATTGGGAGCAATGCTTCAAGGGTATCCAACAGGAGCTCAGTCACATGAAGGAAGCAGTCAAAAGTAAAGCTCCAGTTACAATGGACGCCTTGGTGCAGCAGACTGAATCTTCATTCACGGTTGGGGTGTTGCATTTTTCCCTCCCACTAAAGTTCAGGATGCCACAGATAGAGTCTTTTGATGGAACTAGGGACCCCATGGACCACCTCAATACTTATAAAAACCAGATGGAGTTGCACGGGTACTAGGACCACGTACGTTGTCGTGCCTTGGCCATCACCTTGAAGGGTTCAGCCTTGGCGTGGTTTAACAAGCTCCCCCCGGCCTCAATCTCTTCCTTCAAAGAACTTTTCATTTCCTTCGTATCCTACTTCATAGGGGCTCGGACCTATGGAAAGCCGAGCTATCACCTTTTGAATGTGACACAGGGACCACAGGAAAACCTCAGGTTTTATGTCCAAAGATTTAATTTGGAGTCGTTAAAGGTGGATGTCCCAGACGAAAAGTTTGCCATCACTGCCTTCATAGCTGTTCTAGGGGTGCAATCTAAAGATTTGTTGTTCTCTGTATCAAAAAATCTCCAAGCAAGCATGGCCGAGGTGCTTGCCAAAGCAGAGAAATATATAAACGGTGAAGAAGCTATTCTTTCTAAGGTAGGGAGCTCTTTCGCAAATAGAGATAATGGAAAGGAAGAGAAAAAGAGGAACCGAAGTCCCAGGAGAGAAAGGGAAAGAAACAGATCTCCAAAGAGAGATAGATCTCCTAGAAGAGATAAAGAGCGATCCCAAAAAAGAAGGGAGAATGTTAGGGACTATTTAGGACCCCCGCAGCCTGAACTACAGCCGATGTATGCACCTTAGTAATATACCCCTCTCACTGCAACAGTGTCCTAGATCTTGTACGAGGTGCAGAACGAGAAATTCCTAAGGTGGCCTCCACGAATGAAGGCAGATCCAGCTAAAAGAGACTCTACGAAGTATTGCGAGTATCATAGAGATCATGGCCATCACACCGACGATTGCATTCAGCTAAAGAAGGAGATCGAATTCTTGATCCAGATGGGGCAGTTACGACGATTTGTTGCCCATGACAACCAAAACAAGGCTCCACCACCACCAGCACCTCAGCAACAAGCCCCTGCATAGCACCAGCAACCCTTAGGGGAGATCAGAGTGATATCTGGAGGATTTGCAGGCGGTGGAGAATCCAATGCAGCCAGAAAAGCACACTTGCGCAGGATCAAAGCTGGCGAAGTGTTAGAAGTGCACACTATGTCCAAAATACCTTGACTGAGCACAACCATCACTTTTTTGAATTTAGACTTGGAAGGTTGCTAGCATCCCCACGATGATCCGTTGGTGGTAAGGGTCGTTGTGGCTAACCGAACGGTTTATCGAGTTCTAATTGACAATGAGAGCTCGACCAATATCATTTTTTCCTTTGCCTTTGACAAGATGGGCATAGGAAGGGAGAAACTTGAGCAAGTAAGTGCTCACTTAATGGGATTCTCAGGGGAGAAGGTGCTACCCCTGGGATCCATCCAACTCGTGCTCACTATGGGGGACCCTCCTTGCCAAGCCACCACCACTGTGAAATTCCTAGTGGTTGATGCCCCTTCTGCGTACAATATCCTACTTGGGAGACCACCCCTCAACGCAATGAAGGCTATCTCCTCAACATATCACTTGGTCGTAAAATTTTCTATAGAAAATGGAGTTGGAATGATCCGAGGAGACCAGCGAATAGCCAAGGAGTGCTACATGGCCTCGGTGAAGCAGAAAGAGGTTAAAAATATTCAGCTAGATGAGCTTGACATGAGGGACGAGCTAGACACTAGGCCCATGCCGTTAGAAGAGCTAGAGCCAGTCCAGCGCGATGAAGAGCCTGAACATATTATTTACATAGGATCTAAGTTGAGCAGAGAAATAAAAGACCTACTCACCCAATTCCTGAGGAAGAACATGGGGGTGTTTGCTTGGAAGCAAGAGAACATAGAAGGTATTGACCCCTCAGTCATCACACACAAGCTAAGTGTGAATCCCATTTGCAAACCTGTTAAACAGAAGTGGAGAAGTTTTGCTCCAGAACGCCAGAAGGCAATTAACGAGGAGGTCAGTAAACTCCTCCACGCCAAAGCCATCAGAGAGGTGGACTACCCTACCTAGTTGGCGAATGTGGTGCTGGTCAAGAAGACCAATGGAAAAATGGTGGCTCTGCATTGATTTCACTGATCTCAATCGAGCATGCCCCAATGACAGCTTTCCCTTACCTCGAATCGACTTGATCGTGGATGCCACTGCTGGGCATGAGCTCCTTAGCTTCGTGGATGCTTTCTCAAGTTATAATCAAATCAAGATGGACCCAGCAGACCAGGAGAAGACATCATTTGTGACTGAACAGGGAACTTACTATTACTAGGTCATGCCTTTTAGATTGAAGAATACTAGAGCCACCTATCAGCGCCTAGTGAATAGAATGTTCCAGAAGCAAATTGGGGCATCCATGGAGGTTTATATCGACGACATGTTGGTAAAATTACTGAAAGAAGAGCTGCATATCGAGCACCTAGCAGAATCGTTCCAAATCCTCAAGGAGTACAAGATGAAACTCAACCCTGCAAAGTGCGCCTTTGGGGTATCGGTAGGGAAGTTTCTGGGATTCATAGTCAATAGTAGAGGAATCGAGACTAACCTAGAAAAGGTTAAGGCAGTTCTGGATATGCGACCACCGTCCAACATCAGGGAGATCCAACGCATGATAGGAAGGATAGCCACTTTGAGTCGTTTTGTATCCAAATCAAGTGACAAGTGCCAACTTTTCTTTAAGGTCTTGAAAAAGGCATTTCAGTGGGACACCTGGTGTGAAGAAGCGTTCAAAGCACTGAAAGAGTACCTAAGCTTTCCCCCTGTCCTGGTAAGCCCCTTAGAAGGGGAAATACTTACTCTTTATTTAGCTGTCTCGAATTTCTCAACCAGCGCAACACTAGTTAGGGAGCGAGACAGAGCTCAGCAACCAGTTTACTACTGTAGCAGAGCTCTGAGGGGGGCAGGGGAGAGATATCCAAAGATAGAAAAGTTAGTTTTGGCCCTGGTGACTACGGCTAGGAGACTTAGACCATATTTTCAGGCTCATACTATCGAGGTTCCAACAGATCAGCCAATGAAGTAAGTGCTGCATAAACCAGAGTCTTCAGAAAGGCTAGTTAAGTGGGCAATAGAGCTCAGCGAATTTGATATTAGGTACAAGCCAAGGACTACAATCAAAGGGCAAATTTTGGCAGATTTCATAGCAAAATTCACCGCAGTTACACCCGTGGAAGCCACACTGCTAATACTTGACCTTCCTGTATGGAAATTTTTGGTAGACGAAGCTGTCAATGCCCAAGGAAACGACGTAGGATTGATCTTGACCTCTTCAGATGGAATAGACGTGGAATACGCCCTTAGGTTTGGGTTTAAGGCTTCAAACAATGAGGTAGAATACAAAGCTGTCATTGCTGGGCTCAACCTTACTCATTCAATGAAGGCAGAGCAGTTGGAGATCAGCAGCGATTCTCAGCTTGTCGTGAAACAGATAGAGGAGTCATACGAGGCTAAGGGTGAGAAAATGGTCTCTACCTCAAAAAGGTACATAAATTTGTCAAGAAGTTTGTGCAAGTTAAGTTCAAGCACGTTCCTAGAGCCGAAAATTTGAGAGCAGACGCCTTGGCAAGGTTGGCAACAGTTTCACAGGAGAATTTGGATAGGTTAATTCCAGTGGAACATTTAGCAGAACCATCTGTATGCATTGAAGATGAAGAAGGTCTGCCTGTGCAAGCACCACCGAGCTGGATGGACCCCATCAGAGGGTATCTTCAAAATGGGACTTTGTCGGAAGATTCCAAAAAAGCTGCAAAACTAAGGGTCAGATCAGCCAGATTTTCTATTTTATAGGAAAACCTGTACAAATGGGGATTTTCGACAACTCTACTCAAATGTGTGGGAGATGAAGATGCTAATTACATACTCAGAGAGATCCGTGAAGGAGTCTGCGGCAATCACATCGGAGCTCGGGCCCTAACAGGAAAAGCATTGAGGCAGGGGTACTACTGGCCCACTATGCTCAAAGATGCTGCAGATCTGGTCAAGAGATGTAAAGTTTTCCAAGTACACGCCAACACTCCCCACTGCCCACCAAAGCTCCTAACATCGGTGGTGAGCCCCTGGCCTTTTCAACAATGGGGTTTAGATATACTTGACCCTCTCCCTACGGGGGTTGGACAATGCAAATTCGCCATTATTGGGGTGAACTACTTCACCAAATGGGCAGAGGCAGAGTCTTTGGCAACAATCACGGAACAAAAAGTCTAAAACTTTGTCTGGAAGTCAATAATCTGCAGGTTTGGGATTTCAAAGGCAGTTGTTTCAGACAATGGAAAGTAATTTGATAACTCTAAGTTCAAGAAGTTTTGTGCCGAGTTAGGGATAAAAAATTTCTTTTCGGCCCCAGCTCATCCCGAATCCAACGGGCAGACAGAGGTCACCATTCGAACAATAAAGACCGCCCTGAAAACTAAGCTAGAAGCACTGAAAGGAAAATGAGTGGAGCAGCTCCCTGAGGTGTTATGGGCTTACAGAACCACAACCAGGACCGCCACTCGAGAAACTCTGTTTGCTTTGACTTTTGGAACTAAAGCAGTGGCTCCCGTAGAGATAGGGCTCCCGTCCCCCAGAACTGAGTTTAGCGCCGCAAGACATAATGATGAGGCATTGCTACTCAACCTCGATCTATTGGATGAGAAGAGAGACGAGGCCTTACAACGCATAAAACATTATCAGAGGAAGACAGTCAGGTACTACGACAAGAAAGTAAAGCACAAGAGTTACATGGTAGTGGATCTAGTGCTTAGAAAACTACTGCTTGTGAGGAAGGACCTTTCCCATGGGAAACTAGACCCAAACTGGGAAGGTCCTTATATCATATCAAGGGTTATCAGGCCCGAGAACTATGAGCTGCAAACTGACGAAGGAAAAATTCTGCCTCATTCTTGGAATGCAGAACACTTTAAGAGGTTTTTTCAGTAAGTTTTTCTATAATATAATTATTCTTTCAATCAAATCGAGAACTTTTGACCCTCCCTTGTATGTGCCTGCATAAAACGCTTCCAACTCAAAGATGAGCTCTCCAGTTCATAAAATTGAGATGAGCTCGTCAGTTCATAAAACTAAGATGAGATTTTCAGCTCATAAAACAAAGATGAACTCTCCAACTCATAAAATTAAGATGAACTTTTCAGCTCATAAAATTAAGATGGACTTTCCAGCTTATAAAACGAAGATGAGCTCTTCGGCTCATAAACCATAGGTGAACTCTTCAACTCATAAAATAAAAATGAGCTCCTCAGTTCATAAAAAGAGCTCTATAGCTCATGATGAACTCTTCAATTCATAAAAAGAACCCTGTAGCTCACGATGAATACTTCAGTTCATAAAAAGAGCTTCGTAGCTCACAATGAACACTTCAATTCTTAAAAAGAGCTCTATAGCTCATGATGAACTCTTCGGTTCATAAAAAGAACTCTATAGCTCACAACTTACTCTACTAGTTCACTCAAAAGGGTCCAAAAGCTTGAGAATAGAGACATATAACTAGATTCAAAATTACAAGTTCAAAAGTCCACAGAAGAGTCAGTAACCATCAAATAAGAACAAAGACTCATATATCCAGCAACAGTACGAAGGCAAAAAAGATTACAAGAGATATTCTCAGTCCTTATTCTCCCTTTAAGCGTCTCCGGAGCTTAGCAACTTCCTCCTTCAGGTGGGCATGTTCTTTTTTTAGCTCATCCCTTTCCTTCTGGGCTTTTGTTAGAAGATTTACAACTTTCTGCCCAGATGAGGAGAATAGTATTGTAGCCAGAGAAGATTCAGATGAAGAAGAGGAGTCACTAGCATAACCACTTTTACGTTTTCTAGAGGAAGTACCAATGACCTCAACCTCATTAGATTCAGAAAGACAGGAATCAGCAGAATCTGGATAAGAAACAAAGTCCATAGCGGCACCGACAACACTGAATAGAAACAAGTTATTTGGCGTCACCAACTCAGAGTAGGGCAGAGACTCAACTTCAATCATCTGATCAATTCGCATCTCCTCTAACAGACCCAATTCAGGAGGACCTACCGACCAAATTAAATCATACGATTAGGAGACTATATTAAAAAAACCTGAACAAATACAGGTTGCCAAGATACTTACCTGAATAAGAATAGCTCCTCTAGGATCTGGGAACTCTGCACTCTCTATAATGCAGCTCTATGGACCTCCAAGAATCCCCAGTTACATAAAAGAAGCGATTGACCCATCCCTCAGGAGGAGAAGGAAGGTCAAACACCAGACGCCGCAGCTTGAAGTGCCTCCACCGAAGACAGACAAAGCACGAGACCTCATCTTCCTCGACGTTGAAAAAGTAGAAGAATTCTCCTACAGTGGGAAACTTCAAGCGCCAAAACAGAAAGAAACTGGTCATGATGGCCCACCCCTTAGGAGAAAGAGGAGAAGGGCATAATCCACAATATGCCAAGATGTAACCAACAGCGGGATGAATGGGGAGACACAGCCCCATGTCCAAAGCCCCCTCAAAGAAGCAAGTCTCCCCTCGAGGGAGATAATTGCAGGGCTCGTCAGAAGATGGGGCTTGCAAAGCTAGTTCCACGTCAAGAAAGAACTTCTTTTTTATCTCGACTAAGTCTGAGGATGACAATGACGAAGGCACTAAGTAACAGGTCTGCCACTCCCACTCAATTCTGCAGGAGCTTCATTCCTTGAACAGGGGGGGAGATTGGGACAGCTATTGGAGTTGCAGGAAGGCAAAGAGGAGACGTAGGAAGAAAATAACAAAGATGAAAAGATTTTGGAGGGAATGAATGTCCACGGAATCAAGAAGTCAAGATATTAAAGAATCAAGAAACTCGCCGAACCCAAAGGTGGCAGACCTTTGGGTTTCCAATTTAAGGCAGCTGATGTGTTTAAGGAAGGCAATAAAATGTGAACAATACAAGAGGAGTTAATGAGAGATTCTACCAATCATGAGCCATTCAATAGCCAAGGAAGGCTTGATACAGCCTTGGACAAGCCCAGGAGATCGGATTCTTTCCTTGGGTATGACGGGGTTCAATAATTTAAATAGTAGGATCACATCCCAAAACAAACTTCTCAGATTTCTTTGGGCTTACTAAAAGGGGAACTCTATTCCTGAGGCACAACAAGGCTTTGTGAGTATAAGCAACTGCTAGAACCATATCTCCAGCAAAGCTAGCAGATACATTAGAAACAACCATACCCTAGTCCTTACACCCAGCAACAAGGAGAAACCTTCCAAGAATGAAACCAGATTTTCAGGGGTCAATAAGCTCTGCAGACCCTAATGGAGTTCTGGGAGGTCTACACCAAGGGTTTTCAAGCTCTGGGGAAGTAAGAGCTAAGTCAGGGGAATACATGGCTGCTCTAAGCCCCGTTGCCTCAAGGAGATCTAAACAACTCCTCGAAGCAAGGGGGGCAAGGGGAAAGAAGGGAAAAGAGGAACATAAGCAGTTATGTAACTTAGCAAAAATGAGACAATAGACAAGCCCTAAGGAAACAGGGGCTTCTTGGTAGAGGTTCGTACAAGACCCGCATCTAGGAGTGCTCAGAGGAAGAGACTTCTTGTGGTGAGGTTAGATTAGCAGAAGGAAATAATGGCCTCAACATTTCTTCGATACTCCTCATCCACCTCAAGCATTTTCAGTACTCGATGAGCCAGAAAAAAAAAAAAAAAACACAGCATGAGATGCAGCATAATTTGAGAAATAAGGCAGAACTCAACCCTTGACTGGGGAGATAAGATGCATTTCCAGATAGCTCAGCTCGTATGGACCTTCTGATACATCTCGAAAAAGCCTTATGTGGACTTCGGGTTTGACTTTCAGAAAGGCTCATCTTCCAATAAAGTTCTCATGTATCCAATCATACATGACCTCCATAGGTGTACTTGTGATGGACCTCATCATCAAATCCAGCAAACCTCTTGTCATTGTGAAGAATGTCAAGTCCAACATCCAATGCTCTTTTTGAGGTTGAGGTCTGCTTGTATCTCTGCATAAATTTTTTGATCTTTGAGCTCTAAATGTGTGCCAGTATCATAATTATAACTTAAACAGGCTGAAAGAATGGTGTGCAGCTTTTCAAAACAAGGATTATATTTCAGAGCACAAAATCGAAGCGTACATTCAAAAATACTGGACATTGGCACCAACATCACAACAACAGTTCAGAAAAGATCATGACTCAAATGTGCAAAAACAGAAATTATGATCCAAGAATTCGAGTTGTTCAAAACAAAATCAAAAATTATAGCCTAAGATCCTAAGTTTCTGAAGATGGAGTAAGTGAATGGTCTTGCGGATCAGCAGATGAAGTTTCAGTAACAGGAACGGAGCCTAGCAGCTTAGAAGATAAGGGCCTAGATGGCAGAAGAGCAGAATTCTTAGCGGTGCTGGTCCCAGGAGCCTCCACTCTAGCTATTGGTGAATCTTGGGCAAGGGCCTCAATCACGAGGTCAGTAGAGAGGGAAGTATTAATAAGAGCAGCAGCAGGAGAGAACATTTCAATGCCTTTTGAATCCCTAACAGAAGTGGAAGGAGCCAAGGGTTATCATCACCCTTTGAGTCAGTCTCCTCCAACTCTTTCTCGGTGGGGATGGCAAAGTCGAAGTCGAGGTTTGGATAGGCCTTCTCCGCTTTGCGCTGAAAGACCAGCCATCCTGAGGTCCACTTGGTGGTGACATCATCCTTCAGCTCGACTATTATGTCATCCCTCTCCCTGATAGTTGTCTTCTGCACCTCGAGCTCACCACATAAGCTCTCGTTCGCCTTAGTCAGGGTAACATACTCCTTTCTAAAGCTCTCGAGGGAGCTCCGAGCATCGAAGGCTTCCTGACTAGCTTTGGTCCAGACATTGATTTTGAGTAGCAGCTCTTCCCTGGTCATCCTCAGCTCATTCCTGACCTTCTTCTCTCTTTCCTCAGCCCTATCCTTGGTTGCTTGAAAGTCTTCGAGGTCAGAGGCCTACTTCTCCATTTGCTCCTTGAGCTCTTGCATCTGAGTTCTGAGGTTCTTATTGTCAAAAGTCAGCTTAGCGACCTTAAACTTGTATGTATTCGCTGCTTTAGTAGAGTCCTCCAAAGATCGGACCCTGCCCATCAAGTTCTTCAAATGGAGGGCCATTTAGGAGCAGAAAAGGAAACAAGAACAGATCAGTACAAGTCAACCGCACCGAGCTAAGAAGGAGAGTGAAAACACTTACAGTGGCTGTTCCTTGGAGAGTTGAGTAGTAAGATGCCTCAGGGGGCAGGGTAGAGGCCCTCTGAATGTCGGATTTAGGAAGAATGGATGAAATGACCCCAACAACCAACTCAACATTGTCAAAAAAGGAGTCTTCATCAGTTTTTCGGTCTTCTCTCTTTTCGACTTTGGGGAGTGGCAGCTGGGATGGTCGTTCAGATGGTCTAGAAGGAGTGGAGTCTAGCCAAATTCCAGAGAGGAGGTTGTCGGGGATTGAGATGAGGGAGTTTGTCCTCCTTTGCTCAAGGCAGGAGAAGAGGGCACTCATAGTTTCTGTACTTTAGCCCTGTCAACGAGGCTGCCTCCAGAGCTGATCTCAGCCTTCCGTTTGCCACTTTTTCTACCCTTCTTCAGTAGGTCAACCTTAGCCTAGAGTTTCTCAGGGGTAGATTTCATTATGGAGGAGCCTAGGAGATCTGAACCAAGCAAGTTAAACAGGAGAGAGAAAAAAGAAGGGAAGGCAAGGGAACCAACTTAGAAAGTATTACCTTCTATGTCTTTAGGAGGACTAAATCCCTGTGTTACTAAGACCTAGGGCTTGATAAGCTCGGAGTACTTCTCTGGACTACACTTCTCCAACTTTCGCTTCACCCTCTTGTCCTCAACACTGAGCTCAGTTCGAACGCTTGAAAAATAACACAAGAAGAGCAAAGGTCAAAAAGGCAACTTGATAATTTCCAAACTAGAGCTCAATCAGTTCGAGCAAGGACTCACCTAAGTTATTAGGGGCGGACCAAGTTCTAGGGATACCTAGAGTATCAATTCTGTCAGCAGGGTTGTACTCCCAGTTGGTGCCCCCAACGAAAAAAATTATTTCTTCCAACCCTTATGGGAGCTCGGGAGGTGAGTAATGATCTGTCTGGCCGTGATTTGCTTGGAGATATATAAGAAATCCTCTGATGAGGTGAGCTTGACATTAAAAAGATCCACAAGCAAGGAAAGACTGGGACCCCGAACTCATGTTTCTTAAATAAAACTAGAAGACCCACCAATACACCCCATAAATTAGGGGAGAGTTGAGTAGGGTAAACGTTGAAGTGTTGCAAAACACTCTTGATGAAGGGATGCATAGGGAAACGAATGTCATTCTCAAAAGCGGCCATAAAGAAATATACTTTCTTATGAACCTGGGCAACATATGGGGTGTATTTATCTGGACACCAGGGGGAAAACCGTAACGAGCACCAAGAATTTTCATAAGAGAAGAGTCAACCTCATTGGGTCCTACGAGCTCAGCATGCCTAAAGGCAGCCCCTGTACTCGCTGCGCTGTTAGAGACTCCTACCCCACTCACCTTGCCCTTACATTTATTAGGATTAGGGGGCACAGAAGAAGACGATGAGGGTGGTTCCTTAGTATTTTCCTCGGCATCGACAATATCTACACCAGGAAAATTGTCGATTTTCTCGCCCACATCCCCTAAATCAGTGTCCTCTTCGGCAGACCTTTCCCCCAAGAGAGAAACAGGGGAACGAGTAGCTCTGGAAGGAGTAGACATGACTGGACAAGAGAAAGGTAAATTGAAAGAACAGTAGAGAGGAGGAATACTAATTAAGCACTCCCTGATAACCCTAGTGTCAACGCAGTAGCTTTCAACAACAAGGATTCGCACGATAGAAGACCAGTCCACGAAGTGGGGAAAAGGAGACAAGCAGTAGTTTCAATTCTAAAAGTAAAAGAACCGAAAAGCCCAGAAATGAAGTGGCCACCTCGAATTCGAGGGATCCAGAACGAGAAAAGGTGAAAAAAGGGGCAAAAGGGCGTAACTAGGTAGGAAAGAGCAACGAACAGCAGTCTAGAGTGAAATGGAAGAAAAGGGGCAATGCGAATCTTCAAATCGAACCCACAAAATTTTGATCTTGAACGAGGAATCAGAGAACTCCAAACCAGAAAGCCAAAAAATCACAAGAAGAGAGAAGCAGCAGAGAGGTTGAAAAATGGAAAAGGGCGATTTAGATAGCCATTTGAGCATTTAAAGCTTGAGAGATGTGGGCTGGAACGTGCGTGAAAAACGAGGAAGCCATGATTGCTGAAAATCATCAAAAAGGCCTCACTCATGTGCAAGCTAAGATTAGTCGCGTGCAAATCCAGCTCTGTTTAAAAAAAAAACNGAAAAATGGAAAAGGGCGATTTAGATAGCCATTTGAGCATTTAAAGCTTGAGAGATGTGGGCTGGAACGTGCGTGAAAAACGAGGAAGCCATGATTGCTGAAAATCGTCAAAAAGGCCTCACTCATGTGCAAGCTAAGATTAGTCACGTGCAAATCTAGCTCTGTTTAAAAAAAAAAAAATAGCTCAACCCCTGCCTAAGCCTGCTTGAACCAGTGGCTGGGGGGCAACTGATGTGAGCTCAGGAAAGGAGGTCAGGAAAGACACGAAAAACTTAGAGAACCAAGGGTAGAGCTCCTCTTGGGGAGATCGTAGCAGAACCGACCAAGAAACAACTGAATGACTGANAAGCCTGCTTGAACCAGTGGCTGGGGGGCAACTGATGTGAGCTCAGGAAAGGAGGTCAGGAAAGACACGAAAAACTTAGAGAACCAATGGTAGAGCTCCTCTTGAGGAGATCGTAGCAGAACCGACCAAGAAACAACTGAATGACTGAGAAAATTGAGCCCAATGCATGAAACTCTCAACCAACCAAGATTCTCTCCTAAAATCAAGGAGGATCCCATGAATAATTAGCAAAGATCTCGGCTGAAATCCCACAGAATAAGGAGCAGCCTTATAAATACTGTGTAACGCCTCATCGAGAAAAAGACTTGAGAAAAACCCTAATTAGACCATGCATTGGATTGTAATGCATTCGAGTAATCAATAGAAAAAGTAAGGGAGCAAGAGCCTCCATTAGAGAGTGGATTAGCCGAGTTCTAGAGCCGGTGAACCACTATATTCTAACTGTTCAAATTTCCCTACCCCCTAAGAAACACTTTATCACTGTCACTATGAAGTTGGCAGCCTAGATTCACCTTTGGTCCCACACACTCTGTTCACCCACGTTAGTCTGCACCATCATTGGCTATCAAATAAAGTTAGGCTAATTAAAGTGATTAATTTAAGTTTTGGGGCCTTAATTAATTTTTTTATAAAGTGTGGGCATTAATGTGTAGAGATAAGCGTAATTTCTATTTTTATGATGCGTTAAAATAGAAATTACGAACAGGCGTGACTGCTTATAAACAGACACGATTGTTTATAAATAGGGGTCATGATCCCCAGATCACATAATGGTTTTTATATTCTTTTGATTCTCATTGTCAGATAGAAATTTAAACAGAAAACAAGTGTAGATCTGGAAGATCATAAAGCCTCAGACTCAAACTCAAATATTTCAATATTTTGTTGTGGATTCAGGTACGTTTCCACAAATCTAATATTTTAATTCTTGATGATTCAATATGAATGTTCCTGTTTGTGTGATGGTTTTCACGTAAAGAAGTTATTCTTACACCATGAACCTGTTAGCCTTGCTTTAACCTCCCAAAAAGAAGTATTTGCAAAATACTTCGCCTCTAACATTTTGACCCATGGACTATTAGGGTTCTGTGTGATTCTCCATGCTTGCTTGGCTAGTATTGCAATGTTAAACTTTTCCAGATCTCTGAAGCCCATCCCTCCTTCCATCTTTCTTTTTCTTAGGTGATCCCAATTTTTTCAATGAATTCCCCTTTCCCCATAGGTCTTACTCCACCAAAACCTTCTTATGTTGGATGTTATTTCCATCGATAAGACCAGATATTTGCCTGCCTTTTTTAACAAAGGGACCCTTAGGATTTGAGCTATATATTATTGCACGTGTGTTGGAGTGTTTTTACCAAAAATCACTCCAAGGCTTATTTAAGTTTACTAGTTGTCCACTCGCATAACAATATTTGTTCAAAACCTCCATTAGGGCCCGAAGGTCCATCCTTGATGTTGTAGAAAAGCAAATAAAGTCATCTGCAAACAACAAATGTGATATCTTTCAATTTGGTTCTATTTAGCTGGATGGATCCTTCTAAAAATTGTTTTTTGCGGTTGAAAAGTTCTTTTATTTTCATGCATGTCACTACATCATTTACTCTATTTTTCCCCTTTTACCTCATTTTTATTTGTTGATAGATAAATTCTAATCTATTTTTACCCCAAGATAAAAAGTAATATAATAAATTAACCGCTATAGTTTGTCACGTCACTTGGCAAATCTATATTACATATACATGGAAAATCTATATTATATATACAGAGCAAACGCTGGAGGTGGTTTGAGAATTTTCAATTATTTAATTTTCACAAGTGTTTTTAACCAATCATAATCTAACACTTATCTCATGTAACTACCTCTCTCTCCCACTTTTAACTATCACTCACTTGAATTTTTTTTTTTTAAAAAAAATCACTAATTTAAATTTTTTTACAAACATAATTTTACCACCCTAACTTTAAAACCTTAATTTTTCATAATTTTATGTCTAACTTTTAAAATTGCATGATGATAATAGGAAAAAAAAAAGATGTGTGTGAATTTCATGCATCGCATGGGGCCATCACCAGTTCTAACAACCCACAATTTCCTAACTCTCAAGGGCATCGGCCGTTTATGTTTTGCTATAATTGAAATTTCTATATTTTATTTGAAATTTTATTGCTTAATATTTGCATTTGGATAAGGAGTCGGATCGATGCCCATGGGCAGGCGCAATTTGAATAGATAAGGATGATTAGTGTTTGGATTAACTTAAATTTGGTCAAGCCTAGATAAGGATGGGTTTTGGTTCCTAAAATCTCTCCACCTTATCCCCACATGTGTTATATATCTCTATACATGTAGTGGAATTTCACTAACACATGAGGTATACAAAATTTCAATGATTGAATCTCTCTATTCTGTCTTTATATATCGTAACGTGTTTGAGACTCTAGAACGGAAGAAATTTGGGTTTGGCTCGTATAGTCTAACTTACCACGAGTTGAAGTGTTGGTGTTAAAAGGTGTTCGTGATTATCAAGAAGATTTGGAAGGAATAGTAAAACAGTATTCAAATCTGCTGATTCGTTGTGTTCAGATCGTAATTAGGTATTACTTATTTTATGTATTCACGTTTTCACAATCCTACATTGGTATCAGAGTCATAGCATAATGTTTTCTTGCTCTTAGAATGTATATTATGTAGTTTATGGCATGAAAAATACAGTAAGATTGTTTTTCTATGGATACCCTATGAAAATACAAGTTATGAGCTTAATATCACCTAAATGAAACGATCGATTCAAACCATAATTTTTGGATACATTCCTTGACTTCTTTTCAAAAATTTATTAGGTCATTTAATTGAAATTCTTAGTTTTATAGTCTTTGAATTGTGGATTAAATGAANAAAAATTTATTAGGTCATTTAATTGAAATTCTTAGTTTTATAGTCTTTGAATTGTGGATTAAATGAAGCATGATGACCATTTTAACATATTTTTTTCATTTATTTGATATATCATCTTTCTATTTTAAAATTTTAAAATTTCAAGAAAAATCTAGAAACTTGAGTAGGTCATTTATTTGACATTTTGAGTTTTTTAGACTTGTAATCTCTGAATTTTTAATTAAATGCAGTATGACGATTATTTTTGGCATAATTGAATATATTGTTATGCTTTATAGATAAAATTTCATAAAATAACATAAATTACAAAAAATTCTAGAAAATTACGTTTTAGTATAATTGGTATTTTAGAATATTATATTTTGTATTTTTGATATGATTGGAACATGTTGGTATTATTTAGCATATTAGTTCATTTATTTGGAATACTTGAACATAATTGTTAAATAGTAGCACAAATTTTTAAATCACTTGTTATGTATGCCATGTCGTTTTTTTTTTTGCGGTAAAGCATACTTTAATTTGTACTTCAATCAAATATTCTTTTTGGGTGAAATAAAATAGTATTATTCCCTAAGAACTAATGGTATATTTGAGCAAAATTAATTAAATAATAATTAATTGAGCATTTATGGCGTAATGTGATTCTGAGCATAGTGATGTTTCGTTTATGCATTTATACTTGATTGGTATTTATTTATTTTTTGAATTTGTGCTAAATATAAGATGTTGTATTATATGGTGCTAAATTTTGAAAATATATCATTGAACATGTGATATATGCTATGATTGCAGTGCATTAAATATAGTTTATCCANGGTGCTAAATTTTGAAAATATATCATTGAACATGTGATATATGCTATGATTGCAGTGCATTAAATATAGTTTATCCATGGCTTCAAAATAGATTATTGTTGATTTGAACAATGGTGAAAACTTGACGGTGACAACTATGACATTTGACATCGCAAAATTCAGTATGTACTTGATGAATATGAGATTATAGNCATGGCTTCAAAATAGATTATTGTTGATTTGAACAATGGTGAAAACTTGACGGTGACGACTATGACATTTGATATCGCAAAATTCAGTATGTACTTGATGAATATGAGATTATATAGGCCTCGAATGGTGTGATGGATGATCTCAAGTAGGGTACTGGTTCTCAAAATCGTAGGGATCATCATGCATAACATAAGTGGCTTAAGAAAAGTCGCATTACTTGCATCACGTTGCTAAGCAGTATGCGTAATGATCTGCTGGCTGAGTTTGAGCAGTATTCAACTGCCTTTGACTTGTGGGAAGCTTTCAAAGCTAAGTTTGGTGCTACCTCAATGACAAGCTACGTATCCTGACATTGAGGTTTGACGGTTACCAGGAGTGTGCTAATCATATAATAAAATATCACCTAAGGGTAATGTCAAACATGACGCGTGAGCTAAAGCTTACTAGAAATGACTTGACCGATGAATAGAAGGTCCAGACTATGATTCATTCCCTTCCCAATTCTTGGGAGCATATGAGGGTGAACATGACACATAATGAGAATGTTATGACATTCAAAGACATTGTGAGTCACTTGGAGCTGGAGGATGAGCGCCTAAAGGCGGCTAAGATCTCTTATGCATATGTTGTTGAATCCAGTTCTAACAGGGCTTTTAAGTCCAGGCGAAAGAAGACTAGTAGATCTCTAAACAAAGGGAATGTTGCACTCAAGTCTAAGAATGTCATCAAACGAGAAAGAGGAAAATGAGCTAGTAAGAAAGACAAGTCACAAATGACTTGCTACAATTATGGAAAATTGGGCCACTTTGCTCGTCCCAGGTACTCCAGGATCTTATTCTTGCTCTACATGTTTTGTTATAGTAGATATGTAGCTAAATCTCTCCCTATATAGATTGTAGACTGAGGGGCAACAAACCACTTAGCGATGGATTGAAACGGATTCATGAAGTTTCGATTGAAAGTAGGAGAGTCTACATGGGGACCAACTCCAATCTGGAGGTGCACGGCATTGGCACTTAGAAATTAGAGATGTGACATGGTCGCACATTGTATCTTCATGATCTACTTTATGCTCTGGGGATTCGACAAAACTTATGCTCAGTTCTTTCTATGCTTAGCTTAGGTTTTCACTTTAGTTTTGAGACAAATAAGGTTGACATACGACAGTTTATTATGGTAGTGGATTTATTTCGGATGGTTTTATGATTTTGGATATTATTTATTCTAGTATGAATAATGATTCATTTTCTCTGCTAATTTTTGTTGATAATTCTCTCAATTGATTCTATGAAATGTAATGTTAAATTAGGCCATATTAGACAAGATAGAATGACTAGATTAACTTATTTTGTCCACATGTGAACATTCTTAGTAAGAAAATCAATCAGAAAATCGTTTGGAAAAGCCACAATGGTAGACATCCCTATTGCAATTAATTCATTCTGATATCTGTGGTCAAATGAATGTGAGGGCAAGGCATGGTGGTTCCTTTTTCATCACTTTATAGATGACTACATGCGCTTTGGGCATGTCTATTTGATCTTCCATAAGTCAAAAGCACTAGATTACTTTAGAATTTACATGAATGAGGTTGAGAATCAAATGGACAAAAGAATTAAAGTTTTAATAACTGACCGAGACCTCGAGTATCTATCTGATATGTTTAGGAAATTGCGTGAAGCAAAGGTAGTTACCAGATAGTTGATGATTCCTGACACACCACAACAAAATCATGTGGCAGAAAGAAGGAATCGTACCTTGTTTGACATGGTTAGATTGATGATAGTCCAAGCTAATTTGCCCAGCTCCTATTGAGGAGATGCTTTATTGAATGGAGCCTAGATTTTTAATCATGTACCCTCCAAATTAGTACCTTCCACTCCTTATAAGTTATGAACTGCCAAGAAGCCTGATCTTGGTATGTTGTGGCCATGGAGATCGACAACTTATGTACACATTACTTCTCATAAGTATGGGAAGTTAGGACCTAGGAGTAAGAAGTGTATCTTTATAAGGTAATCTAAACTCCAAAGGTTATGTGTTCATTGGGGAGCAGCCAGATGGAAGTCTGACTGAAAGTGAGTCACAAGATATGGATTTTTTGGAGGAGGATTTCCCTAGCAGAGGCGAGGTAGGTGATAGGATGGAACTCTATGAACTGCATCTACCAATCTAGTTGAGACAGGGAAAGAAATTTCTCAACTCCTTGGAGATAGTGGGAGTGACTTACCACTTGATGAATCATTGCTAGTGGATGAGAGTTTCTATGGTACTCATCTCGTAAGAACAAACGTGAAAGCATTCTCCGTCGTCGATTTGAAATTGAAGGCGAGCTTTCATGATTGTTGTACATGATAGTGATGAGTCTTACATGCTATCTCATTTGCTGCTAGCAAGGAATTGATGAATGTAATGATTGAAGAAATAGGGTTTATGAAGACCAATCAAGTCTGGGACTTGATTGACTTTCTTCCTGGGCTCAATACCATTGGGAACAAATGGGTTCTCAAAACAAATGCAAGGAATATGGTTCCATTGATATGTAGGTTATATCCAACTTAAGGGAATAGACTATGAAGAAAACTTCTCACCGGTAGTGAGTTTTGCTTCAATTTGCAGATCTTTAGGGATTGTTCAAGACAACTGCTTGGTTTGTCCCAACAGACTACTTGAGGCAGGTCCATGCACATTTTCAAATGCACAATGTTAAACCCATTGACACTCCTATAGCTAAAGACGAGGGCCTAAGCCAAAAGGATTGCCCTATTACTTCTGAAGAAAATGAGAAGATGTCTCGTTTNAGCCAAAAGGATTGCCCTATTACTTCTGAAGAAAATGAGAAGATGTCTCGTTTACCATATGTTAGTGCAGTTGGCAAGTTGATGTATGTTATGATGTGTAGTCGGCTTGATATATGTTATGGAGTTAGGTTAGTCAGCCAGTTTCATCAAACCCTGGGATTGCTCATTGAAAAGTAATCAAGATGATATTCTGCTACCTTAAGGGGACTTTGGATTACATGTTATGTTATCAGGGTTCGGATTTGCAACTCGTTGATTACACTGATGCTGATTAGGGTGGTGACCTAGACAAGCGTAAATCAACATTATAGTACATCTTTTTGCTAAACCATGGCACCATATCTTGGAGTAGCAAGAAACAGACATGTGTAGCCATTTCATTACTTGTATGTCAACGGTTGAGGAAGCAATGTGGCTGAGAGAGTTACTTTATTGTAACATATACTTCACTACATGTGCTTGACAACCGAGACAAAAAGATGGGTGAATGGATCCGTGCTTCCTCACCGTGTGAATCCTAAAGGATAATTTTCCCATGAATTGTCTTGACATTGTGCCCTATTTGATCTTTGACTGTGTCATAGAGTGACAAATTGTTGTTCATTACTTTGGCATGTTACCTAAGACCATAATTGATTCGGTCTTCCCGGATATTGCTGGAAAAGTAGTTAGTTTGGAACCGAGCGCCATTAGGGCGAAGGGAAGACTATTATACACTATATTCATTCGTCAACGACTTATGTTGTTCTTGGAGGAACGATATAATTATGAGTATAATGTACCTTAGATGAAAAGTTAAGTATGACTCTCTAAGGGACAGAAATACTTAACTTGATGTGATGAAATAGGTTCGGGGTATGGTGAATCACTTTATTCCTTTACTTGTTTTCTAAAAGGTTGATGTCTCTATGCTAGCCCGAGAAGGTTTCTAGCAGAGTGCTTCCAATTGCACGTGGACTCAATGGTTGTACTGTTCTTTAGTCTATATGAACAGTCACGATGATAGAGTTATGCAGAGAGATGAATATTGCAACGTTGTCCCTGCCATGTGCGAGTGGGAGATGTTGACATTTGGATATGGAGTCGGATCGATGCCCATGAGCAGGCACAATCCGGATAGATAAGGATAGTTAGTGTTTGGATTAACTTGAACTTGGTCAAGCCTAGATAAGGATGATTTGGGTTTCTAAAATCTCTCAACCTTGTCTTAGTTCCTAAAATCTCTCCACTTTATTCCTACATGTGTTATGCATCTCCATATATTTAGTTGAGCTCTACTAACACATGAGATATAGAAAATTACTACGATTGAAGCTCTNATTCCTACATGTGTTATGCATCTCCATATATTTAGTTGAGCTCTACTAACACATGAGATATAGAAAATTACTACGATTGAAGCTCTTTATTCTCTCTCTCTCTCTCTCTATATATATATATATATATATATATATATAGTGACTTGTTTGAGACTTTAGAATGGTGAAAATTTGGATTTGGCTCATGTAGTCTAATTTACCGCTAGTCGAAGTGTTCGTGTTCAAAGGTGTTCGTAAAACAATATTCAAATCCGCTGATTTGTTGTGTTGGGATCGTAACCAGGTATGACTTACTTTATGTATTCACGTTTTCACAATCCTACACCTACAAGAAATTGAAATATTTCTAATTATGATTTTGCTTTTTAAGTAAAAAAATTTTGTTACATATCTTTACATTAATTGTGTNACTCACGTTTTCACAATCCTACACTTACAAAAAATTGAAATATTTCTAATTATGATTTTGCTTTTTAAGTAAAAAAATTTTGTTACANATTCACGTTTTCACAATCCTACACCTACAAGAAATTGAAATATTTCTAATTATGATTTTGCTTTTTAAGTAAAAAAATTTTGTTACATATCTTTACATTAATTGTGTGGTTGAGAAAAAAGAGTTGAAAAAGAATGGTTTTCTTTACTTCTCTCTTTTTTTTTTTGACATCACTCAACAAAGTTTGATATAAGAGAGACTGCAATTTCTAAAATCTCAAGGGAAAATGCATTTATGTTTTGTTGTATTTGAATTTTTTTGTTTTAATTTTTATCTTTTTTTTTATTATAACACGTGTATTTTATTTTATACTTAGAACACGAAGGTAATGACAATACAACAAAATCATTAAAATATACTTGATTAGGATTCGATTTTTCGGTAAAAGTTTTCCATTCCACATCTATACATTGATTATACGCTGTTGTTTAGAAAAATAGAGTACCTAACTATGATTCGATTTTTCAAGAAAAGTTTTTCGTTACATAGCTTTACCTTGATTGGCCTAATTTTTTATAACTTTAATTGTTCATAATTTTCTACTAACTTTTTAAATTGCATGATGACAATAGAAGGAAAAAAAAAAAAAGATGTGTGCGAATTCCGTGCAATCACTAGTTCTAATATAAGACAAACCACAATTTCCTAACTCAAGGATATCAGGAGCTTATGCTTCGGTATAATTGAAATTTTTGTATTTTATTTAAAATTTTACTGCTTACATTTTTATCTCTCTTTTTATAAAATGTGTATTTTTATCTTATAATAAGAATGCAATGTTAATGGAAACACCACAAAACAACTGAAGTATTTCTAATTATGATTTTCCTTTTCAGTAAAAAAATTCCATTACATATCTTTACATTCATTGTGTGAGGTTAAGAAAAAAAATTGAAAAGGAAAGGGTTTCTTCTTCTTCTTTTTTGACATCACTCAATAAAGTTTTACGTAAGAGAGACTGCAATTTTTAAAATCTCAAGGAAAATGCATTTATGTTTTCTTGTATTTGAAACTTTTTGTTTTAATTTTTATCTTTTTTATCATAACACATGTATTTTATTTAATACTCGAAATATGAAGTTAATGACAACATAACAAAATCATAAAAATATACTTGATTAGGATTCGATTTTTCAGTAAAATTTTTCCGTTACACATCTACACATTGATTGTACACTTTTGTTGAGAAAAAAAGATTTTATTTTTTAGGAAAAGTTTTATGTTACATATCTTTGCATTGACTGTTCACCTTAACTTTTTATAACCTTAATTTTTCATAATTTTCTTCCAACTTTATAAATTGCATAATGACAATAGAAAAAGAAAAAACGAACAAATAACGTGTGCGAATTTCGTGCCTTGCATAGGCCCGTCACTAGTTCTAGCATAAGACAAATCATAATTTTCTAATGTTCCGTTTGGTAGGGCGGATGAAAAATAGGAAGGATGGAAAGTAGAATGGATACTTTCTATCCTTCAAGAATGAAAAGTAGGAATGATACACTTTCCTTCCTTTGTGTTTAGTTGGATGGATGTAAAATAAAAATAATTATTTATTTTTTATTTTTTTTTTGTGCTGGCTAAGATTAGGGGTGACAATCGAATCGAGTCGTGTCGTGTCAGATTCGTATTATGTCATTACGAGTTTGTGTCGAATATTAGTCAAACCTAACTTAACTTATTTAACTAATTGTATCGTGTCGAGTTGCGAGTTGACCTGTTTATTTTCTTATCGAGTTCGAGCCGTGTCATCCTATTGAGTTTAAAATTTTCACCCTTAGTTAAGATGGAAAAAATAATTTTTAAATTTTAAATTTTTATTTTTTTAAATTTTAAATTTTTTTAAATTTTTAAAAAATATATATACATATTTTATCATTATATTTTTATATGAAATTAATATATACATAAGATATATAGACAAATAAGATACATCTCAACACAAATAATTAACTTTCCATCTGATTTTGGAGGGATTGATTTTGGTGAGATGAAAGGAAAGTTAATTCATCAACTTTTCTATCCTTCATACTTTCTTTATTTACCAAATATAATGTTTTTTTTATCCCTTCAACTTTCTATTTTTTCAATTTTTCATCCTCCCACTTTTCTCCATTGTACCAAACGGAGCATAACTCTCAAGGGCATCGAGGGTTTATGCTTTGCTATAATTGAAATTTATATAATTTATTTAAAATTTAATTGCTTACATTTTTATCTCGCTTGTTATAATAGTTGTACTTTTATTTATTTAATAACAAGAATACAACCGTTAATGGCAACATGACAAAACAATTTAAATATTTGTATTTATGATTCTTCTTTTTGTAAGAGTAATACTACACTGATCAAATTTTAGGATTAAATTTGGAGTCCAAATGACATGACAGTTGACTTGAGCTTTTTTTATTTAGTATCATTTCATTTGGGCCCCAATAAAAACTTTAAATAATATGTTGCCATTTTATTTGGACTCCAAATTTAATCTTAAAATTTAGTCACTATAACATTACTATTTTTGTAAAAGTTTTTAGTTACATCTAGTGATCTCTATATATGTCATATCATCATCCTCTTTTCTCTCTCTCTCTGGTTTTATAAGAACCTATTACCAATATACAGCAAATATAAAACTTAAATATCAATTTACAGCCGTTTTCAACGTATTTATCAAACTACGGCTATTTTAAAAGCAAAAATAAGAAATATGATTTCATTTAAAAGAGGAAATACCAATTTCAACTTTATGCTGTAAAGCGGAATTACTAAAGCCGACTTCATGTGGAAAATGGAATTACCAAATCTGTTTTTTTGTTCTGCAGCAAACTATGACTATTTTAAAAGTGGAATTAACAATTATGATTTCTCTTAAAAGCAGGATTAGCAATTCCGACGTCATAATATAAAGCGGAATAACCAATCCCGACTTCATGCTGTAAAGCTGAATTACCAATTCCGACTTCATGTTGAAAGCGTATTTATCAAACCCGATTTTAAGGAGAGATTGACCTTATGTTTAAAATGAAAGCTGATTTGTTTAACCCGCTTTCATTAGAAAACGGCCTTACGGAAAATGCTTTCTAATGAAAGCGTGTTTAACACATCCGCTTTCTGTGATATGTTCCATTTTTACCCTTCCAAGCCCAAAACGTGGACATGAAAAAATTAATAACTACCCCCCGCTATCACACTTTTTGAACGTATTGAAAAATTATTTTTACCATAATGAAAAATTAAATTACAAATGAAAATTTCATTCACACCCCTATTAAACAAAAAATAATAAAACTCTTAAGTTCACCCATTTTAATTTCCAAAAATACTATCCATCGTACCCCTCCCCACCCCATACAAACAAAACCTTAAATCCTAAACATTTAANATTAGGTGGAATCGATTTAGCCATCGCTCCATCTAATTATTTTCAAGAGCCAGTGTTGCAATGATATCATTGTAGTTATCCCTGCACCATTCCACATACATTTCAGCTGAACATGTTTGTGGGCCTGTAACACTCGTAATCCATGCCAACGACAATATATTTCAAGCTCACAACACTTGAAATAAGATTTCAACCAACTTGGTCACTGTAGGTGATAATAAAACTCTAGAGGTGAAATAAAGGTTGCATGTTCAATCATTACATGGCCGACTTCAGTGAAAGGGTTATGAACGTTGATTAGTTCATTCTTAAAGGAACGCAATTTTTCATACCATGTTACTCCAGTGGGATTTGTGTAATTATTGGGTTCTAGTGAATTAAATGAAGAAAATGTTTCATGATAACAGTGGTTGGTTGAGAATGAATCATCGTTAGGTTGGCTTCAAGACCCATTTGGTGATGTTGTTGACATTATAGTGTACGTATGGTTTACACCGTAGATAAGTAGCTGTATTTTAACAAGAACATAAATTATTTTAATATTACATTTATTGAACTAAGTAATAAAATATTGCAGTGAAGATACAGTTACGAGTAAACAATGATAACGACTAGACACTACTAAAGCTTTGTGATAAAACAAACGTTTATGACATAACATTGACAAATTTGTACAAATAGTCTTGTGTTAAATCACCACTGACGACTTAACACTAGTAGTGATGTGCTGTGTGCAGTGATGAGACAAAGTAGAAGTGCTGTAGGAGTTGTCAAATCAACAAATTTTTAAAAAAATTATCCACAATNAGTAGTGATGTGCTGTGTGCAGTGATGAGACAAAGTAGAAGTGCTGTAGGAGTTGTCAAATCAACAAATTTTTAAAAAAATTATCCACAATTGGCTAAACAGTTACCACGACTACCATCAGAATATCACTATAAATTAATTGTGTGCGTTGCTCTCTTATCATACTTATCAACTTGAAACATGAGTTACAGTCCACGCTTAATATATGTTTAAAGCTATGGGCTATTATTGGGCGTTAGAGGATGAATTCTTCTATCTTTTAAATTCTCGTTTACGTTTCTCACAGAGGTTAGTGAATAGAATAAGGGAGGAATGTCAATATCGTTTAAATGAGAGAGAAGTTTTTAGTGAAGGTTTACGTATATGTAACATACGGAGGCCGCGACAAGTAGCCATTAATATGCCTATTCAAACACCACAAGAGTTGAAAGGTGCACTGTGGCGTATTCATGCTGAAAACAATCGTATGACAATACGGCAAACTTGGTACAACCTCCACTGAATTGCAGGTGATCGTGCTGCAAAAAGATTTGGTTGAAGAAGCACGTTTGTGTCTACAATTGTCTAGAGAAGGAGGAAGTGTTTCTGACGTTGAAATGTCAGACGAAGAAACTTTCCCAAGATGAAAATTTCTTGATCAATAAGGCGTATTTACACATATATTGGTTTATCCTCCAGGGGTTATAATAGGAATCTATGTCGTTTGTTATAATCATGCTTATATGTCATGTACTACTATGTCGTTGTAGTTTATTTGTATTGTCATTATGCATTGCTCAAATATAATGTATCGTTTATTATCTTATTTTATCTTAACCAACGAAGTAGATAACAATAGTAAACATAATAATGCATGTAATATATAGAAACATAATGAATTTTAAAAAATTTCGGTAGAGTTTCCCTTAAAACTCTGTCATACCAAAAATAATTTTGCCCTGTATGCACAACATTAAAAACAACAATCACAACAACAAAACCATAACACCAACACCCAACCACAAGTACCACCGTAAACACCCAACCACAACTACTACCAACAACACCCAACCACAACATCACAAACACCACACATCACAACCAATAACAATATAGTGCAAAATTCTATAATATAAATGTGAAAATAAATGTCAAAAAATGATAAAAAAGGACAACACTAAATGCCACAAAGACAACTTCTTCTTGAGCCGTTTGGGACGCTTATCCTTTAATTGTGACGGTTCGTCATTGATCACCTGTGAATCCAGATCTCTAGCTAGAATACTATCTCTGCCCCTGCCTCTACCTCTACCTCTGCCTATGCCTATGCCTATGCCTCTACCACCGCATCCTCTACTACTGCAGCCTCTCACACCTCCTAATCTGCCACCTCGACCTCGAACTAAAAAAATTAAATGGGCAAGTGGAGTTGTTGCACGTTGCTGTGACATATGTACAATTGTAGGAGTCGATGCAAGTCCTATACCATGACCCTGCGTGACCTCATTTGTTGCCTGTGAAATCTGAACATCTATCAGATGTGATGTCATCAATGTATCGTGATACATAGGGTGGCTGGGTAATGTGACTCTTGAACTATCTGACATGCATGTGCCTGGTCTTGCCATGGAGGAAACATGCCCTGTGGGGTATGGAGGTCTCGATTAATTGTGGTGAATGGGGTGTAGTATGTGCTAATGTATGTGGATGCTGAGGTCCACTAGGTTCTGCTGATGTATGGTGAGGACTCGAAGTGGATGGTGTCTTTGCACGTACAACGTACGGTGTATATGGATCTTGAGGTCCACTAGGTCCTGCTATAGGCTTTACTACACTCGACTCTGGTACTGTGTCGACATCGGCATCCACCCGAATATCAGGTCGGTGACGTGGAGGTCTCTGCCGTCGTATAACAGTACCATGAGGCTGCGTTGGTACGTCAAGCGCACCACGCGCTGTATTATGTGGTATATGTAGAGGCTCAATGTGGACAGTACGATGGAGACAATGTTCCTCTCGAATCGCATCGAGGCAAGTGGCGCTAAGAGATCGGGCGGCCTGCAGTGCCTGTCTATGTACTGCATCTGTACCATCATCAAGGGCATCTTGTGCGATCTAGTGAATGGAGCTCTTGTTTGATTGGTGGGGGCAGATAGTTGGGAAAGTTCATCATTGGTGAAGAAGGTTGATGATGGCTTATGCATACGAACAGTGTCTTCCAGTATGACTGATGGGCCACTTCCGTCAGCGTCATCATTAAGGTTTTCCACATCGTCCATCAATATTATCTCCTCGTCCTCATCGTTTGTGTCTTCCGCACGATCAACCGCACACATTCCATTGGTCGCTAACAAATAACCGTCTGACTGAACCAAATTTTGAATGACTTCAGTCCTTGATTGAGCATGACATTGGACACCAACATTGGAAGAAGATGTGGTGTATTCCAAAGAAATCGACAACTACGTACTAGGCCCTATATGCAATTCTGGCACATAAGGCTCAGCCTGTAGAATTCCATGGCCCGAATTAAACTATGTTGTGAAAGTATCATCCGCTATAAAGCCGTGCACATGTTGATTGTGACACAGATTGATGTTCTCCTGTGTAAACAATTCGATATACGGGCCATACTCATTTACCATTGACTGAGAAAACTGTTGGATGGACTCTGCCTGTATGTACAAGTTAATACTATTCAGTATTCGGTTCTCAAATACAACATCTACTATCGCCGCGACACCGTCATCATTTTTAATTCTAAATTTGATGTACTGTTGCATGCGATCTCCCAAAAATTTTGGAAACCGACAAATTAATTGTAGTCGTGATGTTGAACTATCCAACTGCATTATCGTATACAACGTGGTGGACAATTCATCATATGTTGTTTTGTGTTTTAACTTTATACAATTTTGAGGCTTTCCGTTGTACGATAAACAACCTTCATTATAGATAATATTACCTCCCCAATAGCACATTATTGTGGCGCGTCTTCTCAACATTTTATACCTTCAATACACAATATATTATCAAATAATTTTCATATTTAAATTACTTTCTTGGATAGCATGACATATTATACTTTTAAACCTATTAACATACTTACAAAGTGGGTAACATTTACGCTGATATCATAGAGTTATCCTCATAGGGGGGTTATTCGTTGATTTGGAGTCACGTTTTATGAGTATATTTTCTCTAATTTCGGA
Organism: Ilex paraguariensis; assembly: GCA_963454935.2. Taxonomy (NCBI): domain Eukaryota; kingdom Viridiplantae; phylum Streptophyta; class Magnoliopsida; order Aquifoliales; family Aquifoliaceae; genus Ilex; species Ilex paraguariensis. The sequence continues at coordinate 239,194 of CAUOFW020001025.1, read as the reverse complement.
GAGAAATGCAAATTTTAAATGAGAATCTATGACTCTTGGGAAACTAATGAAAGGTAAAGACATACACAGTACCTCCTTTTTTGGCATCCATTTTAGTCACATTACTTTTCCACTATATACCTAAACTAATGCAGACAAGGGCAGAGCCAAGATTGTTGGTCAGTTGGGACAAAATATTACAGATCAAAGACTTAATTAATGTTGGATTATTTTGTATGTAAATTTAATTGAGATTATCAAAGACCACAAAACCAGTTGCATTTAACTGTGATTTACATGACTATGTTCAAAAGAATTTATCTATATAATTGTGCAGCAAAAAGTAAGGATAATATATTAAATAGAAGAGAATTATAGTCTTTGTTCAATGTATAAATCAAGGTCTTTGACATGTATTTTATTGAATACAAATGTAAAACATTTATTTTCATAGGTTAGGAGATGATGGATACTTTATTAGAAAAAAGTAACAACATTCATATAGGAATTTTAAACCAATTTGTTATTAGGAAAAAGTAAGAGATTATGACATTTCCCAAAACTCACATAACAAGAAAGAAAGATGAGGATGCGAAACAATTAACAAATATTATTAAGAATGACTAAGAAATATCAGTTTTGTGCGTATGTAAATGCAGGTCCCAACCGACAGAAAACGCTATGCAAGAGCAGGAAGAAGCCAGAACAAGATTACTTCCACACTTCATAATTTACACCATGTTTTCCCACCACAGTTCCCAAAAAAGGCATTAATGCTACTTCATGCATTCAAACTTATTCATAACACACTAAAAATGGAGGAGCCAGATTAAACTCTGCTAATTGTACGGAGAATTATTCAGTTCTAACAACATGGGAAAAGTACATCCCAAAAGCAAAATATTATGCAATATAATTCAATATATCAATGCTTCAGGGACAAGAAGAAGAGGCATCAACTTATCATTTCAAGTAGAGGGAAAAAGAAAAAAGAGCAGTAATATGACAAGCTACATCACAGGATCAAGACAGCGGCAAGTTCAGGAATAACAGGAGTAATGAAACCGTACCAACACCACCAAAAAAAGGCCAAAGTGACATATGTAATAGATTATTCTCAATAATCTCAACAACTTCAACCACATAGCATTCTCGATTACTTAACAATGTGAAATCCCACTTAAATATACTCCATCCTTTAAACAATCTATGATTTTTTATAAAGAATTTTTCTCTTCATGTTGATTTACTTAAGGGGCTGAAGACAATGAAACTTCGTCTCCATAAAATGAACAAAAAATTCCCAGCATCATAATCACTTCAGCAGAGTAAGCAAACACTTCTAATCTCAATTCATTTTTTTTCATATGAAAGAGCTAAATAACAAGACTCTGAATTACATTCTTAAAGCAAAATTTTATTAGAATCCTCAAGGAAGCTAAGGAATTTATGCATTACAACTTCAAAAAAGATGCATTTTCAATCAACAAGCATTGTTGAGATTAAATTTCTGAAAAAATTTATACCTTCACACTATAAATTTCTGAAGTAAGGATGCCCTTCAAATTAGTAGAAGCAGCAATGGGAATTGAAAATTGCAAAATATTGAGGATTTTCAGATATCACACAATAATTGGGTTTGGGCAATGAGAATTGAAAATTTTCAGATACACTTGGGGATTTTTGAATTCTACATTCATGGGGATTGGGCACTTAGGATTTTTCTGAATTGCTGACTCAATGAAGTGTACCTGGTTAAATAGATGCTTCATGTTCAACATGTGAACCCTTTTCTTCTCATTGCTTCAGACCTAACCCACGGGTGTGTACCAGTCTACAAGGGAACCTCACAGCCGAATGTCACACCTCAGACGAATCTCACAGCCAAATGTCACACCTCAGGCGAATCTCACACTTCAATTGTCTTCTTCGAACAAGCTAGGGCTACGCTTGGATTTACTCAGTAGGCTGTGTGCATTTTAAGGGCTGAGGTTAGGGGTGGCAAAATCGTAGATGATAAAAGAAGAAAGAGGTGGAATCAGAGTAGAGAGAATAAAGAAGAGAGGAATCGTTGTCCGAGCTTCCACAGAGAGAAGAGAGGAGAGAGAGGCGCACTCGTTGAATAACAGAAAGGTGCTCCCTGGGTGGAGGTTATTCAAATGAAATTGGATTCACTGTATCCGCTTCATTTGATAAAGCGTTCTTACGAAATACACTTTCAATTTTAAAAACTCATTTGAACAAGTCAATTATACAATTAAAATCGTTTTTAACAAATACACTTTTAACAAAACAAGCGGATTTCTTGATTCTGCTGTATAAAGTCGGACTTGCTATTTCCACTTTTAAAAGAAATCGTAATTGTTAAATTCGTTTTTAAAACAACCATAGTTTGATAATTAAGTTCAAAACAACCGTAGATTGATATTTAAGTTTTATATTTGCTGTATATTAGTAATAGATTCGGCTTTATAAACCCCATTCCTTAAACCAGCTTTATTGAGCGAAATGTCTACATCAGGAAGCCCTGATCTGATTGAATATGATCAACTGACGGAATTTTTCTTCCTTTGTCGTCAATGCCGAAATCACATTGCCTTGGCCAAAGAGTGCTTTTTCAAAGTACAGATTCTCTCTCTCTCTCTCTCTCTCTTCCCCTCTCAGTTTGCGAGTGTGTGGGTATGTTCTTTATTACGTTTTCTACAAATAGTGTTTTGCTCATTTTTTTCCTGATCAAGAAATTATGTACAATCCAACAGTCCGAATGCTGCATGCATGCATGCCTTCGCTATTGAATTGTAATGAAATTTACCTCAAAATAGTGTTCATTGCCCAAACACATGAATGATGAAAGATATGTCTAAACAAGAAGCTTAGCACAAAATCATATAGATATCATAGATCTAATGTTTAATAAACTGCCATAGTAATTATGGATTAAATAAAAATATTTTTCCCAAAATCTTTCAAATATCTCCACAAATTTCATTATCAAAAAAATCACAAACCAACATATCATATACCAATAGCTGCAGCAGATGTCAAAAAATTAGTTAAGAAGAAGATGTTATATTTCGTTTGAAGGGATTTGGCTAGATCAGCAATACCACAAAAATCAGTGGTAGATAGAGGCTAGTCCGGCGTCATCAATTGTTGGCGAGAGATAAGATAGTGTTGTCGTCGGTCGGTGAGATGAGAGAACACACTGTCGTCGAGTCAAGGGTGAGGGCGAGCTGAGAGTGGCTACATGACAGAAGGCACCGACACAGTTGATTGGATTTTGGAATAGCGGTATTGGGGGATTGAGGTGAAAATAAAAAGTAATTTCTTTAAAGCGTTTGTTAAAAGTAGAAGTAAATTATTTTTACTTTTCTTTATTAACTTATTTAAGTGGTTTACATACCAAAAATTATTTTTGACAAGTTGAGTCGAACACTATTTTTTTAAATAAAAGTACTAGTTTGGCTAGGAAAAAAGAATTGATTCCAAGAAACCTTTTCCTATGATAAAAAATTTATGTTACATATCTTTACATTAATTGTGTGAGGTTTAGAAAAAAGAATTGAAAAGGAACAGTTTTTTTCTTACGTCACTCAACAAAGTCTAACATAAGACGGATTGAACCTTTATGAGTGGTTTAATGGTTGAGCTTAGTCTTTAGTAATGTAGAAGTCTCAAGTTCAATCTTATCCCACAACCTCTAAAAGTTAGCCATCAAAAAATCTCTAGAAAAAATGCATTTATTTTTGTTGTATTTGAAATTTTTTGATTTTATTTTTATCTTTTTTTATTACAACACATGTATTTTATTTAATATTCTGAATACAAATTTAATGACAATATAACCAAATCATTAAAATATACCTGATTAGGATTTTGAGAAAAAAAGAGTTCCTAATTAGAATTCAATTTTTTCAGGGAAAGTTTTCCTTTATATATCTTTATATTGATAGGGCACCCTAACTTTTTATAACCTTAATTTTTCATAACTTTCTACTACCTTTTTAAATTGCATGATGACAATATGAAAAAAAAAAAAAAAAAAAAAAAAAGAAGAAGAAGATGTGTGCGAATTTCGTGCATCGCTGGGGCCGTCACTAGTTCTAACATAAGACAAACCATAATTTCCTAACTCTCAAGGCAATGCTTTGCTATAATTGAAATTTCTGTATTTTATTTGAAAATTTATTGCTTACAACTTTTATCTATCTTGTTATAATAGGTGTATTTTTATTTAATAACAAGAATACAATGTTAATGGCAACACAACAAAACAACTAAAATATTTCTAACTATCATTTGCTTTTTCAATAAAAATTTTCCATTACATATCTTTGTATTAATTGTGTGTGGTTGAGAAAAAAGAGTAGTTTAGACATAAGACAGACCGCAATTTCTAAAATCTCAAGAGAAAATGCATTTATTTTTTGTTGTATTTGAAATTTTTTGTTTTAACTTTTATTTTATTTTTATTATTACACGTGTAATTTATTTAATACTCAAAATACGAAGTTAATGACGACACAACAAAATCATTAAAATATAACTAATTAGGATTCAATTTTTCAGTAAAAATTTTATGTTTGAAGATGCCAAACTGATGTGACTGAATAGAGTGCGTGGGACCAATGATGAAGTTAGGCTACCAACTTCGTAATGACAGTGATGAAGTATTTGTTAAGAGATAGGGAAATTTGCACAGTTGGAATATAGTGGTTCACTGACTCTAGAACTCGGCTAATCCACTCTCAAATGAAGGCTCTTGCTCATTTTCTTCTCTATTGATTATTTGAATGTAATACAAGACAGTGCACAATCCGATTAAGGTTCTTCTTTTTTTTCTCCCCTTCTCAATGAGATGTTACATAGTATTTATAAGGTTGTCCCCTATTCCGTGGAATTTCAACCAAGATCTTTGCTCATTATTCATGGGATACTCCTTGATTTTAGGAGACAATCTTGGTTGGTTGAGAGTTTTATATATAGGGCCCAATTTGCGCAGTCATCCAGTTGTTTTCTGGTCGGTTCTGCTACGATCTCCCTAAGGGGAGCTCCAACCCTGGTTCTCTGAATTCCTCGTGTCTTTTCTGACCTCCTTACCTGAGCTCATAGCTATAGCTTGTTTGAGGTATCATCAGTTGCCCCCCAGCCCCTAGTTCAAGCGGGCTTGGGTAGGGGTTGAGCTATTTTTGTGACACCCCAAAATTCGGGATGGCTGTGATTATCCGATTGATCACCCATCGAACCGCAGAATACTTGTGGATACCGTGTAATTCGATACTACACCGTTATGCCCCATTTCTCAGAATCCATAACTTAACAAAATTTGGGCAGAGTCTCCTTTGTACAAGGAGCTCTACCCAAAACGCAACATGTACAATATTGATCACACCGGGTCTATCCATCCATTCACAATTGTATAGTATCGAATACTACCATAATCATCATCAGTACATACATTTATTCATAAAAGAATAAATGTCCCAAAAGAGTCTCATATACATGCCTTTGTAAATATAAACAAGTTTTTGTTACAAAAGTTATACAAGGCCAAAAGTAAATATAAACAAGGGACTACAATGTCAAAATAAGAGTCATAGATTGACTCTGTCGTCAAAGCGGGGCTATTGCCTCACCTTCGGTGGACGCTTGTGCAATACCTGAAAAATGTTCCCATAAAGGGTAAGTCAACGCTCAATAGGGTAATTCCTATAGAGAATACCTCTCAACTTAAATGCATATGAAATGTCATATGCAACAATCATTTGATACATTCATTCAAATATGTCTTTTATGATCGAATGTCATAAATCATGTCATGTCATGCCATGAGATGAGACTCACGCAAGCAATACCAACCTCAACCCTCATCCTGAGCTCCCATAACACATGCAATGTCATGCGTATGTATCCAGGCATTCCAAGTCCCATAATTGGTGTTATGTATACACAATGACTAATTAATTCATTTTCTTGTGTCTTTGTGGGGAGGTGATTTATGGTATTACACCAATGGGATACCAACCATCAACGGATCTTCAGGACATCTCACATGCGGCTCCGTTTTCGCCGTTACACTTTTTTGGAATTTCACCGTCGGAAAGTGTATAAACCAAGTAAGTGGGTCTTGCACCCGAGGGAGAATCTAGCCTTTCTTGCTGTCCCCAACACATTTATCCATTTAATTTTCTGTGCGACTCAGCCGAACCTTGGTGTGACTTTTCCGAGTCCACGATCAACCACCTATTTGGTGATTGATTTCATACCATGCATACACTCATACCCATGAATGTAGTGTAACTCATGCATAATGCAATACAATGTCCATTACATAATGAATACAATATAATGACATTTTAACACGATCTCAAGCATGTTATGTAATATAATCAACTCAACTAACATACTTGTATTCATCTAGGCATTTAATCAAACACCTAAAGAGCACATCAATTTACACAACTAGCATGCTATGACTTTCAACATGGCAACATGTTTATTAATTATATAATCATAAGCACAAGTCCATCAAAATAATCATATGTTAAATAATCTTTTAACATATATATTATTTCATAATCACATAACAAGCTAATAATTTTATTAAACTTGATGTCATTAAAACATAAAATAATGCTAATATACAATTAACATGCTTTAAACCACTAACATTAACTTACACCAAGTTAATCGTAATAGGATTTTATTAATCACAAGGTTAATTATAAATTCTATATTTGACCCACTAGTTACACTAGTCAAGACCGAACATGTGATATACACTCATAGCCTATCCATTCCATATGCCATATTTTAAGTTGAAATTAAATCTAAACAGGGGAAACCCTACCTCCCGTAGCGTGAGCCCACTTACTAGAACTCCAAGGAAGCCCAAATTTAGTTTCTTAAGCCTTAGGCCTAGATTATCGTCTTTGATATTCTTTCGAAGAAAAATACGATATTTGGTGTGGTTGCGTAGCTCTCGCTGAGTAGAGCAACTTTAATTCTTGGCCTAAAACGATTAAACGGTTAAATTTTCGTAGATCTGAGAAGGAAGAAAAGAAAAAAAATAAAAACTCACTTTTCTCTCACTCTCTCTGTCTCGCCGACTGGAGAAGAAAGTGAAAGACTTTAAAATCTTTCACTTTTATATATCTATAGAATAATTTCATTGTTTTAAAAATTTATCTTTTTGACCCATACTTTAACAAATAATTATTATTTTACCCCTTTAATTAGGATTTTTAATAATAATAATAATAATAATAATTTTTTCAAATTTTACATTCTCCCCCCCTTAAGGAAATTTCGTCCCCGAAATTACACATATATGCACATATAACAACATACATGTGCAAAAAGTCATTCAATACTCTATAACTATAAGAGATGTACCTCCATCCTCGAACAGAAACGGATAGGTAGCTCGGATAGTGTCCTCACGCTCCCATGTCACCTCTTCCACCCCACGGTGCTGCCACAACACTTCTACCAGCCTCACAGTCTTGCCCCGCAAAACCTGCTCTCGGCTGTCCATGATACGCACTGGTCCCTCAAAGTTCCCATCCGCATCAACCACTAGTTCACCCCAATCCACCACGTGTGTAGAATCTGGAGTGTACTTTCGGAGCATAGAAACATGGAATATAGCGTGAACACCAGACAAATTTTGCAGTAATGCTAACCGATAGGCAACTGTACCAACCCTCTCAAGTACCTCGAAGGGCCCGATATACCTCGGCGACAACTTTCCTCGCTTTTCGAACCTGACCACTTCCCTCTTAGGTAGCACCTTTAAGACGACATGATCTCCGACCTCGAACTCCAGAGGTCGTCGTCATCTGTCGGCGTAGCTCTTCTGTCGGCTCTGAGCCATGATAAGACATTTCCGTATCAAGTCCACCTTCTCCGAAATGTCTCTAATCAAATTCGGACCTGTTAAGGGTCTCTCTCTAAGCTCGGTCCAACAAATTAGAGAACGGCACGACCTCCCATAAAGTGCCTCATAAGGTGCCATCTGTATACTCGTCTGATAACTGTTGTTGTAGGCGAACTCTACTAATGGTAAATGCTCCTCCCAACCACCCTTGAAATTAAGGACGCATGCCCGTAGCATGTCCTCTAAGGTCTGGATAGTCCTCTCTGACTGACCGTCCGTCTGGGGATGAAAAGCAGTGCTCATCATCAGCTGTGTCCCCATGGCCCACTGAAAATTCTCCCAAAAATGAGTCGTAAACCTGGGTTTCTGATCCGATACGACAGAGATGGGTACCCCATGCAACTGGACAATCTCCCATATATACAACCTACAAAATTCCTCTAGTATGAAGGTCATCCGCACAGCCAAAAAGTGTGCCGACTTAATAAGTCGGTCCACTATCACCCACACCGCGTCATGACCCCACGATGTCCGTGGCAAATGGGTCACAAAATTCATCGTGATATGCTCCAACTTCCACTCAGCTACCTCCAAGGACTGGAGCAAACCTGCTGGTCTCTAGTGTTCAGCCTTAACCTGCTGACACATGAGACATCGACTGACAAAGTCGCCAACCTGCCTCTTCATTCCACTCCAGTAATACTGGCGACGAAGATCATGATACATCTTCGTGCCCCCTGGATGAACCGCAAAACGGGAGCAATGAAACTCCCTAAGGATCTCCTCTCTCAGATCCGCCAACTGAGGAACCACAACCCTTCCTCGATACCGAAGACTACCATCCGAGTGAATAACCCAACCCTCATTACCTGTACCTGCCTGTACACGGTCCCGGATGGATAATAGCTTCGTGTCCTGACTCTGGGACTCAATTACCCTACTCAGTAGAGACGGCGTAGCCACCAAACTCCCCAAAGTACCCTGAGCCTAACCCATATAACATAGCCCGAACTGTCCCACAGTCTCGAGCATCTGCCACTCTCGCGAAGCCACACTAGCCATAACTCCCCGTGACTTTCGACTGAGTGCATCAGCCACCATATTTACTTTACCGAGATGGTAATGCAAAGTGAAGTCATAATCTTCGAGGTACTCCATCCACCTACGTTGTCTGATGTTGAGGTCCCACTATGTAAAAATATACTTCAGACTCTTGTAGTCCGAAAACACTTCAAACTGCTCGTCATACAGGTAGTGATGCAAAGCCTTCAAGGCAAAGACAATGACCGCCAACTCCATGTCATGTGTGGGGTAATTATGCTCGTGATTCTTTAGCTGCCGAGAACCATAAGCTACTACCCTCCCGGACTGCCTCAAAACACATTCCAGCCCGTCCTTTGAGGCATCACAATAGACCGTGTACCTCTATCCCCGTTCTGGAACTATCAGAATAGGAGCCGAAGTAAGCCTCCTCTTTAACTCCTGGAATGCATTCTCACAAGAATCATTCCACACAAACTTGACCTCTTTCCGGGTCAACTTCGTCATAGGCGCAGCCAATCAGGAGAAATCCTCAATAAAACGCCAGTAGTACCCCGCCAATCCCAAGAAACTACGTATCTCGAAGACTGACTTCGGTCTCTCCCAATTCATAACTGCCTCAACCTTCTCCGGGTCCACAGATACACTCGAAGCAGACACTACATGCCCCACAAAATTTACCTCCGTAAGCCAAAATTCACACTTACTAAACTTGGCGTACAACTGATGCTCTCTCAATGTCTGGAGAACAATCTTCAAGTGACCCTCATACTCCTCCTCAGACTTGGAGTAGATCAAGATGTCATCAACAAAAACTACAACAAATTGATCTAAATAAGGTTGGAACACCCTGTGCATGAGGTCCATGAATGCCGTTGGAGCATTCGTCAATCCAAATGGTATCACTGTGAACTCAAAATGCCCATACCGCGTTCTGAATGCCGTCTTAGAGATATCTTCCTCCCTAACCCTCAACTGATGGTAACCAGTTCGAAGATCTATCTTGGAATAAACCCGTGCCCCTCTCAGCTGATCAAACAAGTCATCAATCCTCAGCAAAGGGTACCTATTCTTGATAGTGACCCTATTCAACTGCCGGTAATCAATGCAGAGCCTAAGCATCCTGTCCTTCTTCTTGGCAAATAGTACCGGAGCACCCCAAGGTGAAGTACTCAGCCTAATAAAGCCTCTGTCCAATAACTCTTGTAACTAGACTTTAAGTTCCTGCAACTCCGCTGGTGCCATCCTATGCGGTGTCATAGAAATAAGGAATACACCGGGCTGTAACTCTATAGTGAAATCTACATCCCGATGCGGTGGCAACCCTAATAATTCATCTGGAATGACATCCGCATAGTCACACACGACTTGAGGCAGACCCAATTCCTATCTCTCCTCGTCCTCTAGTGTAAGGCTAGCAAGTCAATCTATCAACTGCCCGTGCCATCGGGAGTCATATACGGCATGGGGTAAGACATTGTGTTTCTCCCCCTGAAACTTGAAACAAACCCCGTCTGAAGTGTAAGTTGTAACACTCTTGCGCTCGTAATCAATGACGACTTTATGTGCCGCCAACCATTCCATCCCGAGTATGACATCGAACTCCGTCATCTCGATGACCCTAAGGTCAACGGTAAGCTGGGTTCCTTCGATCTCCAACTCACAATCCCGACATATCTTGTCAATACAAACTCTGTCTCCTAGGGGTGAACTCACATACATGGGCTCCTCCAAAGTCTCGGTCTCTATGCCCAAGTCTCGTAGGCATGACGTAGCAATAAAAGAATGTGATGCACCAGAATCAAATAATATTCTAGTCCATAATCTAGAGAGAAGAAATGTACCCTAAATTACCTACTGATCTGTTGGTAAAGTCTGTGGTGTGATGGCGAAGACTTGCCCCTAGGTCCCTGAAGTCCCGACTTGAAAGCCCTGACCCCGGCCTTGGCCTATGCCCTGGCCTGACTGCGGAGTCCCCGCTTGTGAAGTGGTAGGGGCCTGTGTCGCACCTTGAAACTGCAATTGATTTCCCTGTCCCCTGGTAGGGTAGGGAGGAATGAAATAGGTCTGTGGATGCCCCATTGATGACTAGGACTAAGATGCCCCGTAGCTCTGTGATCCCTGCCTCTAAGGACACTCTTTCTTCAAGTGGCCTGACTGGTGGCAATAGTAACATGTCCGTGGACCTCCTTGTTGTGTGGCCCTAGAATTCCTCCCACCTTGGGAAGATTGACCATGGCCTTGGCCTTGGCCCTGATAGCCTCGGCCCTGTCCCTGTAATCCCTGTGGGGTAGAAATCCTCTATCTCTTTCCCGAGCTAGTAGTGGAGGAATGTCTCTCCTTCTTCTTGTCCTTTGATCCAGCCTCCCGAATACTCTTGGCATCTTCCACCTCTCTCTCTATAGCCATGGCTATCTCGACCATCTCGTCAAAGTCGTGCAACCTGTGGCCAACAATCTTCCCACGGATGGATAGCTTTAGGCCATTTTCAAACCTCCGCACCTTGGCCAAATCAGTGGCCACGTAATCATCCGTAAAACGTGTCAACTCTGTGAACTTGGCCACGTACTGCATAACCGTCATCGCTCCTTGCTTTAAGTTTAGAAATTTGTGGGCTTTGACTTCCTGAACAGCTGGTGGGAAATATTTCTTCATGAAGAGCTCTTGAAACTTTCCCCATGTCATCCTCCCGATGTCTATCGGCTTTGCCCATGTCCACCATTAATGGGCTTCTCCCTCAAACTGGAAAGTGGTCAATCGTATCTTCGTGGCATCAGATGCAATCTCGATTGCCTCCAAAATTTTGTCCACCTGTTGGTACTAATTGTCAGCTACCATCGGATCCCCTCCTCTAACAAAAGTTGGTGGGTTGTAGGACCTAAACTTCTAGAGGTTGTTCGAGCCTCCTAGGCCCACATTAGAACTGGCTTGCAAAAAGGTGGCGGTCATCGCGCCCATAGCCTCCATAAAGGCTTGTTGATCAAAATCCGATTGTGGTGGTTGGTTGTTCCGTCCACCCCTACGTCCCCTTCCCGACTCTAAGGTTATGTTTTCTAATCATAGTGTCATATTTCTATATACATTTAATCATGCATATAATCTCATAACACATAGCATCAAAGATTTAATACATTTAACATGCAATGCAAAATGGATGCAATGGCTTAAACCCATGCCCCGTAAGCCCTAGGTAAATCGTGAACCTAGGCTCTGATACCAAGCTGTGACACCCCAAAATCTGGGTGGCTGTAATTATCCGATTGATCACCCATCGATCCGCAGAATACTTGTGAATACCGTGTAATTTGATACTACAACGTTATGCCCCATTTCTCGGGATTCATAACTTAACAAAATTTGGGCAAAGTCTCCTTTGTACGAGGAGCTCTACCCAAAACGCAATATGTACAATAGTGACCACACCGGGTCTATCCATCCATTTATAGTTGTATAGTACTGAATACTACCATAATCATCATCAGTACGAATAAATGTCCCAAAAGAGTCCCATATACATACCTTTGTAAATATAAACAAGTTTTTGTTACAAAAGTTATACAAGGCCAAAAGTAAATATAAACAAGGGACTACAATGTCAAAATAAGAGCCACAGACCGGCTCTGTCATCCAAGCGGGCCTATGGCCTCGCCTTCGGTGGACGCCTGTGCGATACCTAAAAAATGTTCTCATAAAAGGTGAGCCAACGCTCAATAGGGTAACTCCAATAGAGAATACCTCTCAACCTAAATGCATATGGAATGTCACATGCAACAATCATTTGATGCATTCATTCAAATATGTCTATTCTGATGGAATGTCATAAATCATGTCATGTCATGAGATGAGACTCACGCAAGCAATACCAACCCCGAGCCCCATCCTGAGCTCCCATAACACATGCAATGTCATGCGTATGTATCTGAGCATTCCAAGCCCCCATCGTTGCTGTTATGTACACTCAATGACTAATTAATTCATTTTCTTGTGTCTTTGTGGGGAGGTGATTTATGGTATTACACCAATGGGACACCAATTATCAATGGATCTTCAGGACATCCCACCTACGGCTCCGTTTCCGCCGTTACACTTTTCCGGAATTTCACCGCCAAAAAATGTATAAACCAAGTAAGCGGGTCTTGCACCCGAGGGAGAATCTAGCCCTTCTTGCTGTCCCCAACACATTTATCCATTTAATTTTCCGTAAGACTCAATCGAACCTTGGTGTGACTTTTTCGAGCCCACGATCAACCACCTATGTGGTGATTGATTTCATACCATGCATACACTCCTACCCATGTCAATGCCCATGAATGTAGTGCAACTCATGCATAATGCAATACAATGTCCATTACATAATGAATACAATATAATGACATTTTAACACGATTTCAAGCATGTTATGTAATATAATCAACTCAACTAACATACTTGTATTCACCTAGGCATTTAATCAAACACCTAAAGAGCACATCAATTTACACAACTAGCATGCTATGACTTTCAAAATGACAACATGTTTATTAATTATATAATCATAAGCACAAGTCCACGAAAATAATCATATGTTAAATAATCTTTTAACATATATATTATTTCATAATCACATAACAAGCTAATAATTTTATTAAACTTGATATGTCATTAAAACATAAAATAATGCTAATATACAATTAACATGCTTTAAACCACTAACATTAACTTACACTAAGTTAATCGTAATAGGATTTTATTAATCACAAGGTTAATTATAAATTCTATATTTGACCTACTAGTTACACTAGTCAAGACCGAACATGTGATATACACGCATAGCCTATCCATTCCATATGCCATATTTTAAATTGAAATTAAATCTAAACAGGGGAAACCCTACCTCCCGTAGCGTGAGCCCACTTACTAGAACTCCAAGGAAGCCCAAATTTAGCTTCCTAAGCCTTAGGCCTAGATTATTGTCTTTGATATTCTTTCGGAGAAAAATACGAGTAGAGCAACTTTAATTCTTGGCCTGAAACGATTAAACGGTTAAATTTTCGTANGGAAACCCTACCTCTTGTAGCATGAGCCCACTTACTAGAACTCCAAGGAAGCCCAAGTTTAACTTCCTAAGCCATAGACTTACATTATCGGCTTTGATATTCTCTCGGAGCAAAATACGATATTTGGTATAGTTGCGTAGCTCTCGCTGAGTAGAACAACTTTAATTCTTGGCCTGAAATGATTAAACGGTTAAATTTTCGTAGATCTGAGAAGGAAGAAAAGAAAAAAAAAACTCACTTTTCTCTCACTCTCTCTGTCTCGCCGGCTAGAGAAGAAAGTGAAAGACTCTTTAAAGTCTTTCACTTATATATATCTATAGAATAAATTCATTGTTTTAAAAATTTACCTTTTTGACCCATACTTTAACAAATAATTNTATATATCTATAGAATAAATTCATTGTTTTAAAAATTTACCTTTTTGACCCATACTTTAACAAATAATTATTATTTTACCCTTTTAATTAGGTTTTTTAATAATAATAATATTTTTTTTTTTGGGTTTTACAAATACCGTACTTCATTGAGAGGTTCTCCCTTAACCCTAGTCAAACTTCTTAGCCAGAAATGACAAAGTTAAACTAGAAGAATAAAATTAATAAGACTAAAGCCAAAGGTACCCTCCACCCAACTATCCCCTTCTATATATATTGTGATTTTAGAAAAGATCAATTTGAAATCCAACTTTGTTGCTGGCATTGGCAAATCTAGCAACACACGTCCGGACGTGTGTTTTCAACCGTTCGGATGCACCTAGTAGTGTGTTCCACCTCTTCAAGCACATCAATCTTCACATTCTTCNTGCTTCTCTCTTCTTGCGATTTCTTGGCTTTCTGGTTTGGAATTCTCTGATTCCTCGTTCAAGATTGAGTTCTGTGGGTTCGATTTGAAGATTCGAATTGCCCTCTTTCTTCCATTTCGCTCTAGGTTGCTATTCGTTGCTCTTTCCCACCTAGGTATGCCCTTTTGTCCCTTTTTCATCTTTCCTCGTTCTGGATCTCTCGAATTTGAGGTGGCCATTGCATTTCTGGACCTTTTGGTTCTTTTACTTTTGGAATCAAAATTACTGCTTGTATCATTTCCCCCACTTCATGGACTGGTCTTCTATCGTGCGAATCCTTGCTGTTGGAAGCTACTGCGCTAACCCTAGGGTTATTAGGGAGTGCTTAATCAGTATTCCTCCTCTCTACCGTTCTTTCAGTTTACTTTTCTCCTGCCCAGTCATGTCTACTCCTTCTAGAGTTACACGCTCATCTCCTTCTCTCTTGGGGAAAAGGTCTGCCGAAGAGGACACTGATTTAAGGGATGTAGGTGAGAAAATCGACAATTTCCTCGGTGTGGATGTTGTCGATGCCGAGGAAAATACTGAGGAACCATCCCCCTCGTCTTCTTCGGTGCCCCCTAATCCTAACAAAGGTAAGGGCAAGGTGAGTGGGATAGGAGTCTCTAACAGCGCAGCGGGTACAGGGGGGCCGCCTTTAGGCATGCTAAGTTCATAGGACCTAGTGAGGTTGACTCTTCTTATGTGAGAATTCTCAGTGCTCGTTNATAATTTTTTTAAACTGAGCAAGATCTGCACGTGACTGGCCTTGGCCTGCACGTGAGTTAGGCCTTTTTGACGATTTTCAGCAATCATGGCTTCCTCGTTTCCCGTGCACATTTCAGTTCACGTCTCTCAGGCTTTAAATGCTCAAACGGCTATTTGAACCGCCCTATTCCACTGTTCAACTTCTCTTCTGCTTCTCTCTTCTTGCGATTTCTTGGCTTTCTGGTTTGGAATTCTCTGATTCCTCGTTCAAGATTGAGTTCTGTGGGTTCGATTTGAAGATTCGAATTGCCCTCTTTCTTCCATTTCGCTCTAGGTTGCTATTCGTTGCTCTTTCCCACCTAGGTATGCCCTTTTGTCCCTTTTTCATCTTTCCTCGTTCTGGATCTCTCGAATTTGAGGTGGCCATTGCATTTCTGGACCTTTTGGTTCTTTTACTTTTGGAATCAAAATTACTGCTTGTATCATTTCCCCCACTTCATGGACTGGTCTTCTATCGTGCGAATCCTTGCTGTTGGAAGCTACTGCGCTAACCCTAGGGTTATTAGGGAGTGCTTAATCAGTATTCCTCCTCTCTACCGTTCTTTCAGTTTACTTTTCTCCTGCCCAGTCATGTCTACTCCTTCTAGAGTTACACGCTCATCTCCTTCTCTCTTGGGGAAAAGGTCTGCCGAAGAGGACACTGATTTAAGGGATGTAGGTGAGAAAATCGACAATTTCCTCGGTGTGGATGTTGTCGATGCCGAGGAAAATACTGAGGAACCATCCCCCTCGTCTTCTTCGGTGCCCCCTAATCCTAACAAAGGTAAGGGCAAGGTGAGTGGGATAGGAGTCTCTAACAGCGCAGCGGGTACAGGGGGGCCGCCTTTAGGCATGCTAAGTTCATAGGACCTAGTGAGGTTGACTCTTCTTATGTGAGAATTCTCAGTGCTCGTTACGGTTTTTCTCCTGGTGTCCAGCCCTCGTGTCCAGATAAATACACCTCATACGTTGCCCAAGTTCACCAGAGAGTATTTTTCTTTGCGGCCGCTTTTGAGAATGACCTTCGTTTCCCTATGCATCCCTTCATCAAAAGTGTTTTGCAACACTTCAATGTCTGCCCTGCTCAACTCTCCCCTAATTTCTGGGGTGTACTTGTGGGTCTTCTTATTTTATTCAAGATTCATAGACTCGGGGTCCCCAGCCTTTCTTTACTTATGGATCTTTTTAATGTCAAGCTCACCTCATTAGAGGGTTTCTTATATATCTCCAAGCGAACCACGGCTAGGCAGATCATTACTCACCTCCCGAGCTCCCATAAGGGTTGGAAGAAATAATTCTTTTTCGTTGGGGGCACCAATTGGGAGTATAACCCTGCTGACAGGACTGATACTCTGGGTATCCCTAGAACTTGGTCCACCCCTAATAACTTGAGTGAGCCCTTGCTCGAATTGATTGAGCTCTGGTTTGAAAATCGTTGAGTCAACTTTTTGACCTTTGCTCTTCTTGTGTTGCTTTTCAGGCATTCGACCAGAGCTCAGTGCTGAGGACGAGATGGTAAAGCGAAAGTTGGAGAAGTGCAATCTAGAGAAGTACTCCGAGCTTATCAAGCACTGGGTCTTAGTAACACAGGAATTCAGTCCTCCTGGGGTATCGATAGAAGCTCTATTCCATATCTCAGTTGTTAGGCCTGAAGACATAGAAGGTAACACTTTCTGAGTTGGTTCCCTTGCCTTCCCTTTTTTTTTCTCTCTCTCCTGTTTAACTTGCTTGGTCAAGATCTTCTAGGCTCCTCCCTAATGAAATCTACCTCTGAGAAACTCCAGGCTAAAGTTGACCTACTGAAGAAGAGTATGAAAAGTGGCAAACGAAAGGCCGATACAAACTCTGGAAGCAGCCCCGTTGACAGGGCTAAAGTGCAGAAGTTGGGAATGCCCTCTTCTGTTGCCTTGAGCAAGGGAGAACAGACTCCCTCATCTCAATCTCTGGCCCCTTCTCCTCTTCAAGGGGCCCAATTTGCCCCCTGAAAGACTTTTGAGCCAGGACTGGCTTCCCCTACCTCTTCTGAGGTTGAGGGAGCATTGAGGCTGATTACTGGAATCAAGCCAGACTTTGCACCCCCTCGAACCGCCTGAGCAACCATCCCAACTGCCTCTTTAGAGTCCCAAAGTCGAAAAGAGGGAGGGCTAGGAGACTGATGAAGAATCATTCTTCAACAATGCTGAGTTGGCTGTTGGGGTCATTTCATCCATTCTCCCTGAATTCGATATTCAGAGGGCCTCTACCATGTCTCATGAGGCCTCTTTCTGCTCAGCTCCCTAGGGAGCAACCATTATAAGTATTTTCACACTCGCTCTTAGCTCGGCACAGTTGAATTGTACTAATCTATGTCTGTTTCCTCTTTTTTTTTTTTGTTCACAGATAGCTCTTCACTTGAAGAACTTGATGGGCAGGGTCTAATCTTCGAAGGACTCTGCCAAAGCTTTGAAGACATACGAGTTTAAGGTCGCTGAGCTGACCTTTGACAATGAGAGCCTTAGAGCTCAGGTGCAAAAGCTCAAGGAGCAAATGAAGAAGCAAGCCTCTGACTACGAAGGCCTTCAAGCTACTAAGGATAGAGCTGAGGAAATAGAGAAGAAGGTCAGGGATGAGCTGAGGATGACTAGGGAAGAACTGCTACTCAAAACCAATGCCTGGAATAGAGCTAGCCAGGAAGCCTTTGATGCTCAGGGCTCCCTCGAGAGCCTTAGGAAGGAGTATGTTATACTGGCTGAGGTAAACGAGGGCCTATGCGGTGAGCTCAAGGTACAGAAGACAGCTGTCAAGGAGAGGGATGACATAATAGTCAAACTGAAGGATGATGTCACCACCAAGTGGGCCTCAGGATGGCTGGCATTTCAGCGTAAAGTGGAGAAGGCCTACCCAGACCTCGACTTTGACTTTGCCATCCCCACTGAGGAGGAGTTGGAGGAGTCTAATTCAAAGGGCGATGACAGCACCTTGGCTCCCGCTGCCTCTGATAGGGCTCTTGAAGGTACTGAAATGTCCACTCCTCTAGTTGCTCCTGCTAATATGTCATTTTCTGCTGATTTGGTAACGAGAGCTCTGCCTGAGATCGAGGCCGCCAGCTTCCTCACCTGTTCTTGGCTCTTTTGAGATTTCAACTGCTGCCTTGCCAGAAGGGTTGCCTGGTGAGCTGCCGAGCTCTGCCTCTGTTCTTGTTGCTGAGGCTACAGTAACTTTATTGCAGGATCCTCCACCTGTTCCCTCTTCAGAAACTTAGGATCTTTCAATTCCTTCTCTTTTTTTTTTAGCATTTGTAACTTCTATCGGGGAATGTAAACTTGGCCTGCTTTCCTGACTCATCTGAATGGTAAACGCACTAGTTTTTTCCTCTTTCTCTAATTGTTTTCTAACACAATCTAACTCGTTCTTTTAATACAGTCTACTTTACTCAATGTGATAGCACAATCCAACTTACTTTTCAGTGCAGTCTACTCTGCTCTAACACAAGAACACAATCCAACTTACTCTTCAATGCAGTCTACTCTGATTTTCTCAGATCTACTCTCATTGTTTTATGGTTAGTTGCTTGCATACTGCTCTGTACTCTCATTGCTCCCATTGCTTTGAGGGAAACTGAGTTCCTCTGAAAGTAAAGTTGTTGGAACTGCAAGTCTTCTGGCTTCCTAAATTCTTTTGAGAGAAAAGGAATTGAAATATGACTTTGGGAGATTACCAGGCTTGTGTTTGGTCGAAGAGAGTGTGTTACTTGTTTGAATAGTTCGGAGCTGCCTTGGAAGGTCCGTGCAGCCATACGAGCTACACTTAACTCATAAATATCTGAATGTTTGGGACCTCAGAGAGTCTTCCAGGATTGCTGAGCTCTACCGTGGATCCGTAGTTAATCTCCCATGTTATATTGCAGCTTATTGCCCTGAACTTTTGTTGGACAGTCGAGGGCTGTTATTGCTTGAGATGGATGAGGAGTATCAAGGGAATGTTGAGGCTACTTGGTCTGGAGTCTTATGGATGTTAACTTTCTGTTGTGTTTGTACGTCTGATTCTTGATCTTTTTTGTTTTTAAAAATCTTAAAGTAGAGCCCACCCCAAAGGGAGCATTGGATAGTGTACTTGACATTCCTCACAGTGACAAGATATTTACTGGATTTGGAAAAGAGAGTAAGCAACTTGATGCTGAGGTCCATCACAAGTACATCTTTGGAGGCCATATTGCTGCATGCATAGGAACTTTGTTAGAAGAAGAGCCTTTCTAGAAGTTTAACCCGAGGTCCACATAAGGCTTTTTCAAGGATATGTATCAGAAGGTCCACACAACCATACGAGCTGGTTTCTCTGGAAAGGCATCTTACCTCCAAAATCAGGAGTTGAGTTCTACCTAGGCTCACCGAGTGTTGAAAATGCTTGAGGCGGATGAGGGGTAACGGGGAAATGTTGAGACTATTATTTCCTTATGCTAATCCAACCTCACCACACAAAGTCTCTTTCTCTGAGCGCTCTTAGATGCTGGCCTTGTATGAACCTCTACCAAGAAGCCCCTGTTTCTATAGGGCTTGTCTATTGTCTTATTTTTGCTAAGTTACATAACTGATTATGCTCCTCTTTCCCCGTCTTTCCTTCCCCTTGAGGCAATGAGGCCCAGAGCTACCATGCCTACCCCTGACTGAGCTCTTAATTCCCCGGAGCTTGAAAACCCTTGGTGTAGACCTCCCAGAACTCCATTAGGGTTAGCAGAGCTTATTGACCCCCTCGAAATCTGGTTTCATTCTTGGATGGTCTCTCTTTGTTGCTGAGTGTAAAGACTAGGGTGTGGTTGCTTTTAGTGCATCTACTAGCTTTGCTGGGGATATGGTCCTAGCAGCTGCTTAGGCGCACGAAGCCTTGTTGTGCCTTAGGAATAAAGTTCCCCTTTTAGTCAGCCCAAAGAAATCTGAGAAGCCTCTTTCGGGATATGATCCAACTATTTAAATTATTGAACCTCGTTATAACCGAGGAAATAATCCGACCTCCTAGGCTTATCCAAGGCTATATCAAGCCTTCCTTGACTATTTAATGGCTCATGACTGGTAGAATCTGTCATTAACTCCTCCTTTATTGTCCATATTTTATTGTCTTCTTTAAACATATCCGTTGCCTTAATTTGAAAACCCAAAGGTCCGCCGCCTTTGGGTTCGGTGTGCTTCTTGATTCTTTAATATCTTGACTTCTTGTTCCGTGGACATTCATCCCCTTTGAAAGCTTTTCACCTTTGTGATCTTCTTCTCACGTCTCTCTTGTGCCTTCTTGCAACTCCAATGGCTGCCCCAATCTCCCCCCTGTTCAGGGAATGGAGCTCCTGTAAAATTGAGTGGGAGTGGAAAACCTGTTACTTAGTGCCTTCGTTATTGTCACCGTCAGACTTAGTCGGGATAAAGAAGAAATTATTTCTTGACGTGGAACTAGTTTTGCGAGCCCCATCTTCTAACGAGCCCTGTAATTATCTCCCTCGAGGGGAGACTTGCTTTTTTGAGGGGGCTTTGGACATGGGGTTGTGTCTCCCCATTCATCTCGTTGTTGGTTACATCTTGGCCTATTGTTGGTTATGCCCTTCTCGTTTCTCTCTCAAGGGGTGGGCCATCATGATCAGTTTCTTTCTGTTTTGGCGCTTGCGTGGTGATGACAAATTCTCCACTGTGGGAGAATTCTTCTATTTTTTCGATGTCGAGGAGGATGAGGTCCTGAGCTTTGTCTATTTTTAGTGGAGACACTTCAAGCTGTGGCGTCTGGTGTTTGACCTTCCTTCTCCTCCTGAGGGATGGGTCAATCATTTCTTTTATATAACTGAGGATTCTTGGAGATCCATAGAGCTGCACTACAGAGAGTACAGAGTTCCCAGATCCTAGAGGAGCTACTCTTATTCGGGTAAGTATGTCGGCAACCTGTATTTGTTCGGGTCTCTTGATGTAATCTCCTAATCGTAGGAATTAATTTGGTTGGCAGGTCCTCCCGAATTGGATCTGTTAGAGGAGATGCGAATTGATCAGATGATAGAAGTTGAGCCTGTGTCCTATTTTGAGCTGGTGACATCATATAATTTGTTTCTGTTTAGTGTTGCTGGTGTCGCTATGGACTTTATTTCTTACCCAGATTCTGCTGATTCCTGTCCTTCTGAATCTGATGAGGTTGAGAACGTTGGTACTTCCTCTGGAAAACGCAAAAATAGCCATGCCAGTGACTCCTCTTCTTCATCCGGATCTTCTCTGGCTGCCATACTGTTCTGCTCCACTGGTCAGAGACTTGCAAATCTTTTAACAAAAGCCCAAAAGGAAAGGGATGAGCTGAAAGAAGAAAATGCCCGCCTGAATGAGGAAGTCGTAGAGCTCTGGAGACGCTTAAAGGGCGAATAAGGATTAAGAATATCTCTTGCTACCCCCTTTGTTCTTTTTTTTATACTATTGCTGGATATATGAACCTCTGTTCTTATTTGATGGCTACTGGTTCTTCTGTGGACTCTTGAACTTGTAATCTTGAATCTAGTTATATGTCTCTATTCACGGGTTTTAGGACCCTTTTTAGTGGATTGGTAGGGTAAGCTGTGAGCTATAGAGTTCGTTTTACAAACCAAAGAGTTCATCATGAGCTATAAGGCTCTTTTTATGCACTGAACTGTTCGAAGTAAGCTGTAGAGCTCTGTTTACGAACTGAAAAGTTCATTTTTATTTTATGAGTTGAGTAGCTCATCTTCATTTTATGGGCTGAAGAGCTCATCTTATCTTTATGAGCTGGAAAGCTCATCTCAATTTTATGAGCTGAAGAGCTCACCTTTATTTTATGAACTGAAGAGTTCATCTTATCTTTATGAGCTAGAAGTTCATCTTAATTTTATGAGCTGAAAAGTTCACCTTTATTTTGTGAGCTGAAGAGCTCATCTTTATTTTATGAACTGAAGAGGTCATCTCATCTTTATGAGCTGAAAAGCTCATCTCAATTTTATGAGCTGAAGAGCTCATCATTATTTTATGAGCTGAACAACTCATCTTATCTTTATGAGCTGGAAAGCTCATCTCAATTTTATGAGCTAAAGAGCTCATCATTATTTTATGAGCTGAAGAGCTCATCTTGGTTTTATGAGCTGGAGAGCTCATCTTTGAGTTGGAAGCATTTTTTTTTTTTGCAAGCATATACAGGGAGGGTCAAAAGCTCTCCATTTAATTGAAAGAATGATTTTATTACAGANGCTCATCTTAATTTTATGAGCTGAAAAGTTCACCTTTATTTTGTGAGCTGAAGAGCTCATCTTTATTTTGTGAGCTGAAGAGCTCATCTTATCTTTATGAGCTAGGAAAGCTCATCTCAATTTTATGAGCTGAAGAGCTCATCATTATTTTATGAGCTGAACAACTCATCTTATCTTTATGAGCTGGAAAGCTCATCTCAATTTTATGAGCTGAAGAGCTCACCTTTATTTTATGAACTGAAGAGTTCATCTTATCTTTATGAGCTAGAAGCTCATCTTAATTTTATGAGCTGAAAAGTTCACCTTTATTTTGTGAGCTGAAGAGCTCATCTTTATTTTATGAACTGAAGAGGTCATCTCATCTTTATGAGCTGAAAAGCTCATCTCAATTTTATGAGCTGAAGAGCTCATCATTATTTTATGAGCTGAACAACTCATCTTATCTTTATGAGCTGGAAAGCTCATCTCAATTTTATGAGCTAAAGAGCTCATCATTATTTTATGAGCTGAAGAGCTCATCTTGGTTTTATGAGCTGGAGAGCTCATCTTTGAGTTGGAAGCATTTTTTTTTTTTGCAAGCATATACAGGGAGGGTCAAAAGCTCTCCATTTAATTGAAAGAATGATTTTATTACAGAAAAACTTACTGAAAAAACCTCTTAAGGTGTTCTGCATTCCAAGAATGAGGCCGAATTTTTCCTTCCTCAGTTTGCAGCTCATAGTTCCCAGGCCTGATAACTCTTGATATAATATAAGGACCTTCCCAATTTGGGCCTAGTTTTCCATGGGAAGGGTCCTTCCTCGCAAGCAGTAGCTTTCTAAGCACTAGATCCCCTACCTTGTAACTTTTGTGCTTTACTTTCTTGTCGTAGTACCTAGCTATCTTCCTCTGATAATGTTTTATGCGCTGTAAGGCCTCATCTCTCTTCTCATCCAATAGATCGAGGTTGAGTAGCACCGCCTCATCATTATGCCTTACGTTGCTAAACTCAGTTTTGGGGGACGGAAGCCCTATCTCCACGGGAGCCACTGCTTCAGTTTTGAAAGCCAACGCAAACGGAGTTTCCCGAGTGGTTGGCTTGGCTGTGGTTCTGTAAGCTCATAACACCTTAGGGAGCTGCTCCGCCCATTTTCCTTTTAGTGCTTCCATCTTAGTTTTCAGGGCAGTCTTTATTGTTTGAATGATGACCTCTGCCTGCCCATTGGATTGGGGATGAGCTGGGGCCGAAAAGAAATTTCTTATCCCCAACTCGGCACAAAACTTCTTGAACTTAGGGTTATCGAACTGCTTTCCATTGTCTAAAATAACTGCCCTTGGAATCCCAAACCTGCAGATTATCAACTTCCAAATAAAGTTTTGGACTTTTTGTTCCGTGATTGTTGCCAAAGGCTCTGCCTCTGCCCATTNAAAAGGTTGGCACTTGTCACTTGATTTGGATACAAAACGACTCAAGGCAGATATCTTTCCTGTCAGACGTTGGATCTCCCTGATTTTGGACGGTGGTCGCATATCCAGAACTGCCTTAACCTTTTCTGGGTTAGCCTCGATTCCTCTGCTGTTGACTATGAATCCCAAAAACTTCCCTGCTGNTGAGGTAGTCACCCCAATAATGGCGAACTTACATTGTCTAACCCCCGTAGGGATGGGGCCAAGTATATCTAAACCCCACTGTTGAAAAGGCCAGGGGCTCACCACCGATGTTAGGAGCTCTAGTGGGTAGTGGGGAATNCGATTCTGCTAGGTGCTCGATGTGTAGCTCTACCTTCAGTGATTTTATCAACATGTCGTCGATATAGACCTCCATGGATGTCCCAATTTNGTAGTGGGGAATATTGGTATGTATTTGGCAAGCTTTACATCTTTTGACAAGATCTGCAGCATCTTTGAGCATAGTGGGCCAGTAGTACCCTTGCCTTAATGCTTTTCCTATGAGGGCCCGAGCTCCGATGTGATTGTCGCAGACTCCTTCATGGACCTCTCTGAGTATGTAGTNTAAAATATTCTATTCACTAGGCGCTGATAGGTGGCTCTAGCATTCTTCAATCCAAAAGNACCTCTCTGAGTATGTAGTTAGCATCCTCATCTCCCACACATTTGAGTAGAGGTGTCAAAAATTCTCATTTGTATAGGTTTCCCTACAAGATAGAAAATCTGGCTGACCTGACTCTTAGTTTTGCAACTTCTTTGGGATCTTCCGGCAAAGTCCCAGTTTGAAGATACCCTCTGACGGGGTCCATCAAGCTTTGTGGTGTTTGCACNTAATTATAACTTGAGAAAGCATCCATGATGCTGAGGAGCTCATGCCCAGCAGTTGCATCCACGATCAAGTAGATTCGAGGTAAGGGAAAGCTGTCCTTGGGGCATACTCGATTGAGATTAGTGAAATCAATGCAAAGCTGTTATTTCCTATTGGTCTTCTTGACCAGCACCATATTCGCCAACCAGGTAGGGTAGTCNCAAGCTTTGTGGTGTTTGCACAAGCAAAAATTCTTCATCTTCCATGCATACAGATGGTTCTGCTAAATGTTCCACGAGAATTAATCTATCCAAATTCTCCTACGAAGCTGTTGCCAACCTTGCCAAGGTGTCTGCTCTTGAATTTTTGGCTTTAGGAACGTGCTTGAACTTAACTTGCACAAACTTCTTGATCAATTCCTGTACCTTCCTGAGGTAGAGAACCATTTTCTCACCCTTGGCCTCGTATGACTCCTCTATTTGTTTCACGACAAGCTGGGAATTGCTGCTGATCTCTAGTTGCTCAGCCTCTATTGAATGAGCAAGGTTGAGCCCAGTAATGACAGCTTTATATTCTGCCTCGTTGTTTGAAGCCTTAAACTCAAACCTGAGGGCGTATTCCACGTCTATTCCATCTGGAGAGGTCAGGATCAATCCTACGTCGCTTCCTTGGGCATTGGCAACTTCGTCTACCAAAAGTTTTCATACGGGAAGGTCAGGTATTAGTAGTGTGGCTTCCGCGGGTGTTACTGCAATGAATTATGTGATGAAATCTGCCAAAATTTGCCCTTTGATTGCAGTCCTTGGCTTATACCTAATATCAAATTCGCTGAGCTCTATCGCCCACTTAACTAGCCTTCCTGAATACTCTAGTTTATGAAACACTTGCTTCATTGGTTGATCTGTTGGAACCTCGATAGTATAAGCTTGAAAATATGGTCTAAGTCTCCTAGCCGTAGTCATCAGGGCCAAAACTAGCTTCTCCATCTTTGGATATCTCTCTTCTGCCCCCCTCAGCGCTCTGCTACAGTAGTACACTAGTTGCTGAGCTCTGTCTCGCTCTCTAACTAGTGTTGCGCTAGTTGAGAAATCCGAGACAGCTAAATAAAGAGTAAGCACTTCCCCTTCTAAGGGGTTTATCAGGACAGAGGGAGAACTTAGGTACTCCTTCAGTGCTTTGAACGCTTCCTCACACCGGGTATCCCACTGAAAAGCCTTCTTCAACACCTGAAAAAAAGGTTGGCACTTGTCACTTGATTTGGATACAAAACGACTCAAGGCAGATATCTTTCCTGTCAGACGTTGGATCTCCCTGATTTTGGACGGTGGTCGCATATCCAGAACTGCCTTAACCTTTTCTGGGTTAGCCTCGATTCCTCTGCTGTTGACTATGAATCCCAAAAACTTCCCTGCTGATACTCCAAAGGCGCACTTTGCAGGGTTGAGTCTCATCTTGTACTCCTTGAGGATTTGAAACGATTCTGCTAGGTGCTCGATGTGTAGCTCTACCTTCAGTGATTTTATCAACATGTCGTCGATATAGACCTCCATGGATGTCCCAATTTGCTTCTAAAATATTCTATTCACTAGGCGCTGATAGGTGGCTCTAGCATTCTTCAATCCAAAAGGCATGACCTGGTAGTAGTAAGTTCCCTGTTCAGTCACAAATGAAGTCTTCTCCTGGTCCGCTGGGTCCATCCTGATCTAATTATAACTTGAGAAAGCATCCATGATGCTGAGGAGCTCATGCCCAGCAGTTGCATCCACGATCAAGTAGATTCGAGGTAAGGGAAAGCTGTCCTTGGGGCATACTCGATTGAGTTAGTGAAATCAATGCAAAGCTGCTATTTCCTATTGGTCTTCTTGACCAGCACCATATTCGCCAACCAGGTAGGGTAGTCCACCTCTCTGATGGCTTTGGCGTGGAGGAGTTTACTAACCTCCTTGTTAATTGCCTTCTGGCATTCTGGAACAAAACTTCTCCGCTTCTGTTTAATAGGTTTGCAAATGGGATTCACGCTTAGTTTGTGTGTGATGATTGAGGGGTCAATACCTTTCATGTCCTCTTGCTTCCAAGCGAACACCCCCATGTTCTTCCTCATGAACTGGGTGAGTAGGTCTTTCATTTTTTTTGCTCAACTTAGATCCCACGTAAACAATATGTTCAGGCTCCTCATCGAGCTGGATTGGCTCTAGTTCTTCTAACGGTATGGGCCTGGTGTCCAGCTCGTCCCTCATGTCAAGCTCATCTAGCTGGATAGTTTCAATCTCTTTCTATTTCACCGAGGTCATGCAGCACTCCCTGGCTATTCGCTAGTCTCCTCAGACCATTCTAACTCCATTTTCTATAGGAAATTTTACGACCAGGTGATATGTTGAGGGGATGGCCTTCATTGCGTTGAGGGATGGTATCCCAAGTAGTATATTACACGCGGAAGGGGCATCAACTACCAAGAATATTACAATGGTGGTGGCTTAACAAGGAGGGTCCCCCATAGTGAGCACGAGTTAGATAGATCCCAGGGGTAACACCCTCTCCCCTGAGAACCCCATCAAGTGAGCATTCACTGGCTCAAGCTTATCCCTTCCTATGCCCATTTTGTCAAAGGCAAAGGCAAAAATGATGTCGACCGAGCTCCCATTGTCAATTAGAACTCGATGAACAGTTTGGTTTGCCACAATGGCCCTTACAACCAACGAGTCATCACGGGGATACTGACAGTTTTCCAAGTCTGNTACGTCGCTTCCTTGGGCATTGGCAACTTCGTCTACCAAAAGTTTTCATACGGGAAGGTCAGGTATTAGTAGTGTGGCTTCCGCGGGTGTTACTGCAATGAATTATGTGATGAAATCTGCCAAAATTTGCCCTTTGATTGCAGTCCTTGGCTTATACCTAATATCAAATTCGCTGAGCTCTATCGCCCACTTAACTANTGAGTATGTAGTTAGCATCTTTATCTCTCACACATTTGAGTAGAGGTGTCAAAAATCCTCGTTTGTATAGGTTTCCCTGCAAGATAGAAAATCTGGCTGACATGACTCTCAGTTTCGTAGCTTCTTTAGGATCTTCCAGCAAAGTCCTAGTTTGAAGATATCCTCTGACGGGGTCCATCCAGCTCTATGGTGTTTGCACAGGCAAAAATTTTTCATCTTTCATGCATACAAATGGTTTTGCTAGATGCTCCACTGGAATTAACCTATCCAAATTCTCCTGCGAAGCTATTGCCAACCTTGCCAAGGCGTTTACTCTTGAATTTTTGGCTCTAGGAACATGCTTGAACTTAACTTGCACAAACTTCTTGATTAATTCCTGTACCTTCCTGAGGTAAAAAACCATTTTCTCACCCTTGGCCTCGTATGACTCCTCTATTTGTTTCATGACAAGCTGAAAATCGCTACTGATCTCCAACTACTCGGCTTCCATTGAATGAGCAAGATTGAGCCCAACAATGATAGCTTCATACTCTACCTCGTTGTTCGAAGCCTTAAACCCAAACCTGATGGCGTATTCCATGTCTATTACATCTGGAGAGGTCAGGATCAATCTTGCTTCGCTTCCTTGGGCATTAGCAGCTCCGTCTACCGAAAGTTTCCATACGGGAAGGTCAAGTATCAGTAATGTGGCTTTCGCGGGTGTTACTACAGTGAATTCTGTATTGAAATCTGCCAAAATTTGCCCTTTGATCGCAGTCCTTGGCTTATACTTAACATCAAACTCGCTGAGCTCTAGCGCCCACTTAACTAGCCTTCCTAAAGATTCTAGTTTATGCAACACTTGCTTCATTGGCTGATCTATTGAAACCTCGATAGTTGAGCCTGAAAATATGGTCTTAGTCTCCTAGCCGTAGTCACCAAGGCCAAAACTAGCTTCTTCATCTTTGGATATCTCTCCTCTGCCCCCCTCAGAGTTATACTACAATAGTATACTGGTTGCTGAGCTCTGTCTCGTTCCCTAACTAGTGCTGCACTGGTTGAAAAATCCGAGACAGCTAAATAAAGAGTAAGCACTTCCCCTTCTAAGGGGTTTATCAGGACAGAGGGAGAACTTAGGTACTCCTCAGTGCTTTGAACGCTTCCTCACACCGGGTATCCCACTGAAAAGCCTTCTTCAACACCTAAAAGAAAGGTTGACACTTGTCACTTGATTTGAATACAAAACGACTCAAGACAGCTATCTTTCCTGTCAGACGTTGGATCTCCCTGATTTTGGACGGTGGTCGCATATCCAGAACTGCCTTAACCTTTTCTGGGTTAGCCTTGATTCCTCTGCTGTTGACTATGAATCCCAAAAACTTCCCTGCTGATACTCCAAAGGCGCACTTTGCAGGGTTGAGTCTCATCTTGTACTCCTTGAGGATTTGAAATGATTCTGCTAGGTGCTCGATGTGTAAGCTCTGCTTTCAGTGATTTTATCAACATGTCGTCGATATAGACCTCCATGAATGTCCCAATTTGCTTCTGAAACATTCTATTCACTAGGCATTGATAGGTGGCTCTAGCATTCTTCAATCCAAAAGGCATGACCTGGTAGTAGTAAGTTCCCTGTTCAGTCACAAATGAAGTCTTCTCCTGGTCCACTGGGTCCATCCTGATCTAATTATAACCTGAGAAAGCATCCATGATGCTGAGGAGCTCATGCCCAACAGTTGCATCCACGATCAAGTCGATTCGAGGTAAGGGAAAGCTGTCCTTGGGGCATACTCGATTGAGTTAGTGAAATCAATGCAAAGCTGCTATTTCCTATTGGTCTTCTTGACCAGCACCATATTCGCCAACCAGGTAGGGTAGTCCACCTCTCTGATGGCTTTGGCGTGGAGGAGTTTACTAACCTCCTTGTTAATTGCCTTCTGGCATTCTGGAACAAAACTTCTCCGCTTCTGTTTAATAGGTTTGCAAATGGGATTCACGCTTAGTTTGTGTGTGATGATTGAGGGGTCAATACCTTTCATGTCCTCTTGCTTCCAAGCGAACACCCCCATGTTCTTCCTCATGAACTGGGTGAGTAGGTCTTTCATTTTTTTTGCTCAACTTAGATCCCACGTAAACAATATGTTCAGGCTCCTCATCGAGCTGGATTGGCTCTAGTTCTTCTAACGGTATGGGCCTGGTGTCCAGCTCGTCCCTCATGTCAAGCTCATCTAGCTGGATAGTTTCAATCTCTTTCTATTTCACCGAGGTCATGCAGCACTCCCTGGCTATTCGCTAGTCTCCTCAGACCATTCTAACTCCATTTTCTATAGGAAATTTTACGACCAGGTGATATGTTGAGGGGATGGCCTTCATTGCGTTGAGGGATGGTATCCCAAGTAGTATATTACACGCGGAAGGGGCATCAACTACCAAGAATATTACAATGGTGGTGGCTTAACAAGGAGGGTCCCCCATAGTGAGCACGAGTTAGATAGATCCCAGGGGTAACACCCTCTCCCCTGAGAACCCCATCAAGTGAGCATTCACTGGCTCAAGCTTATCCCTTCCTATGCCCATTTTGTCAAAGGCAAAGGCAAAAATGATGTCGACCGAGCTCCCATTGTCAATTAGAACTCGATGAACAGTTTGGTTTGCCACAATGGCCCTTACAACCAACGAGTCATCACGGGGATACTGACAGTTTTCCAAGTCTGGATCTGAGAAAGTGATGGTTGTGCTCAGCCGAGATATTTTGGACACGGTGTGTACTTTCAGCGCTTCGCCAGCTCTGATCCTGCGCAGGTGTGCTTTCCTAGCTGCACTAGATTCTCCACCGCCAGTAAATCCTCCAGATATCACTCTGATCTCCCTTAACGGTTGCTGGTGCTGCGCAGGGGCTTGTTGTTGTGGTGTTGGTGGTGGTGGAGCCCTGTCCTGGTTGTCATGGGCGACAAATCGTCGTAACTGTCCCCTCTAGATTAAGCACTCAATCTCTTTTTTTAGCTGGATACAATTTTTGGTATGATTGCCATGATCCCTATGATACTTGCAATATTTCGTAGGGTCTCTTTTAGACGGATATGCCTTCATTCGTGGAGGCCACCTTAGAAATTTCTCGTTCTGCACCTTGTATAGGANATACTCTAGTTTATGAAACACTTGCTTCATTGGTTGATCTGTTGGAACCTCGATAGTATAAGCTTGAAAATATGGTCTAAGTCTCCTAGCCGTAGTCATCAGGGCCAAAACTAGCTTCTCCATCTTTGGATATCTCTCTTCTGCCCCCCTCAGCGCTCTGCTACAGTAGTACACTAGTTGCTGAGCTCTGTCTCGCTCTCTAACTAGTGTTGCGCTAGTTGAGAAATCCGAGACAGCTAAATAAAGAGTAAGCACTTCCCCTTCTAAGGGGTTTATCAGGACAGAGGGAGAACTTAGGTACTCCTTCAGTGCTTTGAACGCTTCCTCACACCGGGTATCCCACTGAAAAGCCTTCTTCAACACCTAAAAGAAAGGTTGACACTTGTCACTTGATTTGAATACAAAACGACTCAAGACAGCTATCTTTCCTGTCAGACGTTGGATCTCCCTGATTTTGGACGGTGGTCGCATATCCAGAACTGCCTTAACCTTTTCTGGGTTAGCCTTGATTCCTCTGCTGTTGACTATGAATCCCAAAAACTTCCCTGCTGATACTCCAAAGGCGCACTTTGCAGGGTTGAGTCTCATCTTGTACTCCTTGAGGATTTGAAATGATTCTGCTAGGTGCTCGATGTGTAAGCTCTGCTTTCAGTGATTTTATCAACATGTCGTCGATATAGACCTCCATGAATGTCCCAATTTGCTTCTGAAACATTCTATTCACTAGGCATTGATAGGTGGCTCTAGCATTCTTCAATCCAAAAGGCATGACCTGGTAGTAGTAAGTTCCCTGTTCAGTCACAAATGAAGTCTTCTCCTGGTCCACTGGGTCCATCCTGATCTAATTATAACCTGAGAAAGCATCCATGATGCTGAGGAGCTCATGCCCAACAGTTGCATCCACGATCAAGTCGATTCGAGGTAAGGGAAAGCTGTCCTTGGGGCATACTCGATTGAGTTAGTGAAATCAATGCAAAGCTGCTATTTCCTATTGGTCTTCTTGACCAGCACCATATTCGCCAACCAGGTAGGGTAGTCCACCTCTCTGATGGCTTTGGCGTGGAGGAGTTTACTAACCTCCTTGTTAATTGCCTTCTGGCATTCTGGAACAAAACTTCTCCGCTTCTGTTTAATAGGTTTGCAAATGGGATTCACGCTTAGTTTGTGTGTGATGATTGAGGGGTCAATACCTTTCATGTCCTCTTGCTTCCAAGCGAACACCCCCATGTTCTTCCTCATGAACTGGGTGAGTAGGTCTTTCATTTTTTTTGCTCAACTTAGATCCCACGTAAACAATATGTTCAGGCTCCTCATCGAGCTGGATTGGCTCTAGTTCTTCTAACGGTATGGGCCTGGTGTCCAGCTCGTCCCTCATGTCAAGCTCATCTAGCTGGATAGTTTCAATCTCTTTCTATTTCACCGAGGTCATGCAGCACTCCCTGGCTATTCGCTAGTCTCCTCAGACCATTCTAACTCCATTTTCTATAGGAAATTTTACGACCAGGTGATATGTTGAGGGGATGGCCTTCATTGCGTTGAGGGATGGTATCCCAAGTAGTATATTACACGCGGAAGGGGCATCAACTACCAAGAATATTACAATGGTGGTGGCTTAACAAGGAGGGTCCCCCATAGTGAGCACGAGTTAGATAGATCCCAGGGGTAACACCCTCTCCCCTGAGAACCCCATCAAGTGAGCATTCACTGGCTCAAGCTTATCCCTTCCTATGCCCATTTTGTCAAAGGCAAAGGCAAAAATGATGTCGACCGAGCTCCCATTGTCAATTAGAACTCGATGAACAGTTTGGTTTGCCACAATGGCCCTTACAACCAACGAGTCATCACGGGGATACTGACAGTTTTCCAAGTCTGGATCTGAGAAAGTGATGGTTGTGCTCAGCCGAGATATTTTGGACACGGTGTGTACTTTCAGCGCTTCGCCAGCTCTGATCCTGCGCAGGTGTGCTTTCCTAGCTGCACTAGATTCTCCACCGCCAGTAAATCCTCCAGATATCACTCTGATCTCCCTTAACGGTTGCTGGTGCTGCGCAGGGGCTTGTTGTTGTGGTGTTGGTGGTGGTGGAGCCCTGTCCTGGTTGTCATGGGCGACAAATCGTCGTAACTGTCCCCTCTAGATTAAGCACTCAATCTCTTTTTTTAGCTGGATACAATTTTTGGTATGATTGCCATGATCCCTATGATACTTGCAATATTTCGTAGGGTCTCTTTTAGACGGATATGCCTTCATTCGTGGAGGCCACCTTAGAAATTTCTCGTTCTGCACCTTGTATAGGATCTGGGACACTGTCGCAGTGAGAGGGGTATATTGCTGAGGTGCGTACCTCGGTTGTAATTCAGGTTGCAGGGGGCCTAAGTGGTCCCTAACGTTCCCCCTCCTTTTTGGGGATCGCTCTTTGTCTCTTCTGGGAGATCTATCTCTCTTTGGAGATCTGTTTATTTCCCTTTCTCTCCTGGGACTTCGGTTCCTCTTTTTCTCGTCCTTTCCCTTGTGTCTATGTGCGGAAGAGCTCCCTACCTTAGAAAGAAGAGTTTCTTCGTCGTTTATGTATTTCTTCGCTTTAGCAAGCACCTCGGTCATGCTTGCTTGGGGATTTTTTGATATGGAGAACATCAAATATTTAGACTGCACCCCTAAACTAGCTATGAAGGCAGTGATGACAAACTTTTCATCTGGGACATCCACCTTTAACGACTCCGAATTAAATCTTTGGACATATGATCTGAGGTTTTCTTATGGTCCCTGTTTCACATTCAAAAGGTGATAGCTCAGCTTTCTATAGGTTCGAGACCATATGAAGTGGGATACGAAGGAAATGGAAAGCTCTTTGAAGGGTGAGATTGAGGCCAGGGGGAGCCTGTTAAACCACGCCAAGGCTGAACCCTTTAAAGTGATGGCCAAGGCTCGACAGCGTACGGGGTCCTGGTACCCGTGCAATTCCATCTGGTTCTTATAAGTATTGAGGTGGTCCATAGGGTCCCTGGTTCCATCAAAGGACTCTATCTGTGGCATCCTGAACTTTGGTTGGAGGGGAAAATGCAACACCCCAAGCGTGAATAGAGATTCAGTCTGCTGCACCAAGGCGTCCATTGTAACTGGAGCTTTACTTCTGACCGCTTCCTTCATGTGGCTGAACTCCTGTTGGATGCCCTTGAAGCGTTGCTCCCAATATTGATCCCTTCTTTCCTGCTAATAAGGGAAGACATCATTCTTCTCACCTTCATGGTTTTGACTTTGTAATTCCTCATTGTGGTCGTTCCTAGGGGTAGTTGGGGAACCTACCCCAAGGTCTGGCTATTCTCCCCCCCTTCTTTGTCTTCTTTGAGTGGATCAAGGTGTTGTTGATCCCTGTAGTGGGAACTATTCTGACCTTCTTGGGCCAGACGTGCCTCCTGTGGGTGCTGTAAGAGCTTCAAGAACTCCTCGTTTTGCTTTATCAAGTGCTAATTGACGAGGCAAAGGGCCTCCATCTCGTTATTTGTGGGGGGATTCCCCATAGGAAGATCAATCTTTGGGACATTCTCAGGCTATCTGCCATTGGTGGCTCCCTGTTGGTCCTGTATCCGAGATGGGTTTGTTTGGCTTCTGCTCATGTTTCGTGTTGACACCATCGTCACTTAAATATCATCTTATTTGTAACAGGAATGGTCGTTCCCACAGACGGCGCCAAACTGATGATGCTAAACTAATGTGAGTGAATAGAGTGCGCGGGAAAAATGGTGAAGTTAGGCTGCCAATTTCATAATGGCAGTGATGAAGTGTTTCTTAGGGGATAGGGGAATTTGCACAATTGGAATATAGTGGTTCACCGACTTTAGAGCTCGGCTAATCCACTCTCAAATGGAGTCTCTTGCTCCTTTTCTTCTCTATTGATTATTCGAATGTAATACAAGACAGTGCACAATCCGATTAGGGTTCTTCTTTTTTTTTTCTCCCCCTCTTGATGAGGCGTTACATAGTATTTATAAGGTTACCTTCTATTCCGTGGGATTTCAGCCGAGATCTTTGCCCATTATTCATGGGATCCTCCTTGATTTTAGGAGAGAATCTTTGTTGAGAGTTTCATGCATGGGCCCAATTTTTGCAGTCATTCAGCTGTTTTCTGGTTGGTTCAGCTACGATCTCCCTGAGGGGAGCTCCACCCCTGGTTCTCTGAGTTCCTCGTGTCTTTCCTAACCTCCTCACCTGACCTCCTAACCTGAGTTCACAGCTAGGGCTTGTTTGAGGTATCATCAATGTTAAACACAAACCCCAATTCCATTCAATATAGCATAAACATTGTATTTTAATGATTTTAATAATATAATTCAAATTAGCACAAACTCCAATTTCATTCCCACCCACCCACTTGTAATTAAAAATTCAGTGGATCCCACTTCTTTTTCTTTTGTCTTTCTTTTGCTTGTTCTTTTCTCCTCCCCCACCTAACAGAGTAACAGGCCACCTTCTCTCTATGCATTTTTCTCTCCCCACTCTCCTTAATCTCTCCCCGTCTTTCACACTCTATCTTTCTCACTCAACAAGTCGTCGATGCTCAGCTATCACCAACCAACTCACCTCCAAGGACTGCAAAGCTTATACACCAACGACTTGAGTTCATCTTCTTCAGCGAAGAACTCACAAATCTATGTTAAAGCATGATTTTTTTTTATTAGATCCAAGTCATTTTTTGCTAAATTTGTTATGTGTGTGACTTTCTTGACATTTGATTATGATTTTTTTTTTATTTTACCTTTGTATATAATGAAGATCTGATCTATTTGTGTTAGATTCTGATATGGACGAAACTCATGGCCAGGCCTTGATGGCCCAGACACCTGACCAGCCCAAGAGGTCCGGAGCAGAAAAACAGGACCTGGCATCGACAAAAACCTACAGCCCAGCAGTCCAGGTCCAGCCCAAACCATAAGGCAATTCATAGAGTAAAAGCCCAATCCAAGTTATTTCTAGATGAGCAAAGGGGACCACGCGTCCAAGGGGACCACCCCTAACACCTGCAGCGATCCCAGAGAAGGTAGAGCACCAAGCCACTAGAGATCATGGCAACGGCAGCGCCGGATAAACAGGGACGCTGGATGAACAGTGATCGTGGCGGCAGAAGAAGCAAGAGGGGGTCAGAGGAAAGGACAGCTGGAGGCCCTAGGAGAAGTTGGTATAAATGGATAACGATAAGAAGAGGACGACAACGACATCTCCCCCAACAAAAAAAAGATCAGAGAACATTTGAGAGAGCGTAGAAAGCTGAGAGAGAATACCAAAATAATCATCCTTTGTAAGTGGACCCTGAGTCCCAAGTCACTAGAGACACTTTGCCGACAGATGAATACATAATCCCAACAAGCAAGAGACTCTGTTGATAGTGGACGTAACCTTAGTCCTTCGGCTAAGGTGAACCACTTATATTCCTTATCCAACTGTTCATAAAAGATTAATCCACAATATGCAAAGCCATTCTCACAATATCACCCCATCATAATCGAGCTAGGGCCCCAAAATCCGTGCACCATCAGTTGGCGCCGTCTGCGGGAACGTTTTTGTAAAACCCAAAAAAAAAAAATTATTATTATTATTATTATTAAAATCCTAATAAAAGGGGTAAAATAATNCAAGCTAGGGCCCCAAAATCCGTGCACCATCAGTTGGCGCCGTCTGTGGGAACGTTTTTGTAAAACCCGAAAAAATTATTATTATTATTATTATTATTATTATTATTATTAAAATCCTAATAAAAGGGGTAAAATAATAATTAATTGTTAAATTATGGGTCAAAAACATAAAAAACATAAAAAGACTTTGTCTTCCACTTTTTATGCCTTCTCCAGCCGGCGAAACAGAGAGAGTGAAAAAAAAAATGAGTTTTTATTTTTATTTTTTCTCTTTTCTTCCTTCTCAGATCTAGGAAAATTTAACCGTTTAATCGCTTCGGGCCAAGAACTAAAGTTGCTCTACTCAGCGAAAGCTACGCAACCACACCAAATATCGTATTTTTCTCCGAAGGAATATCAAAGCCGATAATCTAGGCCTAAAACTTAGAAAGCTAAATTTGGGCTTCCTTGGCGTTCTAGTAAGTGGTCTCACGCTACGAGAGGTAGGGTTTCCCCTATTTAGATTTAATTTCAACTTAAAATATGGCATATGAAATGAGTAGATTATGAGTGTATATCACATGTTAGGTCATGACTAGTGGGTCAAATATAGAATCTATAATTAATCTTGTGATTAATAAAATTCTATTGTGATTAACTTGGTGTAAGTTAATGTTAGTAGTTTAAA
>CAUOFW020001025.1:188524-200142 GCA_963454935.2 Ilex paraguariensis | reverse complement strand
GTCTTTGTTGATGACATACTGATCTACTCCAAGTCTGAGGAGGAGCATGAAGGTCACTTGAGGGTTGTTCTCCAGATCTTGAGAGACCACCAGTTGTATGCCAAGTTCAGCAAGTGTGAATTTTGGCTTACGGAGGTAAAATTTTTGGGACACGTGGTGTCAGCTTCGGGTGTGTCAGTTGATCCGGAGAAGGTTGAGGCAGTTATGAGTTGGGAGAGGCCGAAGTCAGTCTTTGAGATACGTAGTTTCTTGGGATTGGCAGGGTACTACCGGAGGTTCATCGAGGACTTCTCTCGACTAGCCGCACCTATGACCAAGTTGACCCGGAAAGAGGTCAAGTTTCAGTGGGATGAATCGTGTGAGAGAGCATTTCAAGAGTTAAAGAAGAGACTTACTTCACCTCCAATTTTGATAGTTCCGGAGAGAGGATAGAGGTACACAGTGTATTGTGATGCCTCCAAAGACGGACTTGGGTGTGTTTTGATGCAGTCTGGGAGGGTGGTAGCTTATGGTTCTAGAAAGTTGAAGAGCCACGAGCAGAACTATCCCACACATGACTTGGAGTTAGCGGCTATTGTTTTTGCCTTGAAGGCATGGCACCACTATCTATATGGAGAACAGTTTGAGATATTTTCGGACCATAAAAGTCTGAAGTACATTTTCACGCAGCGGGACCTCAATATGAGACAGCGCAGGTGGATGGAGTACCTAGAGGACTATGACTTCACTTTGCATTACCATCCCGGTAAGGCAAATGTGGTGGCTGATGCACTGAGTCGAAAGTCACGGGGAGTTTTGGCCAGTATAGCTTCCCAGGAGTTGCTAATGCCTGAGACTGTTGGACAGTTCAGGCTACACTACAGAGGTCAGACTCATGGTACTTTGGGGAGTCTANATGTCATACTCGGGATGGATTGGTTGACGGCACATAAAGTCGTCATTGATTGCGAGCGTAAGCTTACACTTTAGACGGGATTTGTTTCAAGTTTCAGGGGGAGAAACACAATGCCTNCATCCTTACTAAGCAGAGTGATCGAGTCCCAGGGCCAGGAAACAGAGATATTGTCTATTAGGGATCGCGTACAGTCGGGTATAGGTGACGAGGGCTGGGCCATTCACACGGATGGTAGTCTTCGGTTCAGGGGAAGGGTTGTGGTTCCCCAATCTGCAGATCTGAGAGAGGAGATCCTTAGGGAGTTTCATTGCTCCCGTTTTGCNCGAATGTCTTCCCAAATAAGTTACCAGGGTTACCACTGCATCGGGAGGTAAATTTCACTATAGAGTTACAGCCCGGTGTATCCCCTATTTCTATGGCACCGTATAGGATGACACCAGCGGAGTTGCAAGAACTTAAAGTCCAGTTACAAGAGTTATTAGACAGAGGCTTTATTAGGCCGAGTACTTCACCTNGGATGGAGTACCTAGAGGACTATGACTTCACTTTGCATTACCATCCCGGTAAGGCAAATGTGGTGGCCGATGCACTGAGTCGAAAGTCACGGGGAGTTTTGGCCAGTATAGCTTCCCAGGAGTGGCTGATGCTTGAGACTGTTGGACAGTTCAGGCTACACTACAGAGGTCAGACTCATGGTACTTTGGGGAGTCTAGTGGCTATGCCATCCTTACTAAGCAGAGTGATCGAGTCCCAGGGCCAGGAAACAGAGATATTGTCTATTAGGGATCGCGTACAGTCGGGTATAGGTGACGAGGGCTGGGCCATTCACACGGATGGTAGTCTTCGGTTCAGGGGAAGGGTTGTGGTTCCCCAATCTGCAGATCTGAGAGAGGAGATCCTTAGGGAGTTTCATTGCTCCCGTTTTGCTGTGCATCCAGGTAGTATAAAGATGTACCATGATCTTCGCCGCCAATACTATTGGAATGGGATGAAGAAGCACGTTGGAGATTTTGTTAGTCGATGTCTCACATGTCAGCAGGTCAAGGCTGAACACCAGAGACCAGCAGGGTTGCTCCAACCTTTGGAGGTGGCTGAGTGGAAGTGGGAGCATGTCACGATGGATTTTGTGACTCACTTGCCACGGACATCGCGAGGGCATGACGCAGTATGGGTGATAGTGGATCGGCTTACAAAGTCGGCACACTTTTTGGCAGTACGAATAACCTTCACATTGGAGGATTTTTGTAACCTGTACATACGGGAGATAGTTCGATTACATGGGGTGCCCATATCTATAGTATCCAATCGGGACCCTAGGTTCACGGCCCATTTTTGGGAGAGCTTTCAGCGGGCCATGGGAACACAGTTGATAATGAGTACCGCTTTTCATCCCCAGACAGACGGTCAGTCAGAGAAGACTATCCAGACCTTAGAGGACATGCTATGGGCATGCGTCCTTGATTTCAAGGGTGACTAGGAGGAGCATTTACCATTAGTAGAGTTCGCCTACAACAACAGTTATCAGGCGAGTATACAGATGGCACCCTATGAGGCACTTTATGGGAGGTCGTGCCGTTCTTCGATTTGCTAGACCGAGGTTAGAGAGAAACCCTCCACGGGTCCGAATTTGATTAGAGACACTTCAGAGAAGGTGAACTTGATACGGAAACGTCTTATCACAGCTCAAAGCCAGTAGAAGAGTTACGCCGACAAACGACGACGACCTTTGGAGTTCGAGGTCGGAGATCATGTCTTCTTAAAGGTGATGCCTAAGAGGGGAGTGGTCAGGTTCGGAAAGCAGGGAAAGTTGTCGCCGAGGTATATCGGGCCCTTCGAAATACTTGAGAGGGTTGGTACAGTTGCCTATCAATTGGCATTACCGCCAAATCTATCTGGTGTTCACGCGGTGTTCCATGTTTCTATGCTCCGAAAGTACACTGCAGATCCTACACTACGTGGTGGATTGGGGTGAGCTAGTGGTTGATGCGGATGGAACCTTTGAGGAGGGACCAGTGCGTATCATGGACAACTGAGAACAGGTTTTGCGGGGCAAGACTGTGAGGCTGGTAAAGGTGCTGTGGCAGCACCGTGGGGTGGAGGAGGAGACATGGGAACGTGAGGACACTATCCGAGCTACCTATCCGTTTTTGTTCGAGAATGGAGGTACATCTCTTACAGTCATAGAGTATTTAATGACTTTTTGCATATGCATGTCGTTATATGTGCATGTGGGTATAATTTCGGGGATGAATTCCCTTAAGGGGGAGAGAATGTAAAACCCGAAAAAAAAATAAATTATTATTATTATTATTATTAAAATCCTAATAAAAGGGGTAAAATAATAATTAATTGTTAAATTATGGGTCAAAAACGTAAATTTCAAAAAAAAATAATATATATATATATATATATGTTATTTTTATGCCTTCTCCAGCCGGCGAGACAGAGAGAGTGAAAAAAAAAATGAGTTTTTATTTTTTTTTCTCTTTTCTTCCTTCTCAGATCTAGGAAAATTTAACCGTTTAATCGCTTCGAGCCAAGAACTAAAGTTGCTCTACTCAGCAAAAGCTACGCAACTACACCAAATATCGTATTTTTCTCCGAAGGAATATCAAAGCCGATAATCTAGGCCTAAAACTTAGGAAGCTAAATTTGAGCTTCCTTGGCGTTCTAGTAAGTGGTCTCACGCTACGAGAGGTAGGGTTTCCCCTATTTAGATTTAATTTCAACTTAAAATATGACATATGGAATGAGTAGATTATGAGTGTATATCACATGTTAGGTCTTGACTAGTGGGTCAAATATAGAATTTATAATTAATCTTGTGATTAATAAAATTCTATTGTGATTAACTTGGTATAAGTTAATGTTAGTAGTTTAAAGCATGTTAATTGTATGTTAGCATTACTTTATATTTTAATGGCAGATCAAGTTTAATAAAATTATTAACTTGTTATATGATTGTGAAATAATATATATATGTTAAATGATTATTTAACATATGATTATTTTGGTGGACTTTGTGCTTATGTTAAACATGTTATCATGTTGCAAGTCATAGCATGCTAGTTGTGTAAATTGATGTGCTCTTTAGGTGTTTGATTAAATGCCTAGGTGAATACAAGTATGTTAGTTGAGTTGATTATCTTACATAACATGCTTGAGATCGTGTTAAAATGTCATTATATTGTATTCATTATGTAATAGACATTGTATTTCATTATGCATGGGTTGCACTACATTCATGGGCATTGACATGGATGAGAGTGTATGTATGGTATGAAATCAATCACCACGTAAGTGGTTGAACGTGGACTCGGAAAAGTTGCACCAAGGTTCGGTTGAGTCGCACAGGAAATTAAATGGATAAATGCGTTGGGGACAGCACGGAGGGCTAGATTCTCCCTCGGGTGCAAGACCCGCTTACTTGGTTTATACACTTTCCGGCGGTGAAATACCAAAAAAGTGTAACAGCGGAAACGGAGCCACAGGTGGAATGTCCTGAAGATCCGTTGATGGTTGGTGTCTCATTGGTGTAATACCATAAATCACCTCCCCACAAAGACACAAGAAAATGAATTAATTAGTCATTGAGTGTACATAACACCAATGATGGGGGCTTGGAATGCTCGGATACATACGCATGACATTGCATGTGTTATGGGAGCTCAGGATGGGGCTCGGGGTTGGTATTGCTTGCGTGAGTCTCATCTCATGGCATGACATGACCTATAACATTCAATCATAATAGACATATTTAAATGAATGTATCAAATGATTGTTGCATGTGACANGCATGACATTGCGTGTGTTATGGGAGCTCAAGATGGAGCTCGGGGTTGGTATTGCTTGCGTGAGTCTCATCTCATGGCATGACATGATTTATAACATTCAATCATAATAGACATATTTGAATGAATGTATCAAATGATTGTTGCATGTGACATTCCATATGCATTTAGGTTGAGAGGTATTCTCTATAGGAGTTACCCTATTGAGCGTTGGCTCACCCTTTATGGGAACATTTTTCAGGTATCGCACAGGCGTCCACCGAAGGCGAGGCCATGGGCCCGCTTTGACGACAGAGCCGGTCTGTGGCTTTTATTTTGACATTGTAGTCCCTTGTTTATACTTACTTTTGGCCTTTTATAATTTTTGTAACAAACATTTGTTTATATTTACAAAGGCATGTATATGGGACTCTTTTGGGACATTTATTCTTTTACGAATAAATGTATGTACTGATAATGATTATAGTAGTATTTGAGACTATACAATTGTGAATGGATAGATAGACCCGACGTGGTCAATATTGTACAGGTTGCGTTTTGAGTAGAGCTCCTCGTACAAAGGAGACTCTGCCCAAATTTTGTTAAGTTATGGATCCCGAAAAATTGGGCATAACGGTGTGGTATCAAATTACACGATATCCACCAGTATTACACGGGTCGATGGATAATCAATCGGATAATTACAGACACCCGGACTTTGGGGTGTCACAGTTTTTCATCATTTTCTTATCTAATTTCTATTTAATGGTTTCAACTAGGAATATGAGTAAAGCTCCTGCCAACCCTCAAGCCCACCAGAACCTGCCAGAAGATCCCCCGATTCCAGAAGTGGACACCGCAAACCACTTCACAGCGACGAATCTTCCCCCTCTCGAGGGGATGGATACTTTTCACCGAACCACGATGCAACTTATGAAACAAAACCAGGAGTTGTTGGAATGGATACAGACTCACCAGCTCCCTCCATTCCCACCGACTCAACAAGAGCCCCCTCTACCGCCAGCAAGTCACGACGTTCCCCTTCGAGGACACCAGGCTCCACCAAATGGGGTCACAGAGCTCCATGAGCATAGCCACTCTGGAGAAAACCATCGGAGAAGACGCCCCGAAGGACAAAATGAGGACGAGGCCCATAGCCGAGCCACCGCTGCCTTCCAACAGGATAGACCTCATCCTCCATTCAAAATAGATGATCACATATGGGAGCAGAGAATCCATGAACTCTAGTGAGAGCTGGGCAACGTGAAAGAAGTGGTTAAAGGAAAGGCCCCCGACACCATGGATGCCCTAGTCCAGCAAACTGAGTCACCATTCACACCTGAGGTCCTCCATTTTCCTCTCTCTCAAAAGTTTCGGATGCCATCGGTAGAAGCATTCGACGGGACCAAAGACCCAGTCGACCACTTAAACTCCTACAAGAATCAGCTGGAACTCCAGGGGTATCCCAACCCAATTCATTGTCAACCTTTTTCCATCACCCTGAAGGGGTCGGCAATAGCTTGGTTCAATAGGTTACAACCGACGTCAATCTCCTCCTTTAGGGAACTGTCAATACAGTTCGTCTCACATTTCATCAGAGCAAGGACGTACAGAAAGCCGTCCTATCACCTGTTGAGCATCAAACAGGGACCAAACGAGTCCCTCAGAAGATACGTGCAACGCTTCAACTAGGAATGCCTGAAGGTAGAAAGCGTGGACGATA
Source organism: Ilex paraguariensis (assembly GCA_963454935.2). Taxonomy (NCBI): domain Eukaryota; kingdom Viridiplantae; phylum Streptophyta; class Magnoliopsida; order Aquifoliales; family Aquifoliaceae; genus Ilex; species Ilex paraguariensis. The sequence goes on along the minus strand of CAUOFW020001025.1, from coordinate 193,754 downwards.
AATTTGCATTAACCACCTTCATGTCGAGGCTCGGAGTGCAATCTAAGGACCTTCTCTTCTTGATTGCTAAGAACCCTCAGGCTACTATAGCCGAGGTGTTAGCAAAGGCTGAAAAGTACATCAACAGTGAAGAAGCTCTTCGCCTAAAGAGAAGTTCGGTAATGCCGGAAGGGGACAAGAAGAAGCGAGACCGTAGCCCCAAAAGAAAGAAGAGGCGCGACCATTCCCCGAGAAGAGACCGTTCTCCAAGAAGGGGAAGAGAGTCTTCCCCCAAAAGGAGAGAAAATGTCCGAGATCGACTAGGACCTCCTCCGCAAGAGCTACAATCGTGGTATGCTCCAGCTCGACTCCCATTCCTTGTCACCTCGATCACTCAAATCCTCCACGAGGTCCAAAACGAAAGGTTCATCCGACGGCCACCGCAAATGAAATTCGACCCCAGCAGGCGGGACACCACTAAGTACTGTGAGTACCACAAAGACACCGGCCACGAGACAAACGACTACATACAACTCAAGAAAGAGATAGAATATCTTATCTAGAGGGGACACCTGCGCCACTACTTGGCGGCAGATGGAAGGGCTTGGAATAATCAAGGCCGAGAAGACCGAGCAGCCCCGGAGCCCCCTCAGCAGCACCAACAAGCCCTTGGTGAAATTCGCGTAATCTCTGGCGGATTCGCCGGAGGAGGCGAATCCAGTTCAGCACGTAAAACACATGCTTGGAAGGCACGTTCGAAAGACCACCTTGAAATCTATACCGTACGAAAGGTGCCTCGCGGAGAAATAAAGATCACCTTCTCAGATGCGGGCCTTGGAGAATGCCAGCAGCCACATGACGACCCCTTAGTCATAAAGGCGATCGTCGCCAACAAAATTGTGCAACCGAGTACTCGTCGACAACGGAAGCTCCGGTGATATCATTTTCTTGTCGACTTTCGACCAACTAGGTATAGAAAGGTCAAACCTCGAACCTGTGAAATCCCACCTACTGGGTTCTCAGGCGAAAAGGTCCTGCCAGTTGGATCCATCCAACTCATCCTCACCATCGGGGAACAGCCCTACCAGGCTACGACCACCGCTCGGTTCCTGGTAATAGACGTTTCATCCGCCTACAACATCCTATTGGGTAGGCCATCTCTCAACTCCATCAAAGCGATACCTTCAGCATGTCATTTGGTGATGAAATTCCCCACGGAGAATGGGGTCGGCATGGTCTAGGGAAACCAACGTCTTGCCAGAGAATGCTATGTTGCGTCGATGAAACAAAGGGAGGTGGAATCTGTCCAGCTCGAGGACTTGGATATGAGAGACGAACTAGATACCAGGCCTACCCCTATGGAGCAGTTGGAGCCCGTGCAGTTGGACGAAGACCCGGGGCACATGGTGTTCATAGGGTCAATGTTGGTCCCATCCATCAGGGAGAAACCCATCTTGTTCCTAAAGGCAAATGCTGATGCTTTCGCCTGGAAACAAGAGAATATGGAGGGAATAAACCCCGTAGTGATCGTGCATCGTTTGAGCGTTGATCCGAGCTGCAAACCTGTCAAGCAGAAGAGAAGAAGCTTCGCACCGAAAAGGCAAAAAGCCATTAACGAGGAGGTATCTAAGTTGTTGCGGGTCAAGGCCATCAGAGAGGTTGATTACCCGACTTGGCTCGCCAATGTCGTACTCATAAGAAAGGTGAATGGCAAGTGGCGACTTTGTATCGACTTTACCGACCTGAACCTGGTATGCCCCAAGGATAGTTTCCCCTTGCCTCGAATAGATCTAATTGTCGACGCAACCGCTGGCCACGAGCTCCTCAACTTCATGTACGCATTTTTGGGCTACAATCAAATCAGAATGGACCCCAACGACCAGAAGAAGGCATCGTTTGTCACAGAACAAGGGGTATATTGCTACCAGGTGATACCCTTCGGCTTAAAAAATGCCGGAGCTACCTATAAGAGACTAGTCAACAGAATGTTCTGTGAAAAGCTTGACATGACCATGGAAGTCTACATAGACGATATGCTGGTAAAATCACTTAAGGCCGAATCCCATATCCACCACCTCGGGGAATCTTTTGAGATTATGCGCCAATACAGAATGAAGTTGAAACCGATAAAATACGCCTTTGGGGTATCAGCAGAAAAGTTCCTAGGGTTCATAGTCAACAACAGGGGCATCGAAGCAAACCCCGAAAATGTTAAGGTCGTCCTCGAAATGAAACCCCTTACCAACACTAGGGAAACACAGCGCCTAATAGGAAGAATAATGATACTTAACCGCTTCGTCTCGCGATCTAGAGATAAATGCTAGCCATTCTTCAAAGTGTTAAAAGCAGCCTTCCGATGGGACAAGAAATGTGACAAGGCCTTTCAAGCCCTTAAGGCTTACCTGGCCTCCCCACCCGTGCTGGTAAGTCGTAAAGAAGGAAATATCCTGACCCTCTATCTGGTCGTATTAGAGTTCTCAGTTAGCGCTACCCTGGTAAAAGACAAAGAAAGAATCCAACAGTCGGTCTACTTCTACAGCAAGGCCCTCTGAGGAGTCAAAAAGAGATACCCAAAAATGGAAAAGCTCATGCTAGCTCTACTGATGGTAGCCCGAAGACTAAGGTCGTACTTCCAGGCGCACACCATCGAGATCCTGACGGACCAACCAATGAGACAGATCCTGCATAAACCGGAGGCCTCGAGAAGACTCGTCAAATGGGCAATGGAGCTTAATGAATTTGACATCAAGTTCAAGCCCAGAACTGCGATCAAAGGGCAAATCCTGGCTGACTTTCTGGCCGAGTTTACCGCATCACCTGAAGAGAGTATTGAAGACCGTGATAGCTTACTGACGTGGAAGCTATATGTAAATGGGGCCTCAAATGCCCAAGGATGCGGAGCAAACCTCATCCTTACATCCCCAGAAGGTTACGACCAAGAATATGCCCTGAGATTCAACTTTCAAGCGTCCAACAATGAGGCGGAATATGAAGCCCTCATAGCCGGCTTAAACCTGGCTCTGTCAATGGAAGCACANTTCAAGGGTCCAACAATGAGGCGGAATATGAAGCCCTCATAGCCGGCTTAAACCTGGCTCTGTCAATGGAAGCACAGCAGATCATAATCTACAGTGACTCGCAACTAGTGGTAAGACAAGTCGAGGAAGAGTACACTGCCAGGGACAAGAAGATGGCACTCTACATGACGGAGGTGCGGAAGCTCCTGAGAAGATTTGTATCAGCCGAATTGGTTCAAGTTCCTCGAGCAGATAATTGTCGAGCTGACGCCCTATCCAAGTTGGCCACCACCAGTAAATAGGGCCTCCCTAGGCAGAAACCCATTGAGACGCTAACCCAGCCTAGCGTACGGCTCGACGTCGAACTAAACGAAGAAATTCAGACTCTCCCAGTTGAAGGAGAGACTTCCTGGATGGACCCCATCAGATCATTCCTACTAGACAGAGTTCTACCTGAAGACATAAAGGAAGCTGCGAAGCTGAGATCCAGGGCAGCAAGATTCACGTTGGTCAGAGGTAACTTGTACAAAAGAGGTTTTTAGTTTCCACTAATGAAATGCGTATCTGAGCCTGAAGCAGATTACATCCTGAGAGAAATACAAGAAGGGATGTGCGAAAACCACATTGGAGCGAGGACATTAGCAAATAAGGCGCTACGGCAAGGCTACTTTTGGCCAACCATGTCCAAGGATGCCAAGGAGATAGTAAAGAAATGTCAAACTTGCCAGATCNCATTGGAGCGAGGACATTAGCAAATAAGGCGCTACGGCAAGGCTACTTTTGGCCAACCATGTCCAAGGATGCCAAGGNCCTGCCAACCCTCAAGCCCACCAGAACCTGCCAGAAGATCCCCCGATTCCAGAAGTAGACACCGCAAACCACTTCACAGCGACGAATCTTCCCCCTCTCGAGGGGATGGATACTTTTCACTGAACCACGATGCAATTTATGAAACAAAACCAGGAGTTGTTGGAATGGATACAGACTCACCAGCTCCCTCCATTCCCACCGACTCAACAAGAGCCCCCTCTACCGCCAGCAAGTCACGACGTTCCCCTTCGAGGACACCAGGCTCCACCAAATGGGGTCACAGAGCTCCATGAGCATAGCCACTCTGGAGAAAACCATCGGAGAAGACGCCCCGAAGGACAAAATGAGGACGAGGCCCATAGCCGAGCCACCGCTGCCTTCCAACAGGATAGACCTCATCCTCCATTCAAAATAGATGATCACATATGGGAGCAGAGAATCCATGAACTCTAGTNGACTTTTTGCATATGCATGTCGTTATATGTGCATGTGGGTATAATTTCGGGGATGAATTCCCTTAAGGGGGAGAGAATGTAAAACCCGAAAAAAAAATAAATTATTATTATTATTATTATTAAAATCCTAATAAAAGGGGTAAAATAATAATTAATTGTTAAATTATGGGTCAAAAACGTAAATTTCAAAAAAAAATAATATATATATATATATATATATATATATATAAGTGGAAGACTTTGTCTTCCACTTTTTATGCCTTCTCCAGCCGGCGAGACAGAGAGAGTGAAAAAAAAAATGAGTTTTTATTTTTTTTTCTCTTTTCTTCCTTCTCAGATCTAGGAAAATTTAACCGTTTAATCGCTTCGAGCCAAGAACTAAAGTTGCTCTACTCAGCAAAAGCTACGCAACTACACCAAATATCGTATTTTTCTCCGAAGGAATATCAAAGCCGATAATCTAGGCCTAAAACTTAGGAAGCCAAATTTGAGCTTTCTTGGCGTTCTAGTAAGTGGTCTCACGCTACAAGAGGTAGAGTTTCCCCTATTTAGATTTAATTTCAACTTAAAATATGGCATATGGAATGAGTAGATTATGAGTGTATATCACATGTTAGGTCTTGACTAGTGGGTCAAATATAGAATTTATAATTAATCTTGTGATTAATAAAATTCTATTGTGATTAACTTGGTGTAAGTTAATGTTAGTACTTTAAAGCATGTTAATTGTATGTTAGCATTACTTTATATTTTAATGGCAGATCAAGTTTAATAAAATTATTAACTTGTTATATGATTGTGAAATAATATATATATGTTAAATGATTATTTAACATATGATTATTTTGGTGGACTTGTGCTTATGTTAAACATGTTGTCATGTTGCAAGTCATAACATGCTTGAGATCGTGTTAAAATGTCATTATATTGTATTCATTATGTAATAGACATTGTATTTCATTATGCATG
>CAUOFW020001025.1:161862-188215 GCA_963454935.2 Ilex paraguariensis | reverse complement strand
TTCAAAGTGTTAAAAGCAGCCTTCCGGTGGGACAAGAAATGTGACAAGGCCTTTCAAGCCCTTAAGGCTTACCTGGCCTCCCCACCCGTGCTGGTAAGTCGTAAAGAAGGAAATATCCTGACCCTCTATCTGGTCGTATTAGAGTTCTCAGTTAGCGCTACCCTGGTAAAAGACAAAGAAAGAATCCAACAGTCGGTCTACTTCTGCAGCAAGGCCCTCTGAGGAGTCAAAAAGAGATACCCAAAAATGGAAAAGCTCATGCTAGCTCTACTGATGGTAGCCCGAAGACTAAGGTCGTACTTCCAGGCGCACACCATCGAGATCCTGACGGACCAACCAATGAGACAGATCCTGCATAAACTGGAGGCCTCGAGAAGACTCGTCAAATGGGCAATGGAGCTTAATGAATTTGACATCAAGTTCAAGCCCAGAACCGCGATCAAAGGGCAAATCCTGGCTGACTTTCTGGCCGAGTTTACCGCACCACCTGAAGAGAGTATTGAAGACCGCGACGGCTTACCGACGTGGAAGCTATATGTAAATGGGGCCTCAAATGCCCAAGGATGCGGAGCAGGCCTCATCCTTACATCCCCAGAAGGTTACGACCAAGAATATGCCCTGAGATTCAACTTTCAAGGGTCCAACAATGAGGCGGAATATGAAGCCCTCATAGCCGGCTTAAACCTGGCTCTGTCAATGGAAGCACAGCAGATCATAATCTACAGTGACTAGCAACTAGTGGTAAGACAAGTCGAGGAAGAGTACACTGCCAGGGACAAGAAGATGGCACTCTACGTGACGGAGGTGCGGCAACTCCTGAGAAGATTTGTATCAGCCGAATTGGTTCAAGTTCCTCGAGAAGATAATTGTCGAGCTGACACCCTATCCAAGTTGGCCACCACCAGCGAATAGGGCCTCCCTAGGCAGAAACCCATTGAGACGCTAACCCAGCCTAGCGTACGGCTCAACGTCGAACTAAACGAAGAAATTCAGACTCTCCCAGTTGAAGGAGAGACTTCCTGGATGGACCCCATCAGATCATTCCTGCTAGACAGAGTTCTACCCGGAGACACAAAGGAAGTTGCGAAGCTGAGATCCAGGGCAGCAAGATTCACGTTGGTCAGAGGTAACTTGTACAAAAGAGGTTTTTAGTTTCCACTAATGAAATGCGTATCTGAGCCTGAAGCAGATTACATCCTGAGAGAAATACAAGAAGGGATGTGCGAAAACCACGTTGGAGCGAGGACATTAGCGAATAAGGCGCTACGGCAAGGCTACTTTTGGCCAACCATGTCCAAGGATGCCAAGGAGATAGTAAAGAAATGTCAAACTTGCCAGATCCAAGGCAATTTGCCACACTACCCGCCAGAGCAACTCACCCCTGTGGTCAGCCCCTAGCCCTTTCAGCAGTAGGGGTTAGACATTTTGGGCCCCCTACCAATAGGGGTCGGATAGTGCAAGTTCGTCGTGGTCGCAGTGGATTACTTTACAAAATGGACTGAAGTAGAGCCTCTGGCCAAGATTACGGCACAGAAAATCAAAAACTTCGTTTGGAAATCCATCGTATGCCGTTTTGGTGTTCCTAGAGCAGTCATCTCGGACAACGGGAAGCAATTCGACAATCCTACATTCATAAGCTTTTGCGAAGGACTGGGGATCTAGAATTATTTTTCAGTTCCTGCGCACCCGCAGTCCAATGGGCAAGCCGAAGTAACCATCAGAACGATCGAGTTGGCATTGAAAATNAGCCTCTGGCCAAGATTACGGCACAGAAAATCAAAAACTTCGTTTGGAAATCCATCGTATGCCGTTTTGGTGTTCCTAGAGCAGTCATCTCGGACAACGGGAAGTAATTCGACAATCCTACATTCATAAGCTTTTGCGAAGGACTGGGGATCTAGAATTATTTTTCAGCTCCTGCGCACCCACAGTCCAATGGGCAAGCCGAAGTAACCATCGGTACGATCAAGTTGGCANGGAAGCAATTCGACAATCCTACATTCATAAGCTTTTGCGAAGGACTGGGGATCTAGAATTATTTTTCAGTTCCTGCGCACCCGCAGTCCAATGGGCAAGCCGAAGTAACCATCAGAACGATCGAGTTGGCATTGAAAATCAGGTTGGAAGCTTCAAAGTCACAATGGGTAGATCACCTCCCAACGGTACTATGGGCATACCGAACAACAGTGAGGACAGCAACTGGCGAGACACCTTTCAGCTTAGCGTACGGGACAGAAGCAATGGCCCCGATTGAGGTCGGCATTCCTTCAGCAAGGGCCAAACTCTTTGATTCGGAGCAAAACGAGAGATCCTTACTGATAAACCTCGACCTCCTCGACGAAAAAAGGGACAAATCATTACAACGGATATTCTCCTACCAGAGGGACATGGCCAAATTCTACAACAGACAGGTAAGAAGAAGAAGTTTCAAACCAGGCGACCTGGTGTTGAAAAAGCTTCTCCCAACCAGGAAGGACCCCTCCCGTGGCAAACTCGGTCCCAACTGGGAAAGGCCTTATCTCGTGAAGAGAATAGTCTGACTTGGAAATTACGAGCTGCAGACAGAAGAAGGGCGTAACCTGCAGCACTCATGGAATGNCTCGACCTCCTCGACGAAAAAAAGGACAAATCATTACAACGGATATTCTCCTACCAGAGGGACATGGCCAAATTCTACAACAGACGGGTAAGAAAAAGAAGTTTCAAACCAGGCGACCTGGTGTTGAAAAAGCTTCTCCCAACCAAGAAGGACCCCTCCCATGGCAAACTCGGTCCCAACTGGGAAAGACCTTATCTCGTGAAGAGAATAGTCCGACTTGGAAATTACGAGCTGCAGACAGAAGAGGGGCGTAACCTGCAGCACTCATGGAATACGGATCACCTGAAGCTCTACTGCCAATAACTTCGCGAGAACATTCTGTAATGGAAGAAGGAGGATTGTCATGAAAGTTTTCCCTTGGAAATCAAAAGAGTTTTTTTTTCTTTTTGAGAAAGGAACTTTTCAGCCTAAGTGTTTAAGAGTTCGTAAGCTTTGAAAAGACAGGTNTTCTGTAATGGAAGAAGGAGGATTGTCATGAAAGTTTTCCCTTGGAAATCAAAAGAGTTTTTTTTTTCTTTTTGAGAAAGGAACTTTTCAGCCTAAGTGTTTAAGAGTTCGTAAGCTCTGAAAAGACAGGTTTTTCAGCCTAAGAGAGCTCGCAAGCTCGGAGCAACTAGGCTTTTCAGCCTAAGTGTTTAAGAGCTCGTGAGCTCGGAAAAGGCAAGTTCTTTAGCCTAAGTGTTTAGGAGCTCGTAAGCTTAGAGAAGGTAGACAAACCAATATAAAGGCCCGAAAACACATAGGCCTATCAATCCGAATCCAAAACACAGGCGTAAAGCGCAGCAACACAAGATCAACAGCAAAAGGGGAGTTTTCATTAAGTAAAAACAGGCCAGTACTACGACCAGTACATCAAAAAAAAAAAAAAAAAAGAGCAATGACTGGCAAAGACTGGCAGGACATATAAGCAGCAACAACCGGGACATAGAAGCAGCATGATCAAAAACCTCCTCCCCTCTTCGAGTTCTCCCTGGCAACCCCCTTCAACTTGCGATCTCCCTTCTCCAACAGGGCATTCACCTCCTGCAAACGAGCAAGCTCCACCTTCAAAGCATCTCTTTCACTCTCCACCTCCACCAACCTCTTCTTTAATACCTCCACTTCAGCCTCCGTTTCACGAGGCAGGGAAGGCGCGACCTGGATCCTAGTCAAGCTTCCCCCTACCCCATAACGGGCGAGATTCTGAGGGATAACAAGGACAGAATAGGAAAGGGGAGAAGCTTTTTCAACCTTGCGAACGTTGGATGCCTCCTGTGGAGTAAGGCAAGGAATACCTGCACAACACAATGCCGACAGAAACAAGGTCAGTATAACATTTAACTGCAAAAATTGGTTTAAAATCAACAAAGAACAATTAACTATCTTCCTGAAGTTCCCCCAAGAGCGTNGAGATTCTGAGGGATAACAAGGACAGAATAGGAAAGGGGAGAAGCTTTTTCAACCTTGCGAACGTTGGATGCCTCCTACGAAGTAAGGCAAGGAATACCTGCACAACACAATGCCGACAGAAACAAGGTTAGTATAACATTTAACTGCAAAAATTGGTTTAAAATCAACAAAGAACAATTAACTATCTTCCTGAAGTTCCCCCAAGAGCGAGGGATCCAAAGGCGACACCCTTCATCCACCACAGGCTCCCACAAGTCCCCCAATACGAAGAAAAAATGCTAGGCCCACCCATCGGGAGAGGGGGGAATGTCAGCAACGAGAGGCGGGTGGAAACACCATTTGAAAGCGCGAGAGTAGAAAGAAGGGGGGAAATCAAAAGAAAGATCAAGAAAGTAGAAAAACTCAGAAACAGTAGGGAAAGCTTCANAAAAGAAAGATCAAGAAAGTAGAAAAACTCAGAAACAATAGGGAAAGCTTCGAAATCCTGCATTCGCCAAAAGATAAAGAAACCAACCAAAACAGCTCATCCTGAATAGGAAAGTCAAGTGGGACACAAACCATGATGAGAAAGAATTCGAACAAAGTCCTAATGAAGAGGGAGCCGAAGGCCACACGCAAAGGCCCCCTCAAAAACAGTAAACTCTCCCGGAGTAGGCATACTGAAGGCTTATCAGGGGATGGGACCCTAACCACCAGATCCGCAGACAGATCATAGAGACCCTTTAACTGGGCAGCGTCTATCGCAGTGAGTGTGGATGGAAGCAGGAAGATAGAGTACCAATCACCCTTCAAAGACTCTCGAGCGCGGCTCGNACCAATCACCCTTCAAAGACTCTCGAGCGCGACTCTTAAAAAGTGAGGATGGAGCCATTAGTCCAAACCTCTAAGAAAATGAGCGCCGAAAAGAGTCAAACGTCTGAAAAATAAGATCTCTGTGAGGAAGTGGGAGTGCTATGACTTGAAGCTTTGGAGAATATATAGCCCAGAGGAACGACTGTTAGAATCCCGTAGACAAAANATGAGCGCCGAAAAGAGTCAAACGTCTGAAAAATAAGATCTCTGTGAGGAAGTGGGATTGCTATGACTTGAAGCTTTGGAGAATATATAGCCCAGAGGAATGGCTGTTAGAATCCCGTAGACAAAATAGCAATAAATAAGGGTGCAAGATTCGGAGAGGTGGGTGAACCATTGAACAGTTAGCTTAAATGAATAGCTGTTTCGCACGCTACCCGAAAATCACACGGNAGCCCAGAGGAACGACTGTTAGAATCCCGTAGACAAAATAACAATAAATAAGGGTGCAAGATTCGGAGAGGTGGGTGAACCATTTAACAGTTAGCTTAAATGAATAGCCGTTTGGCACGCTACCCGAAAATCACACGGCTACGCATAGCTCAAAGGCCACCCAGAAACTAACATTTACTCCAAACAGACCAAAGGCCTTTTTGGAGCAAGGGGGGCAAGAAGTACCAAGAGTACCAACATAGCAAATACATCACATCAGAAAACGCTGAAAAAAAAAATGTGTTTACAAATTCCATCACCAAAAAGCGTTTACATACAAGACAAATTCCATTACCAAAAAGTGTTCACAAAAAATGAAACAAACAAAAAACACAAAAACATATCTTTAAAGCTGTTTAGAGGAAGGACCCGGTGGAGCAGCATCAGAAACACCATCATCCGGAGGAGCATCAAACCGCAGCTGAAACCGCCTAAGATCCAAGTCAGGGAATTCCTCAATTGCCTGGTCGACAAAATTGAAAAAACCATCTACAAAAGCCCTTGCCGCCTCCAGTAGGGATTTCTCAATCTCCTTTCACTGACTCTCAACCACCTGACGTTCAACCGACAAAGAGTTGCCCAGCTCGACATTTGCGGCATGCGAGTCCCTCAGTTGGTCCTCCAGTAAAGACTGAGCAACAGCAGAATCAAGTAGTTCCCAGGTCCGGGCTTCACAATCTTCCCTAGAATGAGCCAATTCATCCCGAAGAGACACCTCGATAGAAGTGCTAGCAACCAACTGCTTAAAAATCTGAGCTCGTTGGTCGAGAGCCCGCTCCAATTCCGCCCCGGTGGCCAGACCCCAATTCAAGAGGTTGAGATTTCGTTGACAAACTTCCCGAAGCTCATTCCTCAAAGTATGAATCTTTGTCCTAAGTGCGCAAACATGCGTCACAGACTAAGAGCAAAAAGAAAAATTAAAAGCATTACAGAAGCAAAGGCGAGAATAACGAAGCAGAAGGTAGGATTAGGGGTGTCAAACGTGTCGGGTTAAACGGTTACGTGTCTGGTTAAACGGGTGACGGGTGAAAAATATATAAACTTGTACACGACACGTTTAATAAACAGGTAAAAAATCTCAACACGAACACGGCTCGTTTAATAAACGGGTAACACAACACAACTCGTTTAACCCGTTTAATTTTAAAAAAAATTATATTAACAAATTTTAATACTCAATTTTTTTTATTGCCAATTACAGTTACCTCAAAAAAAGAAGATTTTTTAACCAAATCTCATAAAAATAAGACTTGAAGGCCTAAAAAAAAAATTAAAAGGCCATTACTTTTTATAGTCAACTCAACCCTCCCCATCTCCCCTCATTTTTCAATGTGGGGCAAATAAGACTTGAAGACTTAAAAAAAAAAAGTAAGAGGTCATTGCTTTTTATAGGCAACTCAACCCTCCCCATCTCCCCTCATTTTCCAAAGTGGGACAAATAAGATTTGAAAGCTTAAAAAAAACAAGTAAAAGGACATTGCTTTTTATAAGCAACTCAACCCTCCCCATCTCCCCTCATTTTTCAATGTGGGACAAATAAGACTTGCCTTTGTATTTGAAATGTTCCTCATCTCCTCTCTTTTGTCTTTGAACTACTATTTTACTTTTTTTTATTGATTTCTTTGCTTCTTTTTTTCTTGCTAATTTTTTTAAAGAATTATTAATTTATTATTATATTAATTTTATTTAAATGGGTAAACGTGTGATAAATGGCTTTACAGGTCTCACCCGAACACGACCTGTTTATTAAACGTGTTTGGCGTATCAACCCGTTTATCACCCAAACCCGTTAAGATTTCACTCAAACCCGCTTAATTCGTGTCGATTTATGTCGATTAATCATGTCGTGTCAAATTTTGACAACCCTAGGTAGGATTACCTCAAGACGGGCGTGAAGCGCCTCTCGGTTGCGGGCCCGAAAAGGAAGGTCTACAGAACATCTCAGGTCAGCTTGAGGGATCAATCCCATCAACGCGCGGCTGCTCAAACTCACATTCCTCAGCAGACTACCCTCGGGATTGATCGAAGGAACAGGTGAGGCACCCACCGAGCTGGAGCCAGCGATACCGGTGGAGTCAAAACCTCACCGAACCGATCCTGTTACCGCACTAACCACAACTCGACCCGCCGTCGCAACAGACCCCTGCTCAGGTACCACCGCCTCTGCAACACCAGACGGGGACCCGACAACCAGCGGCAAGATCGGGACTTCACCACCAACGCCTGGAGCCGAGCCCGTATAATCCCCTTCTTGATGAGCCCTCTTGGCAGGAGGCTCGAAATTCATGGCTCGCTTCCTTTGGCCGACCTGCTCCAGGAACGCCCCTCGTTGTGTAACCAAGTAAGAAGGAACTGCATAAACAAACCAACCAAAGAGAAAAGTAAGGGCCCCGACAAAATTATGAACAGTGGCGAGAGGTCGGATACTCACGGCTACTCAACGAAAAGGATGGAATGTGGCACATTAGCTCTGTAAACAAAAATGGAGGACAAGCTCGGGCATATCCGACTCTGGTCAACTCCTCACCCGATAAAGGCAGCAGCTCACCTGCAGCCACAAAGGCAAACAAAGTTATCACCCCCGAAGAAGATTTAATAACCTAGGCTTATTAGGATCCCTCCATGATTAACGAATATAACAGAAGAAAAACAATAGATAGGAACCTACCCAGATTCCTGCGCTGACCCCATTCAGTAGGAACCCTGGCGGTTGCTGGAAAATGGGCCCCTTATTCCTAGCCAACTCCTGAAAGGAAGAAATACCTCCTCCTCCACCCTTCAAGCTCGGGAGGAAGGTCAGAAATGAGAACTTCTCCTCCCCTCCTGAGAGTAAAATGGTAAAACTCAGACACCTCCTCGGGGCGAAACAAATGAAGAAACTCCGGAATAGTAGCCCTAGACTGGGGAAACAACCTCCCCCACATCGCAGCAAGGCCTAGCAGGACCGCCCAGGCCGTAGGAAGGAACATAGCGGGACAGAAACCAAAAAAATGCAAAAATTCTCTAATAAATTAGGGAAGGGGGAACCGCAGCCCTAACAGGAAATGGGTCTCAAAGAAACAAGCCTCGTCCCGAACCAAACAATGAAAACGACGTGAATCAGCATGACACACAACTACACCAAGCAGGATATCAAAACGCCTGGCGAGAATATGAGCCTCTTCCTCCCCAATCTCACTAGCCTCAACATCGGGAAAGAGACGTTCCATAACATCGCGAGAAGAGAGAAGGACCCTAGCCATGAGAATAGGAGGAAAATATCTTCCTAAGGCAAGGCACTGAAGGTGAAAAGTCGCGACCACAAAAAAAAGTGAAAAGTTCTAACGCCTAAGGAAAGGCAGTTTGTCCCCAGAAACGCCCATTTATAACCCTCACTAATGTGCATCCATCATCTCAGCCGAGCGTAATTAATGCACATCCCTCACATTTAAGTAAGGAACACGCGACTTTGTGGGAATCACCGAAGCGTCACGATCAACAAGCCACTATCCCCACTAGCGGCGCACGTTCTTTAACAAATAAAACCATCATGTCTAGAGTACGGAGAAAGGTACGCGAAAAGACCAAAATGACCCCATGACTCGCAGGAAAACACTTAAAGGAAGGAGCATGGGGCTTCTGGCTGAATCTGCCATCTCGCCCTGGTCTATGATTAACCCGCCTTGGAAGAGGGCCAAGTCAGCCCGGCTATACAAGGCCGAGACCTTGGCCCCACCACGGCCACACAAAACAACTCGGGAACCATAAATTAGGGATCTCTAAATCAGCAAACAACATCATCATTGTCATTCAATAGATCCAGAGAGGAAGATATCGTTTACAAGTAATAAGAGAACAATGACATTCCTAGTAAGAAGTCGTTCTAAACTGAAAATTACAAAGATAAAGTACTACAAAGATCCTCATCGAATCACCAAAAATAAAAAGGGAGAAGCAACCACGGGTCCACCTCAGGTAGCCACCTTATCACTGCCACCGACTTCCTCGTCAGTCTTCTCAATTGAGACCTCAAGTCCCTTAGAAACGGAAGCCTCCTTAGCCCCTGGCTCCACGACCTCTTCAACAGTCGCGGGCCTCTTCTTGAACTCAAGACGCGACGCAAAGGAATACAAGTCGAGGTTCGGATGAGCATCCTCTATCTGGTCCCTACAGTTCAGGAACCCATCCACAAAGGCTGAGGTGCACTTTTTCAACAGCTCAGACACCCGGGCCCGCAAAGATGACAGCTCAAAATCCTTGGCCTTCAGGTCTGAAGCCTTGGCTTCTATTTCGTCGTCCTTGGCCGCGAGGTCCGCATCTTTAGCCTTGAGCTTAGCCTCTAAACCCTAGATGCAATTCTTTGAGCGCAATATGGTCCTGATGGCGGGAGTCCAGCTCATCGTTGATCCTCTTCAATTATGAGACCTCAAAAACCAAAACTTGCAGCTTACCCTCGGCAATGTCCTTGCTGACCGTCATAGCATCAAGAGCATCCTGGGCCTTCTGGAGATCCCGCTCATGATGAATATCCAACATCTTCACGCATGCGAGCGACTACAAAAAAAGGGAAGGGGATTGACCAACGCGAAAAATGATAAAAGAACTCAAGAATGACTTGAGTAATTAAAAGGAACAAGAAGATACCTCATTTAGGCCTTGGATGGTATGGTGGACCTTCTTTTTACAGGGAACCTCCATCGCCGACTGAGGATCTGACGTAGAGATCAGCTCTGATAGAGCAGCCACTACGGCTTCAGGATCGCGAAGAAAGTCGCCCCCACGCACCTTAGACTTAGAAGGGACAAACTCCCCTCTTTCACCCTTCGGAGGAACCATCTTAGGTAAAACATAAAGGGGGATCGAAGAGCCAAGCTTATCCGCTGAAGCCCCCTCCGAGCCGGTGTCGCCTTTGGAAGGTGTAGGAGGAGGCGGGGGCACGACAGCATCCCCTCGGAGAGGGACGACTCCACTTTTTTGTCCCAAAGAAGTGGGTATGGGCCTAGTGACCAATGCCTCCTTGGGTAACAACTGGCCTCCCCTCTCCAATCTTTTCCTCTTTCTCGAATGCTCGATATCTGAGAACACCGCCATGATCAGATCTTGGTCCATGTTGTCCGACTGGGAGACAGAAGGTGGAGCAGCCTCTGTAGCTCAGATAATGGGCGGTCCAAGCCTGTGTTGAGCGAGGTTCTCGTCGGTCACCAAGTCGAAGAAGCCCCTCAACCCAAAGGCCTCAATTCTAGAAATTCGGGCTCCCTCCTCAGTGCCGAGTACTGGGCAGAATTCTACAAATCAGGTCAAAAGTTAGAAACATAAAGAAAAAGAGANAATTCGAGCTCCCTCCTCAGTGCCGATTACTGGGCAGAATTCTACAAATCAGGTCAAAAGTTAGAAACATAAAGAAAAGGAGGAGAAAAGAAGATAACAAAGGGGAATGCGCCGGTAGATTAGCCTTATGAGTGTTCCTTGGGACCCCCTAAGATCTTGGAACACGAGGAACGTCGCCAGGCTCCCCCGACAACTCCCAGGAATCGCCCTTGGCAAAAAAGNGTAGATTAGCCTTATGAGTGTTCCTTGGGACCCCCTAAGATCTTGGAACACGAGGAATGTCGCCAGGCTCCCCCGACAACTCCCAGGAATCGCCCTTGGCAAAAAAGAACCTCGATTTCCATCCTTTATTGGAAGACGAAAGCCCGAAAATCAGAGTCTTCGACTTTAGTCGTTTAGCAAAATACAAGAAACCTGAGGAGGGAGAAGACTTCAACTGAAAAAGGAAAGTAAATTCTCGTATATAGGGGAGGGGAAGATTCCCGCTCTCAAACCAATGGACAAGAAAACTGACCAAGAGGCCCCAACCATTGGGGGACAGCTAGGCAGGGCAGACATTATAGAAATCAAGAACGTTCCGGATAAAAAAATGGATAGAAAATCGAAGACCAGCCCGGAATGCAGACTCGAAG
The DNA here is from genome assembly GCA_963454935.2 of Ilex paraguariensis. NCBI lineage: Eukaryota > Viridiplantae > Streptophyta > Magnoliopsida > Aquifoliales > Aquifoliaceae > Ilex > Ilex paraguariensis. Next base: position 177,004 of record CAUOFW020001025.1, on the reverse strand, counting down.
AAGCAAGTGAGTCCGGGAAGAATAGAATTGCACCTTTCGTGCCTCCCGAGGGAATGTAATTCCACAAAATCAAGAAAGTGATACTCACGCCTCAACTCCTCCAAATCCTCATCACCAAGACAACTAGGTGTCCCCTCCGCACAACAAGTCAGGTCAGACGGTTCGGGACGAGTTCATTTTTTAGAAACGAGGGGCGGAGCCGGCCCAAATTTTCTCTTCTTTGTTCGGGTCGGACAACCAGGGGGTAGGGCGGAAAGAGGCGCAACCTCGGCTAGAGGCACCGGGGATGTAACTCCAGTAGTAGACTCAAGGGCTCTACCACCGATGAAAAGAGAACGCCCACTAGAGGAAGCGGTAGTGGTCTCCTCGATTTCCCTATTGACAAATTCTGACTCGAAAGAAGAAGAGGAAACGACAAATTTCCCCATCAAAAGGTCAGACCTCACACCATAATGAAGGGAAAGGAAATGCAAGACACAATCCACCAAAAATAAAGGTTTCAAACACCAGGTCCTGAGTAAGGCTACCCTCGCCACTAATGAGTGACTTATAAATCGCGAAAGGAAAGAAAGGTCATCGGAGTGCTCTCTAAAATAACTAAACCTCCAAATTAGGAAGCGAAACCCAAAATCCCACCAGGGAGGGTTAAATGGATCCAGGTCANGCACAATCCACCAAAAATAAAGGTTTCAAACACCAGGTCCTGAGTAAGGCTACCCTCGCCACTAATGAGTGACTTATAAATCGCGAAAGGAAAGAAAGGTCATCGGAGTGCTCTCTAAAATAACTAAACCTCCAAATTAGGAAGCGAAATCCAAAATCCCACCAGGGAGGGTTAAATGGATCCAGGTCAAAATAGCAAGGAGAAAGGAAGAAGGACGTACCTAGTGAAACGCTAGAGGAAGAGTAGAACCAGAAACAAGGATGTCATAAGTCGCCCAAGATTCTGGATCAAATCACTTCAAATGCACATAAAGGGAAAGGATGGTGAAGAAAAGTGGGACTCAANTAGGAAGCGAAATCCAAAATCCCACCAGGGAGGGTTAAATGGATCCAGGTCAAAATAGCAAGGAGAAAGGAAGAAGGACGTACCTAGTGAAACGCTAGAGGAAGAGTAGAACCAGAAACAAGGATGTCGTAAGTCGCCCAAGATTCTGGATCAAATCACTTCAAATGCACATAAAGGGAAAGGAGGGTGAAGAAAAGTGGGACTCAGNGAACCAGAAACAAGGATGTCATAAGTCGCCCAAGATTCTGGATCAAATCACTTCAAATGCACATAAAGGGAAAGGATGGTGAAGAAAAGTGGGACTCAAAAACACAGAACAAAAAGCCAAAAGACCTTCCCCCCTTTTCTTTTGAAGGTTGTATATGTATGTGTGAAACATTAAATTCGTGACAGGCAAGTGACAGGACACACCACAAAAGCCATTTCCACGAGCTCACCCGATGGTGACACATGTACATTGTCATCCCAACATTGCCAGCAAATGGAAGCATGGCCCAATCCTGATCAGAACCAATAGTCGGACACAGTCATCACTTCGAAAGCCCATAACAAGCCCAAAAAAATCATTTTTAACCCCAGGCCAGAAACGATAACATCTTCATGACCTGGGGCTGGGGGGCAACTGATATGGATGAAACTCATGGCTAGGCCTTGATGGCCCAGACGCCTGACCAGCCCAAGAGGTCCAGAGCAGAAAAGCGGGACCTGGCATCGGCAAAAGCCTACAGCCCAGCAGTCCAGGCCCAACCCAAACCATAAGGCAATTCGGAGAGTAAAAGTCCAATCCAAGCTATTTCTGGATGAGCAAAGGGGACCACACGTCCAGAAGGACCACCCTTGACACCTACAGCGATCCCAGAGAAGGTAGAGCACCAAGTCGCCAGAGATCATGGCAACGGCAGCGCCAGATGAACAGGGATGCCGGATGAACAGTAATCGTGGTGACAGAAGAAGAAGAAGGGGTCAGAGGAAAGGACAATTGGAGGCCCTAGGAANTGAACAGGGATGTCGGATGAACAGTAATCGTGGTGACAGAAGAAGAAGAAGGGGTCAGAGGAAAGGACAGTTGGAGGCCCTAGGAGAAGTTGGTATAAATGGATAACGATAAGAAGAGGACGACAATGGCATCTCCCCCAACAAAAAAAAGATCAGAGAACATTTGAGAGAGCGTAGAAAGCTGAGAGAGAATACCAAAATAATCATCCTTTGTAAGTGGACCCTGAGTCCCAAGTCACTAGAGACACTTTGCCGGCAGATGAATACATAATCCCAGCGAGCAAGAGACTCCGTTAATAGTGGACGTAGCCTTAGTCCTTCGGCTAAGGTGAACCACTTATATTCTTTGTCCAACTGTTCATAAAAGATTAATCTACAATCTGCAAAGTCATTCTCACAATATCACCCCATCATAATCGGGCTTGAGCCCCAAAATTCGAGCACCATCAGACTCAAACATATTTGAAGTTGTTTTATTTACTTTTTATTTTTTTTACTAATTTTCCTTCTGATAATTTGCCCGCAGGGGTGGAGGTGAAAATGGGGGCGGGGGGCAGGGGCAAGGATTAAAACTTCTTCCATTAGAGGGGATGGACAGATATTTCTTAAACAAGTACAGGGATAGAGACTACTCTCCCCGCCCTAGTCCATTGCCATCTCTAACCACATTTCTAAAATTTCGGGAGACACAGTGTGCACTTAAGCTTTGCTTAGGTGTACTTTCTATAATTTATTCTAAATTTTGGTGTTTAAATTTTTATCAATTGTTCTAGCATGTGCATTTTATTTAGTACTTGAATAAAACAGTAATGGTAATACAAAAAAATAATAATTAAAATACATTTGGCTACAATTTGCTTTTGTGGTACTAGTTTTTCATTGCAACTCTTCACAATAATTGTACATTGCTGTTAAGAATGCAAGTTTTCTTCTGTTTTCATGCAGGTTACTACATATTTCACTCCTTTTTTCTCCTTTTTACCTCATATTTGACTTTTTATTCAGATAAATTCTGATCTATTTTTACACCAAGATAAAAGTAATATAATAAATTAATAGCTATAGTTTATCACGTCACTCGGCAAATTCTAACATAGACAAACCACAATTTCCTAACTCTCAAGGGCATAGGGCATTTATGCTTTGTTATAATTGAAATTTTTGTAATTTATTTAAAATTTGATAGCTTACATTTTTATCTAGCTTGTTATAATAGGTGTACTTTTATTTAATAACAAGAATGCAACGTTAATGACAACACGAAAAAATAACTGAAATATTTCTAATTATGATTCATCTTTTTTCAGTAAAAGTTTTCCTTTACATCTTTATATTAAATTTTTTGTGACGTCACTCAACAAATTCTGACCAAAGTCTCTAAAATCTCAAGAGGCATAGGGCATTTATGCTTTGCTGCATTTCAAGTTTCTAAATATTTGAAATTTTTTATTTTAATTTTTATCTTTTTTGTTATAACGAATGTATTTTTATTTAATACTCAGAATACGAAGTCAATGACAATACAAAAAAAAACATTAAAATATACTTGACTAGGATTCTATTTTTTCAATAAAATTTTTTCATTACACATCAAAGTTAAAGGCAACACAACGAAATCATTAAAATATACCTGATTAACATTCGCTTTTTCATTAAAAGTTTTCCGTTACATCTTTTTATTGATTGTGCACTGTTGTTGAAAAAAAATAGTATATAAGAAAGGGTTTTCTTTATACTTTCTTCATTTCGTGTAAAGCTTATTTTTCATATCTATAAAAGTTTCATTTATTTACGAGAAAAAAAATGAGTAATGTTATGCTGACCAAATTAAGAGCCCAAATGACATGACAACATATTATTTAGAATTTTTATTGGGGCCCAAATGACATAACATCAAATAAATAAGCCCAAGTCAGTTGTCATGTCATTTGAACTCTTAATTTGAACCCAAAATTTAATTAGTGTAGCATTACTGAAAAAATGTTTGGTGCATTGAATGGATTTCATTCTAGTAGCATTGTATAACTTCTTTATTTCTTTTGGATTCCTAAGTTACTTTTGCTAGATAAGTATTTTTACTTTTCTTTGACATTTAAATGGTGTACAAGCTACGATCAAAAAAAAAAATGGTATACAAGCACCTAAATGAGTTTAGTAATTCATTTACAAAATATCTCTATATGATTAACTCTCTCTCTCTCTCTGTTTGTGTGTGTGGCGAGGTAAGTTCTTTACTACATTTTCTACAAATAGTGTTTTTCTTTTACCAATAGTTGCAACAGATGTCATAAAATTAGTTAAGAAGAAGATGGTGTATCTTGTTTGAAGGTATTTGGTTAGATCAACGATACCACAAAAATCAGTGATAGATAGAGACTACTCCAGGGTCGTCGGCGATCAACGAGACAAAAGGTAGTGTCATCGTCAGTCAGTAAGATGGGATAACACATCGTCGTCACGTCGACGATGAGGGCGAGATGAGAGTGGCTACATGACAAGAGGCACCGACATAGTTGGATCAGCTTTTGGCAGAGTGGTATCGAGGAGTGAGGTGAAAATGAGAAATAATTTCTTAAAAGTGTTTATTAAAACTAGAAGTTAATTATTTTTACTTCTATTTATTAACTTATATAAGTGGTCAAATTACTGTTATTCATTGTTACATTCATCTTTCAAGCTAGAATATATATATTGATGACAATAGTGCAAATTTGTTCTTCATGGTTCCATTCAAGGTTATATGTTACGCCCTGAAAATAGGTTTGTAAGTAAAGGATGTTTAAGAGTTCATATACACACATTATAGTCTTATTTATAACCTATGTGAGATCATAATATTCCACCATGCTTCTGTAGCTAACATCCATGACAACCAACTCTATCGACACTGGCCCAATGGTAGTTCTTTTTCTTTGGCGGCTCCACTCACCAATCAATATTCAATGAGATAACATTATCTTCATATATAATACCAAGTTATCTTAATCGCGCTATAGATCGCCTTTTCTATGATTCAACCACAAAAAGTCGTAGTTTCTACTGTGCTCAATTCCATACTCGACGTAGTAGTTAGCTCTGATACCAATTATTTTGAACTCATTGGTAGAATTTACCCTGAAAATTGACTTCCAAGTAAAAGGTGTTCAAGAATTTATATACACACATCTAATCCTATTTTTAACCATCACATTATCATGAACCCCCTTGTCAAAAAAAATTGAAAAGTTTATTAAACATTCAAAGGAATTGAGGAAAATACTATAAAATAAAGACAAGCAATCCAACTACCAAATGCTCAAGTGATAAACTCCAACAGGCATAATCACAGCTGAACTATGTACATATATATATATATATATATATATATATATATACACACACACACACACGCTAGGGATAATTCATGTCTGAACGCACGGTATAATTTGAATGGTTCTGAGAAGGATGTTGATAGTCGTTGGATGAATTTATTTGAAACTGTTGGATAAATTTATTGAAAAATGTCTTATTTTATATTATATAATGTATGTATAATATAAAATAGGAACCTTTAAAGAAGATGAATATAGAGGCTTTTTGGTTTTTCCAAATTGGTGATTATGTCAGAGCAGGAACAGTTTTGTACTATGTTTCTTACCTCGTCAAATCTTACATTGATAATAGATCCTGTTGATGTTTTTGTCCTCACAATTTTTTCCACATATTTTTCAGGACTTAATGGCCAACGTTGGCANGTCAAATCTTACATTGATAATAGATCCTGTTGATGTTTTTGTCCTCACAATTTTTTCCACATATTTTTCAGGACTTAATGGCCAACGTTGGCATCTTCAAGAGTGTAAGTTTCCATCATTAGACACAGTTTATGACTTCAATATATGCATGTCCAAAACAAAAAGAAAAAAAGACTTGAACCTTGATTATGGCAAGGACTTATATTTTTTTCACTTTTATCTGTATGATATTGCTGTTTGAACGCATAATTTTGCTATTTTCTTTTAATCAGCCTTATATTTAGCATTTTTGGAAACTAATGTATATCTTATGCAGTGTCAATGTGGAAGTGAATGGCCTAGAATACTATCTAATTGAGGGTGATGATATCAGAGTTACTGCTGTTTTCTGTAAGAGATGCAACGTTCTTTTGGGCAAGAAAGTGGTAAGATAATTTTCAACGAGTTTCGATTGAAATTTTCCATTTTTTTTCCCCAAATCTCCTAACTAATGCTACATTGATCAGGTTGAACTGAGAAGGGACACCATAGCACTCAAGAAAGGAAGATATGTGATGCATTTGTAAGGCTTTCGGACTATTATTTCAGTGTAGTTTAATGCACAACTTGGTTTTATTTTCTAATTTTCTTGTAGATTTAACATAAAAATTCATGAGCAGGNTGTGTAGTTTAATGCACAACTTGGTTTTATTTTCTAATTTTCTTGTAGATTTAACATAAAAATTCATGAGCAGGGAAAAGCTGTTTGTGAAGTGAGATGCTGTATGCCGACACTGACAATCCAGTTGAAAACGGGTAAGCAAAGCTGTAGCAGAGACGGTTACAAGGACTTCATTTGAAGGCCCCCTCCGGATTTTACCAAAAATGCAACTTACAAGCACAAAACTTGTACTCATCCAACGTATCTTGTTTTGAATTGTGGTGCATTTGGTGAGATTTCGCTATTGTTACCGTACTCCAAAAAAGTTATGTCGTAAACTCATCGTTGTTGTTTTTGTTATTGTTGTTGTTGTTTTGGTTAATAATAACATATATGAAATAGCCCTGGTGAAAACAAATGATGTGCTTGGGTTGTACAAGTGTGTTAGATGTTCAGTTACAGGGAACTTAATGGAAATGGGAATTTTATAGTTTTTTTACTTCTAAAAAAAATTGGCTTGAAAAAGCCCCTGCTGCCGTTGCCCAGTGAGCTACTCCATTTTAATCATACAAATGTATACTGCATGAAGCTAATTTACCATGCAAAGGAAAACTTCAGCAGATTTTGGTATTATGTTTTTATACTTGATCGAGTATATTACTTGCTATTATTGTACAAAATACAACAATCTTAGGTACCATTTTAAATCATGAACTTGAAAACCTAGCTATTAGTAAGTATTGGTATACAACAAATGATCGGTTTTTGACTTATTTCAACATTAGATTGGTAAACTTTTTCCATTTTCAAGTTTGCAATGAACACACCTGTATGTACTCTAATGCTGGTACCAAGAATATAGTCTTCGGCCTGCATTGAGTCACAACTTTTGATTTCAATAAACTTGCTGCAATTTAGACTATTTTGAGATGAATAGTAGACTAAATGATGTACAATGATAAAGGTAATAACCACATCAATAAGGCTCAGCCAGCTTTATCTATTGAACAAAAAACACCAGAATGCTGAAAGTCAAGGTGGCATTCAATATTTTCAAGATCATACATCAAAACACAGAACTAATGCTTGCTTAACCCTTGNTTGAACAAAAAACACCAGAATGCTGAAAGTCAAGGTGGCATTCAATATTTTCAAGATGATACATCAAAACACAGAACTAATGCTTGCTTAACCCNATCCGATCAAGTTAGGATTGTTGCAAATATTGGTCCTCAAATGGAACTTCGTCACCCCCACCCACTTTACAAAATTATACATGCTAGATTCAATGTATAGGTGTCCAGGGACACATGATCATTTTTCCCTTACAATTTTATTTAACGCATTCGCCACATTGTTTGTTGATGGTAGTTCATGGTATGCTANTGTTGTTAACACTTTCTCCATTTACAAGATCCATTTAATTGCAGTACCAAAAATACTAGTCAACATGCTCAAATACCTAGTTGCATGCAAAATGAGAAAACTGCCTCCACAAAGTCAATAAAATAATGTCAATGAACAATACTACCAAGAGGGAGAGAGGTTGAGGTTGCACATTCACCTTAATGGAGGAAAGAGAAGAATCCATTGAAACACCCAGAAAGGCATCAGAATTGCAAGTGAGAGAAAAGTTGTTTCATCAAGCATCCCCACCAGTAAAAAGCAAACTATTTCAATTTAATAGCACCAAAAGCTAAACATGAGAAAGAAGGCTTCACTGTAAAGAATATATTCCTTCATCACACACCATTTCAAAATAAAAACCAAAAGTAGCACCATAAGTAAAGCAAATCACAATTCAGAATCCACCAAATTACAATAAGTTCAAAGCAAAAAACTGGAATTAATACCCAGCCAAACAAAAGCAAATCACAATTCAGAACCCTCCAAATTAAAGTATGATATGTGAATGGACTGAAATTAATAAGCAGCCAGACGAAAACAGAAACAAGTGGTTTCATTGAGTGATCAAATAGGAAGTGCCCTAACATCAAACTAACGATTACAATGTTTTCGTTTTCAATTTCCCTAAACATCAACAAAACAAGTTCTAAACCAAGAATTACATACAAAGGAACAAATCTAAGCAGCAGCCTTCTTCGGGGACTTGGTAGCCTTAGATGGAGATTTAGGTTCCTTGGTGGCCTGGTTAGTCTTCTTTGGCAACAAAACAGGGTTGATGTTGGGCAGGACTCCACCATGTGCAATGGTCACACCAGCAAGCAACTTCCCAAGCTCTTCATCATTCCTCACCGCCAATAGAACATGCCTTGGAATGATCCTGTTCTTCTTGTTGTCACGGGCAGCATTTCCTGCCAACTCCAATACCTGCAACCAAACGACAATCTCAGATATATAAGCATGTAAAACCAAACAAATCTCTGTCAGATTTAGTGTTTGTTTAGGAGCAGAGAACATTGAGGAAATTGAAAGAAAACATAATATCTCATATGTGAACATAAACATGTTCAATTGACTCCCAAAATCAACACATTCTCAGCAACCAAACAAAAATAACGGGAAAAAAACCATATTTCAGAAACAAAATTATGGATAGTATTTCGTTTTCTTCTCGCAATTGAAACATAATGCCTTCAAGCATCCCAACTTTCCACGAAAATGAAACAGTAATTTCAAAGCAAACGCAATCAGAGAACCATAAATTTAACGCAAACAGGAAGTCAATTTTCCCCCTACATTATCTACGAACTAATCGGGAAGGAAAAAATAACAAAATCCAGATAAAGATAGCAACCAAACAAGGAAAAGAGAAGCAAATACACATTAAGAAAAAAAACCCAATCNATAAATTTAACGCAAACAGGAAGTCAATTTTCCCCCTACATTATCTACGAACTAATCAGGAAGGAAAAAATAACAAAATCCAGATAAAGATAGCAACCAAACAATGAAAAGAGAAGCAAATACACATTAAGAAAAAAAACCCAATCCAGAAAAATAACGACTATCAGGCAAAACCCGAATGATAGAATGAACCAAACAAGATCTAAGCACCACATAATCGCAGATCTATATCCAAAACTTTACAAAGAGAAATGGAGAGTGAAAATTACTTCAGCAGCAAGGTATTCGAGCACAGCAGCCAAGTAAACGGGAGCACCAGTTCCAACACGTTGAGAGTAGCGACCCTTCTTCAAATACCGGCCAATCCTACCGACCGGAAACTGCAGACCGGCCTTGACGGACCGGGACACCGGCTTCTTCTTCGGACCGCCTCCCTTCCTTCCTCCGGCACCTTTTCTCGCTCTTCCGGTAGTCTCCATCGCTCTCAGCTCTGAAACAGAAACTTCTGAAAATGACAATTCTAACCCTTACAAACTGTAAGTGATGTGACGATCAATAATTGTCTAAGCGAGCGATTTAGGCAGACGTGAGGGGTCTGTGTTGACACGGTCTTTTATATATTGGTCTTGGACGGGTTTTAGACATATGAATTCTGGATAGCGTTGGTTATAACCGTTGGATTTTAGTTTAATCGACGGTGCTTGGCTATTTTACTCGCGATCCGCGTGATTAAAAGGTCGACCAATGGGAAGCGAGAGTGACTTTCAATTTTCAACTCGTGAGTGGCATGGTTGATGCAAAGGGTCCCCGGCTTCTTACTAATAAATTCTTTATGATTTTTTGATTGTGGGACAACTTCACAAAATTAAGGGTAACACCCCTTAGATTTAAGATATATTTTATTGACACCCCTGTAATTTATATAACGTTTCACAAACCACACCCTGCCGCCTATGTTGTTACAAACAAACAACCAACAAAAATTGTGATGTGATGGCTTTTTTTCTTGTGAGTTATCAATTTTACCCCTAACCATATTGCACTTGCTACTTAAATTAGTGGACAACATCCCATATTAATTTGATTACACTAAACATTAATTGAATTAAAATGAATGTCAATTTAATAAAATTAAATATTAATTGGGCTTTAATTTAAAAAATAATATTAATTTAATAAAATTAAGCATTAAATTTATAAAATTGAATGTTCATTTGATACAATTGAAAGTAAATTTTGTGTTAAATTAAAGAAATGATATTAGTTTAGTAAAATTAATTGTTCAATTCATGAAATTGAATGTTAATTTATAAAATAAAATGAAAATTTAATAATGATCGATGAAAATGAAGGTTAATTTAGGATTAAATTAAGAAATAATTGAATGTTAAATTGATAGAATCAAATGTAAATAAGATAGAATCACAAGTTAATTTGGTGTTAATTTAATAAAATTGAATATCTATTTGATGAGTTTGAATGTTAACTTGATGAAATAAAATGGTAATGGGATAGAATTTAAGATCAATTCCATGTTAATTTTTGTGAAACTAATAAAACTGAATGTTAAATTGATACAACTGATAGTTAATTTAGTTTTAATTTGATTAAATTGAATATTAATTTAGTAATAATTTGATGAAGTTTAATACAAATTTAATAAAATTGAATATTAATTAAATGAATTGAAACTTATTTGATAAATGTGAATATTAATTTGTAAAAATGTAATGTTGATTTGATAAAATGTATGGTTAACTTTGTGTTTGTTTAATGGAATTGTAGTGGTGGCTATTAACTTTATTGTTGTGGTGTGCTCGTTGGCTGCAATAAAGGATTGGCAGTGGAGGCGAGCATAAGAGAAGGAAAGAGATTAGGAGAGGGAGAGAAAAAAATGGGGTGGGTAACTAGGTAGGCATTAATAATTTATATGCATATCTATATATACATATAATACTAGATATGCACGACGTACACATAAATAAATTGAAATAATATTATTTTTTTAAAGAAATTTGAATTATATATGTAATTAAATTAAATAATAAATTAGGTACCAAATAATTAATCCCTATTTTAATTATTACTAACGCATTTATTTAGGAATTTCTTCGACCCCTTTAGGCATTTTGCACATATAATTATATTATAAATTATTAATTTTATTTTGTTCAATAGATTAATTAGATCGCTTTATTGCATATCAAAAAATAAAATATAACATATATTTATCCATGGAATTCAACCTCATAACTACATAACATATATATGACTTTACTTCCTCATACAGATATAGATAATTTTATGTAATTATATTACTAATAAATGAGTTAAAAAAATTTAGAAATCCTTATAAAATAGTCCAAAACAAGTTGAAAATCAAATAATTGTAAACAATAAAATTTAGATGAAAGTATATAGGTAGATATAATTGACTTTATTGTAATAATTAGGGATAAAATAAGAAATCAAAAAATTTTCACACATGCTAAAATTTATATATATANTAGGTAGATATAATTGACTTTATTGTAATAATTAGGGATAAAATAAGAAATCAAAAATTTTTCACACATGCTAAAATTTATATATATATAAGTAAAGGTTAAACATATAAAATGATTTGATCTATCAAGGGTAATTTCATAAAAGGCCAGTTTCTGTCCACTTATTGTGACTCAGTTACACGACAATTACTAACAAGGGATGTCAATAATATTTTAAAAAACATAAGGGGTGTTTTTAAAATTATGCTTATATACAAGAGATGTTAATGAAATTTGTCCAAAAATAAATAGACAGATGGGGTGCACAACCAATTAAAAAAATGAGTGACAACATTGATTTGTCTTTTGGTTATAGCTGCAATTGATAGAATTTATGGTACCGAAAAACAGAATGTTAGTACCATAGTGCTATCCGTAGCATGCTACAAAAATGTGGTAATTTTAATTCAAAAAATTATAACTTCACCAAAAGATGGTAACCTCCCAAAAAGTAATAATTTTGCCCTGCAATAGATAGCGACTTCACCAAAAAATGGTGATCTCACCTCCAAAAAAATAGCAAGTGTAACCTATATAAGGTATTTCTCAAAACGCTCTATGGGTTTGGACTAAAGCAAATTTTTGGAAATAAAAATTAATGTTTTGATCGACTTTGAACCTAATCGTTTTGAGTGAATTTTTGTGGGTTTGTATTCTATTCAGTGAGGAGTTTAATGGAGTATTTTAACTTACTCAAATCGAGTAAAACGTGAATGAAAAAATAAGTTTCAAAATAAACCTANGATAGAATTTATGGTACCGAAAAACAGAATGTTAGTACCATAGTGCTATCCGTAGCATGCTACAAAAATGTGGTAATTTTAATTCAAAAAATTATAACTTCACCAAAAGATGGTAACCTCCCAAAAAGTAATAATTTTGCCCTGCAATAGATAGCGACTTCACCAAAAAATGGTGATCTCACCTCCAAAAAAATAGCAAGTGTAACCTAAATAAGGTAATCTCTCAAAACACTCTATGGGTTTGGACTAAAGCAAATTTTTGGAAATAAAAATTAATGTTTTGATCGACTTTGAACCTAATCGTTTTGAGTGAATTTTTGTGGGTTTGTATTCTATTCAGTGAGGGGTTTAATGGAGTATTTTAACTTACCCAAATCGAGTAAAACGTGAATGAAAAAATAAGTTTCAAAATAAACCTATTGGATGTGAAAATAGAGGTTGGATAAGTGGGATATAATATTAATCACACATTGGTTGGGCACGAAATATTTGATGAGCATATATATCTCAAGTTTGCTCTATGAATTGACCTCTAATGGGCACTACAATTTTGTGGACAGATGAGAACCTGTATGGACTTGGGTTCAACCACACACACATGCTGCCACGGTCAAGCTTGGATGATGTGTGTGGGTTAGATCTAATGTCATATTTTTAGAAAAAATTTGTTTACGAAATGGGTCTTTAATTTCTTAACTCAAATTTAATTTTTATTCGTTGGAATTCAAAATTTGCAGTGTNATATCTCAAGTTTGCTCTATGAATTGACCTCTAATGGGCACTACAATTTTGTGGACATATGAGAACCTGTATGGACTTGGGTTCAACCACACGCACATGCTGCCACGGTCAAGCTTGGATGATATGTGTGGGTTAGATCTAATGTCATATTTTTAGAAAAAATTTGTTTACGAAATGGATCTTTAATTTCTTAACTCAAATTTAATTTTTATTCGTTGGAATTCAAAATTTGCAGTGGTTCAAATTTAAAAATCCCTCAAGTATGAAATTTGAACTTTGTGTTTGTTCATTAGTGGGCAAGCATGAATGCGTCTTCTGGGTTGATTCTATTTCTGTGGTGGTTGTCCGAACAATCACCATTCTGTCCATATAAACCCATTAAGTTTCATTCTGCATGGATCACTAACATTGCAAACAATAGTCTGTCATTGCATAAATAATTTCAACATTAAAAGTCTACATTTCTTAGAATACAAAACACAATTTCTAGTTTTTTGTGCAATTTAATTGGAGTGCTACTTCTAATTATGTGAAAATCATTGCATTCTGAAAGGCATACGTAGAGTTTTTCATTAGTACCAGTGNTGTGGTGGTTGTCCGAACAATCACCATTCTGTCCATATAAACCCATTAAGTTTCATTCTGCATGGATCACTAACATTGCAAACAATAGTCTGTCATTGCATAAATAATTTCAACATTAAAAGTCTACATTTCTCATAATACAAAACACAATTTCTAGTTTTTTGTGCAATTTAATTGGAGTGCTACTTCTAATTATGTGAAAATCACTGCATTCTGAAAGACATACGTAGAGTTTTTCATTAGTACCAGTGTAAGGGTGAAATTTGTCTTAATGACATAATATCAAAACACTATCCTTGATCTATAAAATCTAATCTCCATTCTCGGTTTGCAATCGGATCAATTTTATTTATTGCAGTTTATGTATTATTGTTTTGTTCATGTATGTTACAATTTGTTCTAAACTGCATAATATAAATCAGAAATTCTCGATAAATAATTTGTTATATCGATATCATCCAGCAAACAATGAGATCTATTCAACCATGAGGTTTCTTTATGTTTGGGATCGATCAAAAACATTTTGGGATCAATACCAAATGTTTTGACTTTCTCTTTAATGTCGTCTTGCCCACCACCTGTTCAACCATGGTTCATAGAGGGCACCTTGGGTTTGCCTCCTCTTTGTAACTCGTGCAGTTCCTAAACCCAATTGAGATTCGCTAAAAATCCCTAGAAAAGTTCTTGCAATTCCACGCTCAACAGACCTAGATCTTAAAACTTTCCGATCAAATAAAGTCTCATTTGGACTTTCATTCTCATCCACCACTAAGAGCTGTTCTTTCTTCTTTCTCCCTTTGTCTCTCCTTTGATAAAGAACGATTCATATATGTTCCCAAGTATTTGTGTTGAATTTCTGAAAAACTTTTGCAACACCTGTTGAAAGATTCTTTTGAGGATCTAGTTCTGCCTGTCTATTGAAAATGTGTTTTGTTCCCCCAACTCCATATTATGATAGTCAAGATTGTGGTAATAGTAAGGGTTTTGAATGGAGTGGTCCAATTGAGTATAGTTGGGTTGGGTTCAAGAGATATAAGTAACCAATTTTTAATACTGAGATGTGAAAAAGAATCGGGATGGAGTCTCCATTTCATGAATCATCATGTTATTCTTAGCAAGGGCAAAAGAAGAATAGATGAGCATCTAATTCAATATGCTATTCTATCTAACACAATGGACTTGATGTTAGAGCAATTCCAAGGGCCTCAATAAAAACACCTTTGTTAGCTATTTTACAGAAACAGTCCTTAAATCTTGTCTCCAACGGACTAACTATTTCCCATAACTTTCATTTGGCTGACTATTCCTGGCGAGGCAAAGAAGCTGGCTATTGTGTTTTT